>JAFIDM010004315.1:33913683-33997524 GCA_023159025.1 Thereuonema tuberculata | reverse complement strand
TGGAAACAGGTATACAAACAAAAACGACAAATCTACTTACGTTACTTGTGATGCATTATTTCATATTTCAAGAAAAAAGAAATTAATAAAAAAAAATCACATCGTTGGACTAAGTGGTACAAAGTCGTGCACCACAGTTTGAGGAACACTGCTAAGCAATATCATTTCATCTGTTTGAACAATTTAAATCCAGCTTGTTACAGTGATATCTCCAGTATCAATTACTTGGAATTGCAGTTACAAATAAGAGCAACTGATGTCGGTCTCATTTCTAAAATTCAATTTATTAAAAGCACCCACACTTGGTAAAAGCAGAAAACTTCTTTTTTTTTTTAATTTCATTGGTAATTAGTTGTCATGCTTTGAGAAAGTCTTTTTATTGCTTTGGACAATTAAATGAACTGATTGGTCTCTCACTCATCATACTTTCTCTTATTTTTATATAGGTGGGATTCCACTTGACCTGTAAAAATGGCAGCTACAGAGCCTCCGCAAAGGACTGAACTGCAGGAGTTGCAGTTCAAGTCCAATCAGTTGACAGATGAGGTAAAAAGAACCTTTGTTTTTCATTATTCTGAATATTCAAAAACTTTTGAAATTTTATTCATTCACTCATTTTTTTTTTTTTTTTTTTTCTATACTAAGAAATAGTCAAACTTTAATATATTCTTATTTTTTTTTTATTGTAAAAACTTATATATTTTGTCTGATTATAAAATAGTATTAACTTATGAAAATTCATTTTGAATAATGATTAAATTTTATTCTTATTTCAGTCCTTGGAAAGTACCAGACGGATGCTGCAGTTATGTGAAGAGGTGAGGTATTACTTAAGTTGCTTAAAATGGGCTAGCTAATTTTTTTTTAAAAATGTCTTATTTTAAATTTGGTTTAGTTTTTCCAAAACATTTTTAATTTTCGGTTTACTTTAGCTACACAAAACATCTAAAATCTAAAAAGATTTGAGTAAAGAACATTATTATAATTTAAGGAGTATAATTTAATAATAAATTACAATTAGAATTATTTACTGTATTTAAATAGTAAAAAAAAAAAAAAAACCTAAATAAACAGAAATGCTTCTAATTTGTCTATAGTCAAAGAGTTAATTCATTGATAACTATTTTTCATGTTTGAATATTTATCAAAACAAGCATTTCAAACGTACATGCATTATTTAAATGCTATAAATTCTGCAAATGGCATGCATTTCATAAAAGGAATTCTAGAAATTTCAAAAAATAATTTTAAATATAATAAAATTCAAGAAACACACATTTTTGGTTTAAAAAAATGTATTAAAGAAATTTTAAATACTTAACATTACGGGAACCAATTTTCAAGCCCTGTGCAAATATCTATCACAATTTTAAATGCAGAGAACAGAAAAATGTGATTTGAGAATAGCAAAGAGGGGAACTTGATTATTAATAGAACATCAGCAATAATAATGGATGGAATATGTTGTCAGGATTGTCATCCTTTCTTTTGTTTCAGCATTGTTTTAAGTTATTGGAACTAAAATAATGAAACTTAAATAATTGCTGTAAGTGGATAAATAAAGAAAAAGCGGCAACTTATTTTGATAAAGTGATCCTTAGATTCCTAATTTACTGTAGGATACAACAGTAAGGGAATAAAAGAGTAGTAAGAGAGGTGTTGAATTAACTAGGATACCTCCAAAATTATAACCATAGAGAGGTTTAAAAAACAATGTAATCTGAAACTTTCTATAATCCCATTACCACAGAGATACACCAATTCAATATTAACAAACACAAAGAGAAAGCTTGGCATGATAAGTTATAATAAGTTTTTTAATGACTATATTGTTCACTGTAGACTTATAATAATTATCTTTGAAAAAGTAAAGCAACTGTTTTTATTTCTGAACATTGAGAAGGCCATTCAACATTCATACAACATACTTCTAAACTATAAGAAAAAAAGTGACAAAGAAGGCAGTACATATAGATGAGAAAAGAGGGGGAAATTAGTTGCTGAAGTTGCCGTGGAAGCAAGGGTGTAATCAGTTGATGGATCGAGATGGCTAAAGAGAAACAAGATGTGATGTAGGAACAGGAGATGGTAGTGGAACCCTGGTGGCAGATCACGGAGGAATGGATATGAGGAAGTAGTGTATACAATTCAGAGAAAAATCATTGCCTTTATTATGAGAAATATTCATAATCCATTGAAATCATTAAAATTCCCAGACAGTGCCATTCTCCGAGATATAATCAAGGAATAGTAGTGATTTTTCTCTGAATGCACATTCAGCCTCTCACAGTTCCCCTTGCTCTGTACTGGACACTGAGAATCCATTGCTACTTCATCCTGTATCTCTTACTTTGCTGGTCTCTCTTCCACCCACCAGTTATGATATTAGCTCCAAGATATCTTACCACATCTCAACTTCTTCTTTTCATCTATGTCCAATTCCTTCTTTGCATTGCCTTCTCTACCACCTTCCTCAGTCTCGACAAAGGCATTTTATGTGAATGTGAAAAGACTTCAACTTTTATGAAGGAGTGGAAAAATCTAATACTACATTCCATCAGTGGACTAGTCTACCCAAAATCTTTTAATTATTATATATTTCAAAGACAAGAAATCAGATAATCAAGGCTAACATTGTAACTGAAATCTTTATACATTAGAAGTTACTTTTGTAGTCTAAAATGTCAGTTTTTGCAATATTCTGAGTTGTTGTTTTTATCATTGTTTATTAAATTTAAAAAATAAGGGATTTTAAGGATTTTCATTGTTTAATGTTTTTTAAATTAAGATTTTAATTTAAATTTAAAAAGTAGTTTTTATGTTTGATTGATTCTCTTTGGTTTAATTAAAATTTTTTATTTATTTATTGTTTTTTTAAAGAAAAATAAAAGTAGATTTTTTTTCCCCCTGTAACTCGAGTAATTCAAATTTATGGATTATTGCACAAAAAAATAAATTGTGTGCCTTTTACAGTGGCTTGATAATGCAGAATTCTCAAGACTAAAAGTACGATTACAGCTGAATCTCAGTAGTATTAATTTTTAGTTAAAGATTTTTGTATCAAAGTCATTACAGATTACATACAACATTTCCCTGTATCAAGCAGTGGCAAATTAACTCATACACTAAATACGATAACTTATTTGATGAATTAACTCATGTTTTATTTTGCTCCATCTTGGACTTGCTTTTCATTAGTTTGTTTCTCAGTATTGTGAAATACACAGAAGCTCGGTTATAACGCGATCTTTCGGATCCAAGATTTCGCGACGTCAAATGTCGTATATCGCACCCTATTATCGTCCACACAATTCCAAATCGAGTTAAAATGGTCATTTCGTGATTACCTACATCATTCAGAGCTATGTGAGAGAATTTTATATTTATAAATACATAAATCCTTACCTTTTCAACACTTTGATGCGTTATATTAGCCAAAATCGTTTTGGCGCTGCCACCTTGGCATCTTGTACAAACGACGAGTCACGTGGATTGAAACTAGGTATTCATACGCCTATTAGATTACATGGGCCTCTTTACTGGTTTTCATTGGCAGAAAAATAGATCTCGATGTTCATTTTGGTTAAACGAAAAAGTCCGCAATTCTGGTATTTCTTAAAAAAAATTTTGTATTTGACGCATTTTCGTAACATTAGGGTGGGTAGAGTCTCAATTACTGTAAATAATAAGGAAGCAAGCATATTAATTTACATCTTTGATTTGATTTTAGGCGAAAAAAACGGTAAATTTTGCAATTTTCAATTATACACCTTTTCCAAAATAGAAGGGATCCAAGACCAATCGCGTTCTATCCGAATTCGTGATATTTAAACAACCGTGTTATAACCGAGCTTCAGTGTACCTTAATATTAATAAAAACAATAATTCAAAACGTTTCTGGAAAATATTTACATAAGAAAAAGAAATATAAAAAATGTAAAAATAAAGCTTAACATGCATTGCAAGTATTAACAAAACAAAAAATTTTTGTAATGCATCTAAGTAAATAAGGATTCTCACACCCGGAGCTACCATTTCGGGAATCTGAGACAGCTGTTTCACCTGAATTAGGCCTCCCGAAATGGTAGCTCTGGGTGCGTAAATCCTTATTTACTTAAGTGCCTTACAAAAATTTTTTGTTTTGTTGAAAAGAAATATAAATAAAAATACTGAAATTTCCATTTCAAAACATAATTATTTAATAATCAAAAGAATAAATAGTGTAATTCATGTAATCACAACTAAGTCAACTTCAATTCTTTGTCAAAATAATTTTGCACAGTTTTATAATTCTTGTTATCATTTCTGTACGGAAAGAAATTCCTGAAAACATTATTGATACAATTCTTAAAATTCCTTTTTTTTTTTTTTTTATCTTACAAGAATTCAAGTTTGTAGAATTTTTGTCAGATCTTTAATGAGACATTGTGACATTTTTTAAACTTAATCAAAACTGATATAGTTTCTTTTTCTTTTCTTTTCCTTTTTTTTTTAACGTTTTTTTTCTAGATTTTGCTTTTATCCTTTTGTTATCTCTCTCACGTTATGAGTCAAATCAGTAACTACTTAAAGAAAAAAGAAAGAATGATAGTGATTTACGTTGTGCATTGAAGATCTCCACTAACATATTTGTGTGCGCTTTTTAAAGTATTTTTCCCTCCATTTACTTATTAAACTAATAAAGAAAATCTATGGGATTCATTTTGATCCCTACTAACAGACAGAAAGCATATTTGTATCTTTGTTATTGCTTTACCTGTAGAGCAAGGATGCAGGTATTCATACTCTGATGGCTTTGGATGATCAAGGAGGTAAGATAGGGTGCATAGCTCCACAATTTCAATTTACAATATATATGTGTATATATATATTTATATATAGATTTATATATATTTTATGTGCTATCCATGCCATTGATGTTGACCCTTCCTGATTTACCCAATGCTTTTATTTGCCTCTCTGCTTGATAAGGCAGTGACTTTGTTTTGTTTTGTTTTTGTTTTTTGTTTTTTTAAATATCTGATAATGTAATGATACATTCAGAATATCTCTGAAAGAAAACAGAAATGATTTATTAATGTAATTTTTACTAAATTTTAATTTTTTTCTTGTTTGTTTATTTCTTTTTTTCCAGCAGGCGTTCATCTATGATGCCTTGCTTTTAAACTATACCTTAGCTTTCTCTCTTCCTATGAATGCGAATTCTTTCCTCATGTAGAATATTCTTAGCTCATTTAATTAATGAATAATATAAATGCTATTTACTATAAAATCTTATCATTTGTTTTGTACAGCTTTATTTATATCTTTGAAATATTTTCAGTGTTCTCTCTAATGACAGTATATCATCAAATCCGTTCAGAATGTTCTTTATTTGTTATTTATGGTGTAAGTTAGGTAATTCCACTTTGAAACTGTGGAAATGAAATTATTGAATTTATATAGATAACTGCTAAACTTTTAACTGTTCCCACTAAAGCTACATGAAAATTTACAAAATGAATAAAAAAGCTGTCCCCAAACAGACCATACAGGCCCACGGGTGTGCTAGAGGTAAGGCTCCTGACGTTTCTTGACCAACGGGACTAGTATGAGGTCGGGAGGTCAGCTGGACGCCCGCCCGCCTTTAACGCCCGGTAAAGAAACCCGGTAACCATTCAACAGAGGGCTGGGTAGGCCCTAGAACCCGTTTGGAGGAGAATTGAGCGTGGAAAAATTCCCACCCTCTGTCAAGCCCAGGAATCGAACCTGCTACCTCCAACCTGCAGCCAAGCGCCCTTACCCACTCAGCTACCAAGCCCACACAAAATGAGTAACATTATGTAAATTAGAATGTCACTGCACAATCTCTTGGATTTATATCCACCAGTGAGATGTTTTCTATTGCAAACAAAAGATACAGGAATTCAAGATACCTTGAACTACATTCAGATAGTAGGTCACCCTAATGATGGAAACATTTTATACTACTTTGCGAAATGTGTTTAATTGGTAAAATAATACTTCCGTTCTTTATCTGCAGTACTTTGAAGTGCTTTCATCAGAGAATGGAAAACCTTGTAAATGGAATCGTAATGATTGCTTCATTTCTCACCAGTAAAATGCAAATTTAATGTTTCTGTTTCTGACTTGCTAGTTATTTTTGTTAAGAGAGGAGGATAATCATGGTTGTTCTGAAGTCCTATTAAATAAAAATAATAATGAAAAGCCAGATTCAGATTTCTCAGTAGAGCATGATTTTCAATCTTAGCTATTATTATTTTACCACTCGTCTTTTATAGATCATTATTTATTTATTCAGATAATTTGCCATCCACTTCTTAAAAGAGGTTTTATGGGGATTTGAGTTTAACCTCTAGCATTAAATTTTAATATTTTCCAACAAGTCAGGGTGAAATCTATGATTCTCTAGATTTGCTCCTTAAGTTTGAGGATATGGAAAATTTGAGTACTTCGTCTCTTAGTGAAACCAATTTTTGTTCCAAGATGAAATTCATTTATTAGTTTGATTTGCAGTATAAATAATGTTAGTTTTAATAGGAAAACAAATTTCTTTTATTTAACAAAATAAAAACAACTTTTACACCCTTTAGCCAAATCACCTACCAATATAAATGCAGTGAAGCACCGTTTATACGTTTTTTGAATGGTCCCGGCAAAATCCAATGCATATTAATGTTAAATAATTTTATTTATACGTTTTCCTGAAAGGCAAATTTCATTTATACGTTTTTTTCAAGAACTCAAGAAGAGAGAAAATGCGCATTTCAACCTCAGATTCCCACCTGCCGATTGTCCAGTCTTAGAAAAGGCACGTCTTAGAAAATTGCACTGAAAAACCTCTGCCAAGTTTTCAACAAGTTTTGGCGAGTTTTTAACACCATGCAAGAATACCTCATTAGCAGTGATTTAAATGATAAAGTTAAGATGGCACTTTTAACTGTGCACAATGAACTTTTTTCTGTGCATTCCAAAAAAAGCCCTACAACCTAAAATAACAAAATATTTTGTAAATGCTGAATGAATATGAATAGTAGTACTAGTTGTACATTAAATCCAGAATAAAAAGTTTTATATTACATACCTCTTGTATTTCATTTTCATGTAATATTTTAATTTACCTCTTGACTTTTTATTGTTGGTTATTATGAAATTGTTCGTAACTTTTGTGAATTCCGTTTATACGTTTTTTCATTTATACGTTTTTTTTTTCTCAGTCCCTTGAAAAACGTATAAACGGTGCTCCACTGTATATATGAGAGAGAGTAAGTAAAAATATTAGTGGACAAAATGTGTAAACATTTAAACTTCAGGATTTGCAAACTCATATATATTTTTCCCCATACATACATACATATATATATACAGGGTGGACCAATTAAATTGTTACAGCTAAATATTTCCGAAACGGTACGTGATAGAAAACAAATGTTTCAAGCAACTCCATTTATTTTCGAGGGGGACAGTTGATGGTGTTAGTTTTAAGTGGAAAAGTTCATTGCTGACGCGGGGGTGGACGGTAACTTCACAATTTTCAATGGAAAGGGTGGTTAAGTAATATATCATTGGAAAGCCTATACAAATTCATGTTGAATGGCAATTTGGTGTTTGAAATTCCGACAAATAGAACATGAGATATTGTCAATGGAAATTCCAGAATGGTGGATAGGGCGACGTGACATCAGTTGTAATGTAAGGATACTCGTAATTATCCATGGATGGGTGGACCATGTATGTTGCTGTGGTGACATACTGTACATGTCTGTAGGGGCAGTGTTCGATGAACAGGTGTCCAGCAACAGGTATTACACGTGAAATGGGACAACACAGTGATTGTGGTGTGTCTGTTACTGGTGGGGACAGGGAGGGAACGTTACACAGGATGATGGAACGGTCATGTCACCTATCATAAATGTAAGATTGGCAGTGTCAGTGGTTGGTGATGTACTTTGCAACGAAATAAACAACTGTCATATCAACAACTATGTACTTTATTGTAACCTTGCAGAGAGGTTTGAACAGTAACAACAGTAATACAGAGGACGACAATCAGTAATCATACGTCTGCAAACTACATTTATCTTCAAACATCCAAAAACCACATGAAGGTTATCGTAATAAATGCTCAAAGTGATGTCCGTCTACTTCAATGCACTTTGCAAGCCTTGGCAGAAACGATTGCTGAGTACGTAAAAGCATAGTGCTATCAATATTTGCACAGGCATTGCGTATCCGCTCCTTCATATTGTCTGGAGTCGTTGGTTTATCAATATAAACTTTCTGTTTGAGGTAACCCCACAAAAAAATATCTGCCAATGTACGGTCGTGAGATCGCGCAGGCCAATGTATTGGGCCTCCACGCCCTATCCAACGGCCAGGATACTGTTGATTCAACACTTCACGAGTCGTACGGGCATAATGCGCAGGGCAGCCATCATGCTGAAACCAATTGTCCGTCGTTCCTGTAATGGCACGTCTTCCAATAGTAAGGGTAACTCCTCAACCAAAAACTGTGTGTACATTCGTCCTGTTAAATGGTCATCAAAAAAATAAGGTCCAATTATCCTATCAGCCAAAATGCCACACCATATATTCACAGACCAACGGCGTTGATGCTCACTTCCCGCAACCAATGCGGATTTTCGACAGCCCAATAATGCATGTTATGTCGATTGACTTCGCCGTAATTGGAGAAAGACGATTCATCTGAAAATAGTACAGTCAGGAAAAAGTTATTATGTTGCAGTTTGTCCTGAGCCCATCGACAGAATGTCATCCTGTGCATGAAATCATTCCCATGTAGTGCTTGATGTAATGAGACATGATATGGGTGAAAGTGATATCGTTTCAATATTCGTAAAATACTACTTTTTGACATCCCCGCATCGTCAGCCAATGTTCGACTACTCACATGGGGATCGTTATGCACTGCAGCCAACACCACAATTTCGTGATCTTCGGTAGTGGCTGTTCTTTTGCGAGCATGTTTCTTTGGCTGTACACTACCGTCTTCGGAAAACTGCTTTATAATTCGAGAAAACGACATCTTGGAAGGGGTTCTTCTGTTGGGAAACTTTTCGGCGTACAGATTCCTTGCCTGTTGTAAATTGCGTCTCGCTTCCCCGTACAGGAAGATCATTTCAATTTTTTCGTCCACAGTATGACGTTCCATGTTGTTAACACATCCATTGCAAGGACTGTTCTGTCACTGCCACTGCACGACGCAACAATGCGGATGCACTTTTCATTCCAGCACGCGGAATAGTGCTATTGTTGCAGAGAAGGTAGTAATATTCGTCTGATTCCACGAGTCCACCATTTGTCAATTACGTCTTTCATTAAAACATTCTGGACTTTCAATTAGCTATATCTCATGATCTACTTGTCGGAATTTCAAACACCAAATTGCCATTCAACATGAATTTGTATAGGCTTTCCAATGATATATTACTTCACCACGCTTTCCATTGAAAATTGTGAAGTTACCGTCCACCCCCGCGTCAGCAATGAACTCTTCCAATTAAAACTAACACCATCAACTGTCCCCCTCGAAAATAAATGGAGTTGCATGAAACATTTGTTTTCTATCACTTACTGTTTCGGAAATATTTAGCTGTAACAATTTAATTGGTCCACCCTGTATATACAGTGAAACTTCTCCGAGCGACCACCCCTGTATAGCGGCAACCCTTCTAAACGGACAATTTTTCATGGCACGGATTTTTCGACTCATAGACCTAATGTTAAAATAACCTGTATCAGCGGCCATCCGACCCCCTCTAAACGGCCACCGAGTGGGATTGCCCATTTCATTTTTCGGGAAATTCTACTCATTCCATGCTTTAATTGTAGCTTTTTTTAAAAAAATGTAAGAAAGCATGAAATAAAGTACTGTACTATTTTCTCTTTAGATAAGTTTTAAATTTTATTTTAAATAAGGAATATATGTCAGACTTGTTTATATTACGCATTATAACAATTATCTTATAATAGTAAATAAAACCCTTCAGAGCGGCCACCCCCTCTGAGCGGCCAAATATTCTCAGTACTGTGGAGTGGCCGCTCAGAGGTTTCACTGTATATATATTTGAAGATATAAATTATAGCTGCACAAAATAAAATGTACAAGATTTTTTGTTTAAAAAATATTAAAACTGTTCTCTTATTCCTACAGTAAGTTGCCTTATTTAGTAATTTTACTATATCGATTATATAATAAAAGTTAATTGATTATACTAATAAATTATTATTATTATTATTAAACTGTAGACTTCTTTTAAAATGAAATTTTTCTCTTAAGCTGTTTCTTTCAAAGAAAAAAAAGTTCCTTAATTTCTGCTACATGCAGTAGAATAGATGCATTTTGAAGCTGTGATGACTTCTTCTTGTGAAAGCTTATTTCTGAAATATCATTTAAAGTTTCTTTTTTTTTTTTTTTAAAGTGGAATTATTTTTGTTTTTCCTTTGTCTGCTTTAAAGCTAGATTATTCAACATAAAAGTCTTCAAGTGTTCTACACTTACTTCTGCTTGACTATTATCCTGACAATTTTGGAAAGAGATAAGGAATTTGAAACACCTAACCATCCGTATTCCTACTACTGCCTTTCAGGCATGGTTCATACACTGCATCCTTGCTTTGCAATTTCTAATCTCATTGTCTTTTATGTGTGCTGTAAATCTTTTGTTTCTGCTGTTAATGCATCCGACAGAGTAAAGAAGCAGGTATTCGCACCCTTGTGGCCCTGGATGACCAGGGAGGTAAGAACTAAATAACTCAATAACCAATGCATGATCTTTCTTCACATTGAAGATCAACATAAACTGATTTTCAAGAGTGTTCCTTAATTGAAAAAAAAAAAAATAACCAAAAGGGAAAGCTTGAACACTGCTTTGTTTGATTTTTTTTTTTATTTTTTCATTTATTAGTTTGTAGGCACTGTTATATTTTATTTTTGCTTACTAGTTTTTATTTATTAGTAGCTGTTTTATTTATAGTTATTTTTTATTTATTTATTATTATTATTATTTCCACTGTTTTGGTTTTCTTTTATATTTTTTTTTCTGTATGCATTTCATGCTTTTATAGAGTGAAGAAGTGGGCGTCAAAACTTTAACTATGCTGGATAAACAAGGGGGTAAGGATAGGAATTGCTGTAAGAAATTTATTTTAAATTATTTGGTCTAATATTTGCTAACACCTATGGGATAAGGATACAATTAAATAGAGCTGCACTTGTTTATTAGGTGAACTTATTTTATAGTGAATAGAGCTTGTAGCTAATTGTAATGGAGTCAGCAAAATTATTAGTGAAGTAATTCAGAAAGAAAGACATACAGTAAAACCTCATTATAACGGACCCTATTATAATGGATGTCGCTTATAACGGAGAGTTTTAAAAATAAATTGTCAGCCTACAATTAAGGTGAGCAAAGCGAAAAACCATTTAAATTTTGTTTTTCAATATGTTGAACTATCAGCAAATGAAAATGTGTTTGCATATTATGAACACTTCCGTCAGTTATTAACTGATGAAATAAGCAGCAAGCAAACCCAGCAGAAAATAAATTATTTTTTCAAACCAATGAATTTAAGCAATCAACATGAACAATGACCTTGTTGTTCTAAAGATCAATGCAGTGTATACGTACACATCTTTTTCAATTCAACCCACTATGCTGAAGGCTGTTTTTTATTTGATTTACAATAAACACTTTTATAGCTAATTATTGTACTTTCATTGATGTACACCCTGCTGCATTACACCCCTATAAGAATTATTTGTTATAAACTGGACTTTCATTAAAACGGACAACCTTCAGCCCCTATTAGTCTGTTATAATGAGGTTCTACTGTATTTGGAAAAGGAATATATCGTCGTTGCAAATTTAAAATCTCCTATGTGTCATTTTTGTCCTAAATTAATTTTGCAGATATTTGAAGAGCGTTTTTCGATTAGGTACCAAACAAAAAATCTCTTTATGTGCAGATCTTTGTATTTCGCTGTGGTATATCCCATTTGTAAAATATCCGAAGTGACCGTCAACATTAAATTGTTCATCAAAATCATCTATGTGCCTGATGAACATATAAGAGTTTTTAATAACCATTTTGTTTTTCCTAATATGTCTCGCCATAATAAAAAATAATAATAAAAAAAAACCCTCCTATGTGATCATTCAATGCTGTCTTTGGCTAAATCTTGAGAGTGTAATATCATGTTGTGCACGCATGAAATAGCGTTTTTCTCAGAATGTTACTTTTACACATGGGAGATTTTAAATTTGCAAAGACGATATTATGTTTAAGGTAGGTTAACTGATACTGTCTGTTTCAGATTTCTATAGACCATTGATAGATGGCTACTAATCAAATTAATCATAAGGTTTCTTTCTATTCTGTGACCACAATAACAAATAATGCTACTTAAAATTTATTGTCAACAGTGATCTAACAATGACAGCAGGTATCAGCTTTTGTTGGCCACATTAGGAGTTCTCAGAAATCAAGAGATGGACTGTAACTTAAAAAATTGAGTGTCCAGGATTCAAATGATTTTCCCTCATTTAGGTGTCTTGTGTCCTAAAAGGAAGAAAGTGATAAATATCTTGGAAGAGTCATTTAGAAGTTTCGTTATTTTTTTTAAAATAATTTTTGAAGGATTTTTTTTTTAATATCGTAATCAAAAAAGTTCATTAGTTCAGGTAATAAGGATCGTATCTCCAGGCTGAAAAATTCCTGGCACAGGTAGGGGATCTTTTCCAGGTTCTTTCTTCTCCAGATGGGCCAGGGTTTAGAGATCTTGGGTCCACTTATTGCTTAAAACGATAACCTGATCTGTTAGATCTGTAAGAAGGCCTGCTGGTAGAAACCATTAATATTGTAGTCAAAAAAAGAAGAAAAAAAATTACTTTAAAGTTTTAAATTATTATTATTATTAGTTCAATTATCATTAATAATTATTGTATGTTATTAGCGGAAATGCTTAGTAGTGAGTTATTCTCCACAGAATAGTTCAGCTCTTTTCTACCTAACTTGTTGAATAAACTTTAAAAAAATTATTTTTTTATTACTATAATTTGCCTTTTCTGATTTTTTTCATAATTTGAAGCAAAATTATACACTGTTTCAAGCTATAATAAGGTATCTGCCAATGAAAATATGTAGACCTATTAATAGATTAAACTAAGAAAACCAGATTTATCACCTGGAGGGGATGAGATTTCCAATGGATGAAGAGATGATGTTACAGCAGCTCAACAAGAAACAAATTGTTGTTGGTGTTTCAAAGCAATGTGGATGGACAGGATGTAAAGAAAAGCAGAAAAAATTTCTTATATGTGAATGTATGCTTTGAAATTGAAAACTAGTCAATTATATGTTGAGATTTTCAGAAATTGTTTGAAAAGAATCATTAACAGCGGAGTTTAAGTTTTGCAAGGTAAACAGTGGGTTTGCCAGAAAACTGTAAAAGGGAAATTGGCAGTCTTCTATTATTCATCCACAAAAAAAAAAAAAAAAAAACCTACTTGAATTTATTTTTCAAAAAATAAGGTGTATTATTTCCTTTCCTGTTCTTATGGAACCAAACTGTTTCACTAATAGATCATCATATCTTTTTTTTGTTTTGCTGCTGCTTTATTTACAATTGCAGTTGCCATTTCAATTTTCAAAAATTATAAGTTTTGTTGCTAATGCTTGTTACTACTATCAGATGACAGTGCAAGTTCCATTTGATTTAATTTGAGAGCACCCATTGAAGAAGGCAACTATAATTTTCTGATTAGTTTTTGTTTTAAGAATGGACATAGTAAATGTTTTAGTTCTTTATTTTATTTCATCCAGTATCGACTTATTAAAAACCTAAACTACCTAGTGGTAGTAGTTGTGTTGAGCGATGAGAATGGGTTATTACCAAAAGAATGATAAGCTGATATGATGTGGAAATTATACTAATTTTCTAATGGAAACAGTTTTCTAATGGAATGTTAAAGGATTTTATTGTTAGGTAAAATGCTTATTGCTATAATCTTGCATAATTTTTTATTTATTTTGTTATTGCCATTACAATTAGCTTTTTCTTTTTTAAAATTAAATTTAGAATTAAGGTGAAGGAATTAGAGTAATTTTAAATGTATATTGTAGATAGATCTTTAATTTTTATTTATATTAAAATTGGATTTTGTACTGTTTTTCTTTTATTTATTAATAACTTCCTCATATAAATTGTTTCTATCTGATAAAGCTTAATTTCATTGTCTCCAATTTCAAAAAAAGGAAATGACTGAAAAACTGGAGATGTTGTTTATTGTTATTTATTGTTATAATCAATTTTCAAACTCTTCATTGGCTTCAGTGTGATCACATTTGGTAATTGCCTTAAAATCATTGCACCAGTTTTTGTGCACAGATGTTCCAGCAGTCTACATTAGAGGTGGTTTTTTTTTTTTTTTTTAAAGTTCCCGAATTTCTGTTAATTAATAAAATTCATTATTTTCTTCCTCACTACTGAATATTTCCCATACTGAAGCATGTATCAGTTTCCTGCTGTAGATGGACATCTCATTAAAAAAAAATAATAAAAGTAAAATTGATATTTTTTGGAGATTTCCTTTTTTGTCAGTGAGAATATACTGTTTATATGGGTCAAAATCACAGAGGTGAGAAATTCGCTTCTGATTAAAATTTTCATGCTAAAATTAAATATTACTGTTACGATGTGCTCTTTACAGCTTTAATTATATCCCTAATTACTAGCACCCAGCGTATCTTTAAGTAATATTTATTTTTTCTTATTTTTTTTTTATAAAATATACTTAAATAGTCATTTTGGGAACGCGTCCTCAAACAACATTCATAATTTCAAGTAAGCTCAAAAGAATATTATGTACCCATGTAACTTTTATTATATTGGTGTGTAGCTGCATATAACACTTACAAAAATAAATAATCGATAATTGAGTTCAGATTCTTTTTATTTTTAATTTTTTTAGTTTCGACATATTGTCTGACAGTTTAGACGTCATTTTGTGAACGCAACCCTAGTTTGCCGAAATAGTTTTGAGTAAATGCGCTAGACGGTGTTAGTATTCAGTAATGTGAAATTCGTTCGATAAGGAAGGTCGCGTCTTTCAAAGTTTGGAGCATAAATAATATATATTTGTGGTAAGTGTCTTTCAATTTGATATTAGTGCAGCGTACTTTAATGCAACATCATTATGGGAACGCAATTATATATTTATTTTGCCGAGACACTATATACTTGTAGCATTATTCTTAAAAATTGTTCAGAGCACTACGTCATAATCTCAAAAGCCGGCAGCCAAGATGGCATCGTCGCGATATAAACGATACCATGTGTCAAATCGTCGTTTAAAGAACCGTCATTCTGAGAACGTTCGAGGACTATGACGGGCGTTCCCAAAATGATGAATAAGTTGCCAAATGACGTTTATTCTTTCCAAATAGTCAAAAGTATTATTATTTTTAAATATTCATTATTGTTATTGTTTTAGACTAATTATGATTTTTTTTTCAGCAAATAAATAGAAGAAATAATGGAAAAAGATAAAAAGAAAAAGAAAAAAAAAAAGGCTGAACATCACAAATTATGGTACAAATAGATTTTGCTGAAAATTATATGAGTAAATATGCGAAAGAAATAGTCTACACATTTTGGCGCATCTAAAGGGCAATTGGCAATTCATACAGGCGTCTTTTACTCAAAAAATGTTGATTCGGTACAGACGGTTAGTTTTGCAACTGTGAGCAATAATTTAGACCATCAGGCACATGCTGTGTGGGATAACATGCAGCCTATACTACAGAAAATTTTAAGTGGGAGAGAAGATGTACGAACCCTTCACATATTTTCAGACGGTCCTACCTCGCAGTATCGAAACCGCACTAACATTTACTTGTGGATAAAAACTTTGATGGAATACTTTCCGCAAATAACATTTTCAACTTGGAATTATAGTGAACCTGGACATGGTAAAGGGCCTATGGATGGTGTAGGTGGTGTATTAAAGAAAACAGCCGATGATTATGTTTTAAAAGGAAAAGACGTAAAAGCAGCTGCAGGTTTCGTCGATTTATTCGAAAACTCATCCATTATACTTAAAGAAATTCCTGACGACGAAATCTTGGCTGTGAAGAAGATAATCCCTGAAAAATTAGACGCTATTCCCGGTATCATGAACGCAACAAAAATAACGTGGCAGAAAGCATCTGATGTATGTATATATTTGCATCAGCATGCGAAGTTGCTGAAAACAATTCAACTAAATGCATTTTCCATCGAAGACAAGGAACCAAAAATTCCAATAGATATTGATACGGACATGTCTGTAGAACTTTTGCCTACGTCATCTAACAGGGAAAGTATTTATCATGATATCTATGGTTCCAGTAGCTCAGATGATGAAGACTTGCAGATGCTTTCAGGTCGACTCCACGAACATGAAAACAACATTCAGGCTGGTACATCCTAAGGCCAGGATAATGAAAATTTGCATCCAAATTTCATTTGTCCTGGGACATTTTTGCTTATAAACGTACCCAACGAAAAGAAAACCGTTACCTGTAGATATGCTGCCGTCTCAGAAACCGTACTTAATGGTGATGGTGACGTAAAAGTTACTTTTTTACGTTGTCAACATAACTCTGCCAAAATATTTAAAATTGAACCAAATGACGTTTCCTACGTTGCTTACGAGCAGATAGTAAAAATTCTTCCAGCCCCTCAATTGCAGAAAAACGCAAGCCGTGGATTTTATTGCTTCCAAGAAAATGTTGACATATTCGAAAAGTAAGCTTAAAAGTTTGATGTAATTACTCATTCTTTTTCTTCTTATTAATGTCTGTTAGTTTTGATTATATAATATATAGTGTAAAGTGTCTTGTATCTTGTAGTTCAATAAAAAATTTCTGAAGTACAGTAAAGATTTAATTTTGATGCACTTTGTTTTATTTTTGTTCGTTTCGGACCGCAATATCATTCCGAGAACGTTGACGTCATTCAGGGAACATAACTGTCATTTCTGGGAACGTTAGAAAAAGACAAATTATTCAATATTAGTTTCCTCATTGTAAATTATTTTTAGATAGATAAATAAATAATGTAGAAACACATACCTCTACGTATAAATTATTTAAATATGGTTCTTAATCTAAAAAACAAAACAAAGTTTCGTTAGTGAATTTTCACTTATTGCAATGTTACGAAGAAAACTTTCTAAAAACCCTATATTTATTTTTTTAAATGCATTGTTCAAAGTATTTTCTGATCGAGAATTGTGTGTTTGATAATTTAAAGAAAGTATGCTTAATGTTGAATTCACCACAACATATTTTTTACGTTTTTAATCACTGTTCCCCAAATGACGAATATCTGCCCCACTTTTACATTTTTTATCCATAACTTAAAAAAAAATCATTTTTGTGCGTGGCTATTTTCAATATAACAATATGACATAAGACGCTACAATGGTAAACTATGGTTATCAGTCTAAAGCAAATATTTTTTTTTGGAAATTTCAAATCTAAAAATGCTCACCTCTCTGATTTTGACCCATATGAATACAAGATGTTCTAAGAAGTATATAAGCATTGGGAGAAAGTTCATCAGAACTGCTGCAGATATATTAACCATTTATTGATCTCAATTTTCAAACTTTGTATTATTAAAACCTCATGCTTTTGTTAATGTATCATAAAAACCAGCATTGTTTGGCAAACATTTTTTTACCCTCTTTAAGTATTCTGTTTTAAAGATTAGGGGAAATCAGACAAAACCAATAAATATTAATTTAAGAGAAAAGTTTTACGATTAATGCTTATTTTTCTTTTTGATGGAAAAATTTAAGAACAATTGGACCGGATTGAAGAGGGAATGGATCAAATCAATGCAGACATGAAAGAAGCAGAACAGAATTTGGCTGGAATGGAAAAATGCTGTGGCATCTGCGTTTGTCCATGTCAGAAGTATGTATTTTAATATATAATATTTTTTCTTGTTCTTTGAAAGCTTCTGAATGTTTAATGCATTTTAAGTTTCTTGATCAAATATTAATTTTAAGGCTATCTTTATAGTTTTATTCTTTCCTATAGGTTTTTGACTAAATCTTTTTGGTTTTATTTTTTTTCTGAAAAATAATAATATAAATATATTACTTCTGACATTTTTCTTATTTGAAAACTTTTGCTTTGAGCCAGTTTTGATGAAGCTTTATAATTACAGAGGTCAGAGTTTTAAAGAAGATGCAGATTATGAAAAAACATGGAAGTCGAATGATGATGGCAAAGTGGTCAGCAATCAGCCAGCTCGTGTAATGGACGAAAGAAATGGTTTAGGTCCAACAGGTGGATATGTTGCAAAGTAAGTATTTTGGATATGGATCTTATGAGGTATGGATTCTTATTGAGTGATTGTGTACACGTAAGCATTGTTGTATAATAATGTGCATTTTAAAAAATATTTTTCCACTGCACCATTTGTAAATTTTTCTGAAATATGTGCTCCTTAATAATTCACATTCATACACAATGGAGAAGTTAATAGTTCATTCTCATGTTGAATTTACATTTTAAATTTCATGTTTATTTTAATCAGGGTGTCTACAGAATCAGGGAAACCTGGAATTATCAGGGAATTTTGTTATTCTGGAAAAAATCAGGGAATTATCAGGGAATTTTGCAATTATTACTTAAAATCAGGGAATTTTTTGGTTCAACAGATCGGTTTTTTTTTTTTGGTTGAACAGATCAGGGAATTATCAGGGAATTTTAAAAGAAATTGTTCATGAAATCAGGGAAAAATCAGGGAATTTTTTTATTCAGATTTTGTAGACACCCTGTTAATGCTTTAAGTATTTCTTTCTTTCCTTTATTCTTTCCTCCTTTATTTTTCTTCAGTTGTTATGTTCTCAAATCTACAACTTCTCACTATCCAACTACCCACACAACTAATTGTTTGTTATTTGGTATCATATTGACAATTGAAGTTAACATTTTTTTGCAATTTAAATAAGGATTGAAAATGTGTCCTGTATTTACACTACATATCTAATAATTAACCCATTTATTGTTATTAACTGTTTCCTCGAAATATCGTTGAAGAATTTTAAAAAGATTGATGAAAATGGAAGGAATATTTTTGTTTTAATAATTAACCCATTAATTTAGTAGTAATTGAAGATAAATTGTAACCTTTTTGAAAATTAAAAACATTTTCGAATAGGTTTCATTGTATAATAAGAAAGTTGACTAATCAGTGATTGAATATAAATGTCCAATCCAGATATTTAATATAATCTTTTAAGGCTGTTTTAAATTTAAATATTTTCAAGGCTTTGAAATTAATAGATTGGACCTCAGAATATTTTTAAGTTGAGAGCTGCGTCTTCCACTATATCAGAGTTGGAAAGTTTTAATTGGGTATTTCTATAAATAAAACAGTTCGTCATAAAAAGAGCAAATGAACATATCTCTATAACTTTATAAAATGGCATTTCGCTGTGTCTGAGTAAATTGGTGGCAAACTTAAAATAATTTTATATTATTTTTGTAGTCTTCTTTTAATTCTTCCTTTACAGATTAGAATTGTAATAATCCATTCCAATTCAAAACTGCTTGGACCATTACTTTTCCTCTACTTCTTGGTTGACACCTCTAGGTTGCTTCAGGAATTTTATCTTCTTCCTTTCTGTGTTTATACAATATCGTTTCCAGTTCTTCTTTTATTTATTTAGTCTTCATTTAGTTTTTCAGCTTTTAGCCTATTTTATCATTCCTTTGCTTAACAAATCTTGAATATTGTTTCTTTTATTTTGCTTATGCCCAAATAACACCAGCATATTTTTCAACATTGTTTTCATCATTGACCCTATCATTGATGGTCTATGATCATGTGATTTGCCTCTGTTGACCATTTTCATCATTGATTCCAACATTGAAAAAATTTAGGAATTGCGCTATTCGCAACGTTGTTTTCAATGATTATCATTAGTGAGCTCCAATCAGAACCGACCAGCTTCAAGAGTGAAGAAGCCGACCAGTGCCATTTTGGCCATTGTTTCGATTGAATCCGAAGGCTATTAGGAATTAAATATCACAGTGAGGAGATTATTTTTCGAAAATAAACAAGGTTTTTACTGAAATAAATTAATTCTATGCGTCAGAATGTGCAGATGTCAACTTTTTAAAAAGAGATTTCATTTCTTCTTGAGCTTCGTTATGGTCGCAGGGGCTTGTGAGATTGCCGCTGTTGTCAATCGAAATTCACTTCACTTTCGCTTAAATAGGAGAGATGCTTGAATACAATGTACAATTTATTTCGAACAGATTGACAGTATGCTAAAAGTCATTTCAAATTCTACCAAAATTGTATTGCTGAAACACGATTTTAACCTCTAAAAAAAAGATTAAACGCCGTCTTTTCATAACTGGGAAACTTTCGCCAGAACTTTCGAGCTCAACTCTGATTGGCTAGTGCTCTGCCAATCATATGCACTGTTTCATCATATTTCGTTGATTCGGTGGAAAGGAAGGATGGGGAAAACTTCACTGAAAACAATGATCATTTCAGTGAAGCAAATCAATGTTGAAAAAATATGCTGGTGTGATTTGGGCATTAAGGTGCATTGTGCAATTTTGATCTTACTTTTATAACTTGATGTGCCTGAATCTAGATTCAAATCCTGAAGTTGGTGTGGGTGCTCGTCTTTCTCTGTTCTGACTTATTTTGTAGATGCCTGTTGGATCATAGTTGTAGGCGCTTTTGGCTCATCAAAAATGCAAGTACCATACTGCAGAAGTATGCATAGAAAAAACAAATTTACTTTTATAGTTTTAAAGATCACATAAAAACTGTATAAAGCACATTGATAAATGAATGTTAATTAATTAATCAATCTTCATTTTTCTTTCTTTTTATTTTTTGAGAAAGAACATTTTACTACTAAACTATTACTTTCCTTACTATTGGTTTTGATTTTCTCTCTAATGAAAGATATTATTGCTTATAGGATTACAAATGATGCAAGGGAAGATGAGATGGAAGAAAACATTCAACAAGTTAGCACAATGATTGGAAACTTGCGTAACATGGCTATCGATATGGGTACTGAAATTGATTCCCAAAATCAACAAATTGAACGAATTAATCTAAAGGTAAATGTATTTGTTTCTATAAATAAAAATAATAAACAATGGAATTTTTCCTTCTCAATTAATAATTGTCAAAAATGTGTAGAGCTACGTATTTTTGCATGTTTTATATCCATAATATCTTTCAAATATAACTTCTAAGAATTGCTTCTAAGAATCAGCTACTGCATTAACTTTTGTTATTAGCTTAAGTTCCAAGCTCATTAAAAATAATTTCTTGAATCATTTTTTAATTTTAAATTAAAAGAAAAAAAAAGAATTTCCTAATTACACTGAAACCTCTTTCTTCTGAACTCATAGACTGACTCCAAATAATGGACAAATTTCTTAGCCCCCATAACTCCTAGAGATAAATACCTTTTCACATAATGAACTCCTGAATAGCGAAGGGAAATTGTAGTCATTCCTTACATAAATTATCTGCAAAAGATACATACATCTGAAAAGCCATATGCGGAAATTTTTACAAAAAAATGCTGAGGTGCAATCGGAGGTTAGTGTTGAAGCCAATCAGAGAGGGCTTTATGAATCGAAAATATTTGTCATATGATTAACATCATACAGCCTGTTAAATAGGGTTTCAAATATTAAAATAAATTGTTAAGATAAGAGACAGATTGTTTGCTATTAAAGAATTTTTTTGTTGCCTTTTGTTTTCAGTACAGATCTACGAATATCAATATTTATATTAATGTTAATATTAAATTTAAATTGTGTTCTGTTAACCTACTGATACATCAGTGTAAGTTTTTAAAAGGATTATAACTTGATAAACCTCTTTAGGAACTTGAAACTTGCTCTTACAGAAGAAACTTTGTTTTTTTTTTGTTTTTCAAAGATTTTATGGTAAATTTTATTCAACTTTTAATTTAAAATTTTTAAAAGCTCTAAGTATTGAAAATAAATATAAATTTTTAAAAGATATAATATTTTAAATTTGATTTCTCTGGCCCAGTACCTGTTATACTTTAATTTGTTTTTTATTTCATATTTTTCACAAAAGATACAATCAATTCCTTCATTGCAGATTTTTGTATACATTCTATCATGTCTATAAATATATTCATTTATATAGCCTTACTTAATGCATCTTGTCTAATAATTAGACATCCTTAAATAACAAACTTGAATAAAGTAAACAAAAAGAAAACACCTTGAATTTTATTAAAAGAGAGGTTTCAGTGTGTTATGAAATACTTTTGTTTGCTATTGCTTTTGCCAAATTATTGTATCTTGAGTATTATGATCAAGTTGAAGAGACTGTTTTTTTAAGATAGAATTCATTTGCCATTCTTTTTTGTGAATTGTCATCCTTTAAAAGAAACATTAATTTCTACGGAAGGGGGGTTTAGCAGAGGGAATTTAAGATAAGCTTAAACTATGATTTGCTTCTAATGGATAAAATTTCAGACTAATGTAATATTTTGAAATATGTAGGCCGTAATAATTATAAAGCGATACATAATGAGGTGTTTTTAATTGTATGACTTTCCAAATTTCCTCAAAAAAGTTAAAAATTAAGAATTCAATGTAGATTAATTCTAGATAAAAAAACCAGAAAAAATGAAGCCCATATGAGAAATTGACTATTTGATTAAAATAAATACAGAAATGAATTGGGTTTAGGAACTTGTTTAATGGAAGTAGAGGAAATTAAACAGTGGTAAATATAAATAATGATAACCTTGAGTGCAAATGGCGATCCAGATTGCCTATGCAGTGCTTGCAGTACTTGCGAGAAGTCTAAGAAAAATTAGAATTTTTTTTTTAAGATAAAGATAAGATAATGTCATAGGTTTCTTTTTTAAAAAATCCTAAATTAACATACAAAAATGATCCCAACGATCAGAGTTGTCTCTTTCTCAAGAAGGGCCACTGCTACTGTTTCTCTGTCCTTTGCATTTGATATGTTAATCATTGCCACTATATCTTTTTGTTAGGGGTGATTTTTTTTTTTTTTTTTTTTTTTTTTAGAATACTAATCTTTAAATAATATTTATCAGAATGCTTGTATTAAAGCAATTGATTTGTTCAGAATAGCAGTTTTATAATGAAGGAGTTAGCTATCAATAGTGTTCCATAAATAAGTTTTGCTTTATACTTAATACATATTGTCCTATTCCAATTTCTTTTGTTAAAATTAGTTTTTAGTGTTTTAAATTCTGATGAAAAAGATTTCAAGAAAGTTAGTTTTAGTGAAAGGTTGTGTAAAAGATGACTGTTTATTCTCCGAAACAACAAATAGTGGCAGTGTTCCAGCGCTTGTTTGCAATTCTTATACATATGCTGAAACTGTACATCATTACAGGTTCTAGCAATGCATGTTGACTTAAGAAACATGCTTTTTTCAAACAATTCATAATGTATGAGATGCATTGTTTGTTAATAAGGTATTGACTTGAAGGAGTCCTTTATTTTTCAAACATGTTTTGTGTTTAGTTTTACTTATAAAATGAACTTTCTTTGCCAAGTTTTAATGGACAGGCATTTAATCAGATGTCGTATTTGATCAAGATTCTTGTATTTGTACGGAGGATTGATTCATGTTTATTCTGTCGATTTCAAGGGCATGCGCTATCTCGCACATGACGCAGCGTTGTTGCATTCAAATCAGAGATCTTAAGCCTGCAGTTGATTATCTGGTAGCTGAAATTGTGTTGCATTCTAAATATGCTGCAATAAAATCCCAAATTGGAGGAAGGGTACATAGTTGCCTTTTCCAATGCTAAATATGCTGCCTCAAAAATTGTAGACATGTGCAAACCCCAAAATTTTCAAGTTTTTGCAAGTTCACCGTCAACCGGGTAATAGCAGAAAGTCATATGAAGCCCATCAGATAAGAGCGGGGTAAGCTACAGACCTGAAAACAAAACCTATGACCAGCAGCAACTCCTAACATTATTAAGAAAGTGAAGGTCTGATTGTCGGCGAGAACCCTAGCACCCAAAGAGCAGTTGCCCAGGCTGTAGGAGCCAACAGTTGCACGGATAATTAGGCATGATCTGCAATTAGAAAAGCATCATAAAGCTCTCATTCATTGCCTACTTCCTCGACACGTTGCTGAAAGGAAGACCAACAGCCGAAAGCTTTACAAGCACCACTTATTGGGAAAAAATTAAAGTATGTCACTACTTTGGACGAGGCATGGATCTACCTTAGTGATACCAAAAAGCCAAGGGCAATATTTTATCGACCTTTTGATGCCAAAGGATCATCCGAGTGGTACCACGAATGCAAAGAAAACTTTACAAAAGGATTCATGATTGCTGCTGGTTACAGCTACGGAGGAAGGTTGCTGCTGAGGAAGGTATCTGCAAAGGTCAAGATTAATGCTGCCTTTTACTGAGAGCACGTCCTAGAACCCTTGTATCGTGACGATATTCCTGCATTGTAGGGCAACGACAAAAGGAAAGTGCGGATTCATCAGGACAAGGTGTCGAGCTAGAGTGATCCAGCTATATATGGCCATTATGGCGACTGAAACCGGAATACTAGCAATCCCATACAGTATGATTCCTGTAAAATCCTCCGATGCATCTCCAATGGACTTCTGCGGGTTCAGATTACTTAAACAGGGTCTGGGAACACGACGACTGAAAACAGTAGAAGGACTTTGGAAAGTTTGCAAAGAGGAGTGGAACAAGATTCCCCTCGTTTACCTCCAAAGCAGCCTTCTTCAATGGAAACTGCGATGCAGAGCCATTGCCAGAATGCAGGGACACCCCATTGAACACAACCAGTGGTGGAGAAAAGGGTTCTGCTAAGTCTACAACATGATCAAAATCAATCGAATAAATGTGAATCAACCCTCGTATAATAAAAGATATAATTCTTCAATTTATAGCTACTTGTTTGTAAAGTGAGCATCCTAATGCATTTGTGCATGGAGCATCTGACTTGCAGATTTAACATAGAATAAGTCTGCCAACATCCTCAAATAACAAAAGTTTTGGAAACATAGATTGCTGAGTGGTATATTTACTTGAGAGTGTTTGCATCATTCAATCTTCTTAACTTTAGATCCTAGTAGCCATTTATAAATATTGAGTTATTGTCATTTGATAAAAACTTCTTGACAAATTATTATACCCATGTTCTTTTCATCTGAAAAGAGAACTTTCTGCTGCTGATTATCTGGGTCTTTCAGTATTTTTGTTGCCCATGTGACTTCAGACATGATAATTGAATTCAGACAATATTTTCAATGAAATATGCACCCTTTACATTTTGTTATGCATGGCTAGTAATAAGCTTTTGGAATTCGATAATCATTTTGTACAGCATTGAATGTTCTGTAATTCCTCATTAAGAATTAGCTTAGTGCTACTGCACAACCACCAAACTAAAAAAAAACAACTGTAAGAATTTGCATTTTACACCTTAATTACCAGAATATTATTCTGGAGATATTAAAGTTTTCTTACAGCCAGTTTTGCAAAATTTAATCATATTTAACTATTGAGATGTAATGGTAATCAAATTACAAAAAAAGAAAAACTGCCAGAGGAACAGTAGCATTTTTTTAAAGATGGCTGAAACGTTATTACTTTGATTTGTTTAAATTATGATGACTAGAAAAGCATCCTAATACTGAAATATTTCTAAATTATTCAATTTCTCAAAATATCAGGTAATTTTCCTGCCAAGAGAGAGATTCTAGGAGTGAATTTTGCATCTCGGCTTTCCATATAAAACTGCAGCTCTAGATAGTAGATAGACAATTGTGAAGGGTAGTTCTAGAGCGAGTTTCTTCTATTATGAAATAATATCAGCATAAATGACTTGATTTAGCAGTTAACTTACATTTTGCTTTACATCATCTAAACAGCAACAATCATCCAACTAAATTAACGTAATCAAAACCTTAAAAAAAAAAAAAAAATAATTGCAAACTTTAATTCTAGAAGATAGGAAGTCAGGAACTTGTAAATTTCACTGTAGATGAGAACTTTCTTTAAATTTCCAAAATGGCCAACAAAATGGCATTTCTTCAGCTTGATCGTAATACGGTGACTGTTCTCTCATTTCAAATAACAATTCTATGATTTACTATACTAACACAATTTCTTTTTCTCTCTTAACATGCTGGCTGAATTTCTGTGTGTATGCTTATAATGAATTTGTGAGATTCCCTCTGATGTTATGTCTAACACAGTTTTAAATTCATCTTAATTTTCCTGAATCTTCAACGGACTTTTGTGACTGTCTCCTGAATAATTCTTAACTTGCATTGGAAGTTTTTAAGAATTTCTTAATGATGATGATGGAATTTATCTTCCTGGTAAAATCTAAAAATCTCTGCATTTTTTCATTTATTCTTTGTTAGGGTATTGTTTCTTTATGTAAAAGTAGTTATTACATAATTTTTTTTTTTTTTTTTTTACCATTTGTTTTAATGTAACATAATGCAATATGAAAATTAGGTTAACTTAGAACTTGTTAGTGTGTTAACTGCAGATAGTATTTAGTAAAGGAATTTAATAGTATTTAGTGAAGAAAATTCTCTGCAGGAATCACTGTGTTCGATTCAAAACAAACAGGTTCATTTTGCTTGTTTTTATTTCCAAAATGAATGGCTTCATTAGCTATCTGAACTTCCATAAATTTCCACATTGGAATATTGAGCTGTGACAGTATTTCTACCTTCTGCTTACCCAGAATGATCCCCATATACTGACCATGGCTTTTTCTGTTTCTGCTTTTGAGTAGTCATGTAAGTGTCTTGGCAGTTATCAAAAGTGATTAACCAAAATTCAGAGTAAGTTTCTGAAAACAGTCTTCACTAAAATACAAAGTAATTTTAAATGGTCGTTGCAGTCCTACTTCTGTGGGATATGGGAAATACATAGTTGAACACAGTTTAAAAGAGAGCTCTGTTACTGCAAGCAAACAGAAAAATGATGCAATTTAAGAGCAATGGTGCATGTTTAAGTTGATCATGATAGTGGAGAGCTTCATAAATATAACGAAATGCAAATTTAGTCTATTTTAATAAAAAGTGACTGAACTGCTATATGAAGGTGTGAGATGCTTTGCCAGTTTGTTTCCACGACGAGTAGTTTCTGAATCATATTCTGCTGTCAGCATAATCATCTCTTCTATATCTTCCTTAATTATTAAGGATTTCCAGATGACCTGACAACCTAACCATTAAAATTTCTTCTGCACGAGTCCGACACATAGACCTGGTTTTCATATATCAATTTGTAATCAGAAGCTGTATTTGTTCATTGTTGATTTTAATCCTTTTCCACAAGATTATATTAAATCTGAACTGAATACAATAAGAGTAGTGAGTAGCACCAAAATTTAAGATGTAGCTGAAAGAAAAAAAAATGGATGTTTACGAGGAACCATTACAAAGAACGCTTCTCCTTGGTTCCTTGGTGCTCATTATAAGAACTTTCACTGTTAATAAACTTCAGGAAATAATTTCAGATAGCTGTAAAAAAAATTAATCTGGAAATCCCCCAAACCTTTATCAAAACATGATAGCAGATAATGAAAATTTGGTAAAAGAGAAGAATTTTACGGATTCCTGAAATTTACTAGGTGCTAAAATAATCTTATTTTTACGATATCTAAGAGCTGTAGGGGGATTGTAATGTTTTGTTTTCAAATAGAAATATTGACTAAATAAAATATGGAAACATTTACCCAGCTCAATGCAGAACAAATGAATGAATTTTATTTATTTAATTAATTAATTAATACACTTATACGAGTGTATAAATGTATTCTTCTTTTTTTTTTGTATCCATAATTTTAAAGATTTATAGGATGGTCTCTGTTGCAGTACCATTATTTAGAAAAATATTTAATTTAAATTAACCTAATATAGATTAGAGGTGTTGAACCTCAGGATAGACCTTTGAGCTGTCCCAGCTAATAGACATGAAATATTGAAACAAATTTGTCCTGGGATTCTTAAAAGATCTGAAGCTCTTAATGCTTCTATGAGAGAAGTAAAACATTCCTTAATGATTGGAAGGCATTGCAGTTACGGAGTTGAGGAGTAAAAATGTTTGGAGTATTACTTTATTAAACATGTTTACATATGTATGTATGGTCATTTCGGAGCATTTTGGAAACATTCAGTTATTAGATATAGAGATATCTTGATTGTTGCCAATTAAAATAAGATATTAATTCTAAGATCTGGTGGGATGGAGGTGATTTTATGTAGATCTGGTAACTATCATGAATTATTTATTAGCATCTGTTGCTTTTTTATAATTTTAAAATTTAATTCTCAATTAATCAAAGACAGTTGACTGTGTGAATGTGTGAGATTGTGTATTAAAGGAGAAAACAAACAAAACTAGGTGATGGTGGAATCCTTCTTGAGCTTTGAACAGTTCTACAGAAAATAACTTAGTTTTTCATTCTTTTCCTGTAGGGACAAACGAACGAAGTGCGGTTGAATGTCGTAAATGCGAAGGCTGATAAGTTATTAAAAAAATCCTAAGTATGGTAATTGCTTTTGTAAACAGGGGACGTCCAATGAGTCTCGTATCAGCGTAGCCAACCAAAGGGCTCACAAGTTACTGAAGGACTAACTGAGTTCATCACAAGAAGACCTTTTTTTCTTTGATTACATTATTATGCATGAATTTTATTTTTATTTGGTTAAATTATGAGTATTTTTCTGCCAATGCTGTCATTTTGGCATGCTTAATTCTTTTTCGTTTTTTTTTTTTTTGTATCTGCATACCAACTATCAGTATTACACACTTTTTATTTATATAATTATTATTTAGTGTGTTAAAAAAATAATTATTATATTCTGTGTTGCTATTTCATGAGAATATGGAGTGTTCTAAGAGCTCTTCCAATTACCATACAATTATAACATACATATTAAATATTAGCTAATTGTTCAGTCTTGAAGACAAAAGTGTTGGTTTATTCTTGTACAGTTAAAGCTTAGAAACTATAAAAAAAAATGCTATTTTTTTGTTTAATTTTCTTTTTTTTTGTTTTGTTTTATTTATTTGCAAATTTTATTTTCTCAAGAGGTAAGTACTTATATAGCAGTGACAGAGTTTTTCTTCACCTCTATGTTTTTTTTTTTTTCATTTTTCTTTTTTTAATAAGAGAAGCATGTAAATAGATTAAATCCTTCATTCAAGTGAGATGAGTGAAACAATGACAAATGTTAATTAGAATCTGCAAAATTTGAATGTAATTACGATGTACAAATATTGTTGCTTTTTACGTCCCAGTCCCAAATCTGTTCTTGGTGCCAATATTCTACATTCCGTAATTTTAATTCATTTGTAAGTAATACATTGCCCAAATGACATTTAGCCGTGTCTTAGAAATGCTACATTTCTAATTTTGAAGAACGCTAAAAAAAATAATCACACCCTATTTAAAGATCTGGCTTAAAATTGATGTTAATGTACTCTAAATAATATGTTGTACATATAAAGCATATCAATCTTTACGAAATGTATTTTGCTTATATAAAAGATGGACAAAATTATTAATTATGACAAACAATTCTAATAATTTATTTAAAAAAAAATATATTTTTTTTTCCTTGAAAATTCATCATAATCGATGTACTTAAGTAAGTTCGTTAAGCTTAAGTGAAGTATCTAGTAACAATACTTGATTGTTAGATTGCACTGTGTGTGTACTTAATGTGAGTGTATTCAATATTCTTATTCTGGCCATCATTAATTCTTTGTATGTACAGTCTTATCAGTAAATTAATTCTCGTGTGGGTTAATGTGTCCTCTATTCCTAGAATAATGTTTCAATATAGTCTAATCCAAATATTTATCATAAGCTACGTTATTGACATTTTTACGGCTTGTTTTATTATTAACAAAAGGACTAAAATTTTGTGAATTACCTATTCCTGGAATGTTATGGAATAAAGTAACGAGTTAATAAGCATTCCAATAAATATATTTAAAAATTTGCTTATCAAAGTAGCTTAAAATTCAGATAATTAAAGATTTTGGAAAAACAACAATTTAAAAAACAAATACTTTTGCATTTTTAAAGCTTTTTTTGTTTTGTTTTACTATTAAATGGTTTTCAATTTACTGACTATTTACTATTCACTAGTTCAGTATAACTTTATTTAAGTTTCAAATATAAGATAGAAATTGCCATCGTCAGTAAAATTCAATTGTACTTGAAGTATTCCCCGAGGAAAAGGATTTTTTTTTAAAGCTCTTTATGGTAATGTACTTAATAAGTGTTTGTTAAATAATTGTTCAATTTCTTGTTATCTTTAAATAATGGTTTTGTTAATTTATTGTATGTATTTGTGAGGCTGGATGGTAAGACATAGTATTTCACTAATGGGGATTAACTCATGTCTTCACCATCTAACTTGACATAATACAGTTGTTGTCATTTTTTAAACTGTGATCATGATAAATAATGTAAAGCATTTGGTTGCAAGTAATGAAAATTCAGATTCTGTTAACAAGTAACTACACACAATTCTTTACTCTGTTTTCAAGAATTTTCGGTTTCAGGTATTTTGTTTTTCTATGGAAGTTCAAAAATTAAGAAAGGCTGAGCTGCTGTATGAACTTGCTCAGTTTAGTCCAAAGTATCGACATTATTATTTTATTTTATTTGTATTTGAAATTTTCAAATGATACACTTTTCTAGGAATAAATCCAAACCTCTTCATCAATGGGTTTGGAACAGAGAAAAGAAAATTCTGTTAGATGGTATTACAGAATTGTAAACAATAATACTCATTTTAGACATCGATATAAGCAAAGGGAAGAAAATAAGGTATGATGTACATCAATTTGAAGGAAGATTAAACTTGTTCATTTTGGGTACTTAGGTATAAATTATTTATTTTTCTAGTCTTTAAATGTCATCATATATTTCTTTGTTCATCATTCAAAGTTCCAAATGTCATTTACAATTTATGTACTTAGTCATATTTAGGATGATGTTGCGATATGAAGGATGGGAGATTACTAAAAGCTACAGAAATGGGATTCCGCGGATATATTTTCTCAGACATTTTAATACAAATAATATCTGACTTCATGTAAGTTTTATTTTTATAAAGGCTCGCTAAATGTTTGTGATACCCCCATTTTTCCATATTCTTTTTAAGTCTCACCTTTTCATATGGTGAATTTTAACAATGCATTTTGCATTTATGGAATAACAGCTATGTTTAATTTCTGAAAAGAGTCAAAAATTTTGAGCTTAAATAAATTGTTACTTGCAAAGTTTTACTGAAACAAATTTTGTTGAATGTATTGAGATTCTGTTAAAAATGAAGTGATTAAATTGTCACTTTACTGTTCCTTCTTCAGTACGTGTTCCTGGTTCTGTACAAATAGGCTGTCATTTTATTATTATTATTTCAGTAGCAGCATGCCTTTAATAAAATATTTCTTTGTCTTCAGAATAACTAGAGACAGGTGTGCAATTAATACCTTGGGTCTGTTTCTACAACATCTCATGACCTATACATTTATATGTATAATATGAATGACATATCTGTGTACAGTGTGCCCCTGCATTACGAACTTTTGGGTTACGGAATTTCGCCTCTAAATAAATTTGGGGTAATACAAAAATGTAAAATGCAAATCAACAACAATTAAAGATTTTTAACGTGCACCGACAATGCAAGTTAATAAATAAAAAGCAAAATAGTGCACTTCTACATATTAAACCTAGCTGTGTTTATTTTTCAGCAACATTCAAGGACAGTGAGATTTAACAGGCTTTTGCTTACAACAGCTGTCCTAGATGCTGTCAAAGAGTCAAAATTAGGTTAAAACCTAGTATTTCTGATGAGTAAAAAAAAAAAAAAACTTTTTTACAACTGTGGACCAAAAATAACAAATAAATAAATGTAGAAATTAATCTCTTCTTATATAATAGGAATCAATGGAAAAATAGGATTCGCGTTACGGAATTTTCAATATGGACACATTTCAAGAATATATCCCTTCCGTAACGTGGGGGCCTTCTGTTTATGACATCAAATGCTTTTAAATGTTGCGTTATTGTGGTAAAAACCTCATGATGTGATTCCCTTCCCCGATATTTTTCTTCCATTGAATTTTATAGAGTTCAAAATAGTGTTTGTATTATCTGTAACTCATGTATGCAAGCCACAATACCACAATTTCACTTGATATTTGCCTTGTAAATTCATATGGATCTTCTTTTCAATATTGTAAATGCATTGCTGGAAAAGAAAAGCTTTAATTTACAGCATTCTGTATGTTCTACATTGATTTTTCATTCTTTAAATGGATATTAACTATTTTGTTTTACTATTGTATATTAACTAACTTCAGATTTTTGATACATTTGAATAAGATATGAACTAATTCAATATGTTGCACAATAGTTATTTAAATTCCTTTTCCAATTTTTATGTCGGCTTAATCATAAATGATTTCCAAATAACATTTGCAGTTTCAGCTTCTTGTTATTAAAATCTTATTAAAATTAGATTTTAATATATTGTATCATTTATTTGGAAATTCCTGCTTTACTCCCCCATTTTCTTTTACTAGCTCTGAACTTGCTTATTCCTATACATTGTGTTTAAAAATATGTCTGTAATTTTGCTTGTTTTTTCATTTGAAGGTTTCCCCTTCACTCCCTTATTTTTAATGCTGATTGAGCAATTAATTACTGATTGAGCAATTTTTAATAATCTTTTACATTTAAAAATAAACAAGCAAATTAAAATCAAGGGATTGTGACCCAAACAGTATTGAAAGTCCAGTTGTTTATAAAAGGGAGAGGAAAAAAAAAAACCAAACCAAGTGGCTGGTTTTAGCAAAAACACCTTTCACCCTAAATTTGTATCTTTCTAAATTTCAGAAATATATAATTATGGGGAAAGGAAAAAAATAAGTGTTTTTGTAATATTATCGTTAATGAAATTCAGCTTCATTATACTGTTTTGTTTTCAAAAAATCTGTTTTCCGAAAATCATTGGCGCACGTAAAATCCCGGATTAATTCTTTCATTTTTATAATTTATTATTTATTTTTCAAAATTTTTACTTCAGAGCAGCAATATTGGATTGAAATTTCAAAAGTTTTCAGTGTGTTTGTATGCATGAGTATGTATGTGGTTAAAAAATACGGAATTCCAGCACTAAGAGTCACAATCTCTTGCAGACTACTGAATACAAAGAATAAGCAGTTCTGTGCACAGGGGAAGAAAGAAAGAAATTTCTTCTCTTTGAACTAGGGGAAGGTAAAGTAAGTAATCCCAATACATTCTTTATTAACCATGAGTAATACATGGTTTATCTATTGGTATATTTTTCTGTTGTTCTTAAAATATTTCAGAAGCACTACAAACAAAGCAACGAGTTATATTCAACAATTCCATCAAAGCTAGAAGACTTTGAATCCATACGTTTCCATTGGTGTCCAAAATAAAATTTCTTGAAGGAATATATTTTTTGTAAATTTAAATTTAGGAATTTTTTCAATGAAGAAAAAGAAAAGCATAAATTATTTGATGTATATTCTTTTTTATTTTATTTTTAAAGAAAACATTCTGAAATATAAATTTAGTCCCAAATATCATATTTTAATAGAATTATAAATGCTGGAAATCAATCAATCATGAAATGAAGTATTTATTTTTGAATCTATATAATAAATACAAAAGTTTTATCTGATGCACTGAGTGCAAATTTTTCAGAAAGAAAACAAAATACGATATACTTTTTAAATATTGACAGGATGTAAAATTTTGAACTGCATTGACTATACATCAAAACATCTCTCCAGATTTATGAAATATGCAATTATATACAACTGTAGAACAAAATCTGATGGGATATGTTCTCAGACTTGACTTTTATAATTGAATTTTGTATACAAGAATTTAATTAGAACTTAATTTGAATCAAAGTGTTCATAAGTCATTTTCATAACAATAATTACTTTGATTATTAAGTTTTAAAATAATTTTAATTATATAACTTTTATCATTATATATCCATACATATTCCTAGACTAATTTTATTACTCTATTTTTTGAATATAAAAAAAAAAGAAACTTTATTTTTTATGTAAAAAATTATTACGGACTGGTCTTCCATAGTCAGATAGACAAAATTATTGAGAGATTATTCGACAAGAAAAGTTTGGCTTTTTTTTTTTTAATGTATTTGTACTAAAATTGTTAAAGTCATGCCTTGTAAAAACCATTTATGTATTTCCTACTCTCAATGTAAAATTATACACTATTAAACTGAACTTATTCCTGCAAATGTTGTACTTCTATATTTTATTAAGTTCATATTTATTACAATGAGATCTCTAATATATTGAAATTTAAGTGGTGCTCAAGAGTTTAACATTTTTAATAGGAATCAGAGGCTTTTTTATACAACAAGACCTGCTTTGATCCTCCTAGTTATGGGAAACTTAGTTGATGAAGATAGAACCAGAGTTGTTATTTACTACGTATAAAACTTTGACCAGTTTTTAGATACTAAAAATTGTTAATTCATCTTGAGCAAATAACTAATTTCTAAGCATTTCAAAAGCCCTAATATTTACTATTGGGTTGGCCTAAAAGATCGTTCATTTTTTTTACGTACGTTGGCTCTAGTAGCACTTGGGCGTCTTTAAAGTCATTCGACACCATTTTGTTAAGATTGCATTGCATTGTGACAGCTGTAATATCAGCATGCGTTTAAAACAAAAACTGATCAAAATTGGTGAATTTTGTGTCACCAATTTAATATTGAAGATGGAAGAAACATTCATGTTTCTTTGATGACCAGGCAAAAACTGTTACATCTTGGCTGGGAAGTTTTGATTCATCCACCCTGTTCACCAGACATTGCACCTTTGCATTTCATTTATTTCGGTCTTTACAAAATTCTTAATTAAAAATATTTTGTGTGTGTTTCTTAATATGAAATGAGTAGATTCTGGCCACCACACACAGTTCTAATTTAAATACATAAATAAATAATACAATAAAATGCAAGCACTTTCAAGATTGTCTACATCTCATTTTCAAGCAGAATAATGAAAAACAATATTTTATATTACAAAAATAAGTAGTGATGTAATATGTTTATCATTATTCTACTTGAAAACAAGATGTAGACCATCTTGAAAGTGCTTGCATTTTATTGTATTTTAAATTAGAACTGTGTGTGATGGTTAGAATCTCATCTACTCACTTTACAAAATTCTCTTGATGGAAAAAATTCAATTCCATGGAAAACTCCATAGGCACCTGGAACATTTTTTTGCTGAAAAAGATAAAAAGTGTTGAGAAGATGGAATTATGAAGTTGTCTAAAGTTGGCAGAAGGTAGTGAAAAAACCGTTGAAAGATGTTCAATAAAATGATTGGTGAAAATTAAAAATGTGTGTTTTATTTTTACTTAAAAACCGAATATATTTCTTGGTGAACCCAATATTTTACTACAATTTCTAATATTTAGATTAGCTTACGATATCAGAAATCTAAAATCACAACTGATTTTATTGCTAAGCTACTTGAACATCTATGAAATATTAACAAATCTATTATTAATAAGAGGTGATGATACACTTGCCAGCGTTCATAAAGCTTTTGGAAGCATTGCTGTAAGCCATCATTTGCTTACTTCTTCTGTGATGCTGCTTTTACTTCATTGGTTGATGCAAAACAGCGTCCCTTCAAATTTCTTTTCATCAATGGAAAGTAGTAAAAATCGCAGGGGACTAAGTCTGGTGAATAGGCGGGGTGTGGAAGCACATTAGTACGATTTCTGGTGAGAAACTCTGTGACCAGTAGGTACCAATGTGCTGGTGCGTTATCATGGAGAAGGTAATATTGTCCACTTCACTACATCTCGGGCAGTTTACAACAAATGGACTCTGGCAAACAACATAAAATGTCGAGATAATGTTCCTTGTTCATTGATCTGCGCTGAGGAATAAATTCTGAATGGACATTGCTGTGAGAATCAAAAAACACCTCCAACCCTTTGCTGCGATCCTGCCGAAATTTTTTTGATTGTGGTGAAGACATGGTGATTTCCATGTTGAAGAAGCATGCTTGGGCAAGTTAATCAACAAAGCTGATAGTGAACCAATGTCTTTGGATCGCTCTCAGCTTTGATGATTAACTTGCCCAAGATCCACATCCGTTCGTCCTTTTGTTCATAGGTATGAAGTTGTTCAATGTCTTACATGATTTATTTAAATATTCAATGCTAAAAAAAAGTTTTTTGACATTCAAATTTGAATATAATTCTACCATATTAAATCTGTTTAAGTAAACAGTTAATTTCCAGCTGTTTTTTAAAATATCAAAGCAATACTTCATGTTGGAGTTACATAGCTGAGTCTTTGTTGTATTTGTTTGTAATATATCAAAGCTTGGTCTGCCTGATAGGAAGATATTTTGCAGGTCATGGGTTTTAGCAGTTAAAATTCCTTTGGATTAGCCATATAAGAAAATCTGTCAAACTGATGAGTATGCAATCAAGATCCCCAAAAGTCAATGTATTCTTTTAACATATTATTGAGAATATCAATTTCTTATATACCAGGTAGCCATAATTGAAGATGTGTTTAGTTTTCAATGTTTAGATGCGAATTTTCGAACTATTTTTTTTTTTTTAATCAAAACCCTATGGTCTAAATAGTGTTCACACCAAATTTGATGGAGTTTGGCCTAATAGGTTTTTGATAATTTGGCTGTAATACAGCCAAATATTAATTACGGCCACTGAACCCATCCTACAATGGTATAAGAGACTGTACGCCGATAATCCTATCGCAAAGGAAGCTGCCAAGACAGGAGAAGAAATAATACCTTGCATAGCTAAAATGAGACAACAAAGATGGAGTAATTTAATGGAGAACCTCAATATGAAACAGAATAGGCCTGGAAGGTCGTAAAGAACCTAAGCAGAGACTCAACAACAGCACTACTAAACTTTATGGAGGAAAGAACGAATCAAGTTGCCAATTAGCGAATAATTAATGGAAAGACATCAAAAATAGATGCAATAGAAAGAATAAAGGAGAAGTTGATGGAGAAAAAAAACTCTACAGAATCAATTTTCGGAAGAATTAGGTGAGACGATAAAACTTATGAAACCCAATAGAGCAGCTGGCTTAGACGAAATAAGAATGGAATAAGTCAAAAATTTTGGAAGTACAGTTCATGAAAGAAGTGTTTTTGATGACGTAATTTCCTTATAGATTGATGTGTTCAGGATGTAACAGTGCCATCTAATGCTAAAATCCATAACTGAATCTTATAAACATTACGAAAACATTCTGTATTTTCTACAGTTACGAATATGTAATGATAATCAAAATTGAAATAATTACCAATGTTCCACACTATTCCCCTTGTTTGGCTATGCAAAGTTTGTCCTTTCTTGGTCACGCTTTTGCGATTACAAAACGACGCCATCTTGGACTGAATGTTCAGAGTTCATGTTGATGACGTTTGTTCCAGACAAAATCGATTGCTACATAATGACCATATATGGCCAACCCTTCTTTTTGGAAAACTACTTATAGAGCTCTCCAATGGTTACTGGACATGCTTAACTCCTGTATGATTAATTTGAAGATTTCTAAAATATGGAGGAAAGCATGGATGACTATCTATTGAAACCCAGAAAAGATCAGGATGATCCAAAAAATTTCATCCTGTTTCATTACTTTGCCATTCATTCAAACTCCTTGAAAGCATGGTTTTGAATTGAATTTCTGATGTACATGAAGATTAGTTTATTCTTGAACAAGCATCTTGTTGTAGCCAGGTTTTGAATCTGATACAATTTATAGAAGATGGATTTGAGCAGAAGAAAATCAGGATTTCTTCCTCTACGAGGCTTAACTTGCAAGGATTCAGTTTCCGCAATTTTGTTAAATCATCTTTTGAAGGACCATTACATAAGTTCTACATTATTGAAATTCATGCAGAGTGAGACACCTTTTAACATTAAATATATAGAATACACTTGTGCTATTTTTGCTGTATCTTTACAGTTTTCTACTGCTGGGAAAATGCAAATTTTTTACTCTCTTAGATGCAGTTTGGCATTTTTTTTTCTTTTATTTTGAAAATAAAATTTCAGGCCAATTAAGTTTGAAAAAAGTAAACATAAAAATTTGAAATTTCGTTCTCACTTTGTCTTAGTTATTCAATTGTTGATATTTTGTCATGCCTTTTCTCTATAACAGTCACATTTCACCATACTCGAAGATTTTGGAACTATTTTTTTTTTCATGGATTTCTCCCCATGCATGAGCTAGTCCACTACCTAATTTTGGTGGCATTTTAATAACTGATTAGTTGGAGCTACAGATAGCTCTAAAATAGGGACACTTGGCACCCAGCACTTGGGTAGTAATTGTTTAGAAATTTATATTTCACTGTGAATAAATATCACCGAGTGGCACGTATCAATTAGTTTTTACAAAGAAACTGTGCTTGTGCAAATCTCCAGATTTCTGTGATGTATCAACTTGAACTTCGTTCTGTGATTTCTGTTCAGCAAGAAGTACTATGCCACAAGCAAAAAGAAAATTTGAAACTACTATTTTAGAATATCATACATACCATAATATTTATGTTAATAAAATAAAACGGCTTTTAGTGAATCTTTGAGAAAAAGTGTAAGATTATCTGCATATTTCTACTACAATGTTATCATCATTTCCTGAGGCTTTACCAGCACAATGAGCAAAGAAGAAAAATAAAGGATATAATCAAGATGCTATCTCATCATAGCATATTTCAAGTATGGGCATATATGATGTCATCGAGAGCCACATTCTGGATTTTCATAAGTATAAAGAGCCACACCATAGTCACGTTCCATAGTATTAAATACACAAATTCAAATTTAATTACATTTCTACACACACGTAACTGCTATATAAAGTATAAAAAATACATATAGAAGAAAATGAAAAAGAAAACAAATATTAAATTTTGGACTAATTATTTTGTATTTTTTTTTTTTTAATTCTGTATTTTTATGAAGAGATATTGGGAGCCGCACTTAACCCAACGAAGAGCCGCATTTGCCCACGTGTTACAGTAGCGCCACAGAGCGTCGACAATCGGAACTAAATTGTTGTTCTTTACAGTAGCGCCACACCGTGTCGACAATTGGAACTAAATTGTTGTTCTGCACAGTAACGCCACACAGTGTCGACAATTGGAACTAAATTGTTGTTCTATACAGTAGCGCCACAGAGCGTCGACAATTGGAACTAAATTGTTGTTCTGTACAGTAGCGCCACAGAGCATCGACAATCGGAACTAAATTGTTGTTCTTTACAGTAGCGCCACACCGTGTCAACAATTGGAACTAAATTGTTGTTCTGTACAGTAGCGCCACACCGTGTCGACAAGTGGAACTAAATTGTTGTTCTATACAGTAGCGCCACAGAACGTCGACAATTGGAACTAAATTGTTGTTCTGTACAGTAGCGCCACACCGTGTCGACAATTGGAACTAAATTGTTGTTCTGCCCAGTAGCGCCACAGAGCGTCGACAATCGGAACTAAATTGCTTTTCTGTACAGTAACGCCACAGAGCGTCAACAATTGCAACTAAATTGTTGTTCTGCACAGTAGCGCCACACCGAGTCGACAATTGGAACTAAATTGCTTTTCTGCACAGTAACGCCACACCGTGTCGACAATTGGAACTAAATTGTTGTTCTATACAGTAGCGCCACAGAGCGTCGACAATCAGAACTAAATTGTTGTTCTGTACAGTAGCGCCACGCCACAGAGCGTCGACAATTGGAACTAAGTTGTTGTTCTGTACAGTAGCGCCACACCGTGTCGACAATTGGAACTAAATTGTTGTTCTGTACAGTAGTGCCACGCCACAGAGCGTAGACAATCGGAACTAAATTGTTGTTCTGTAGAGTAGCGCCACACCGTGTCGACAATTGGAACTAAATTGTTGTTCAGTACAGTAGCGCCATGCCACAGAGCGTCGACAATTGAACTAAATTGTTGATCTGCACAGTAGCGCCACTCCTTGTCGACTAAATTGTTCTGTACAGTAGCGCCGCAGAGCGTCAACAATTGGAACTAAATTGTTGTTCTGTACAGTAGCGCCAGGCCACAGAGCGTCGACAATTGGAACTAAATTGCTGTTCTGTACAGTAGCGCCACGCCACAGAGCGTCGACAATTGGATCTAAATTGCTGTTCTGCACAATAGCGCCACACCTTGTCGACAATCGGAACTAAATTGTTGTTCTGTACAGTAGCGCCACACCATGTAGACAATCGGAAGTAAATTGTTGTTCTGTATGTTGTTCCAAATATGAGCATACATGAGGTCATCGAGAGCCACATTCTGGATTTTCATATGTATAAAGAGCCACACCATAGTCACGTTCCATAGTAATAAATACACAAATTCAAATTTAAGTAATCGGCTACCCGTCGCTTCTCTCCGGAAGCCTCGCGTATGTAACGGAAAACAATTTGTTATTTATTAAAAAAAAAACACACAAATTACATCAAGTAAAATAAAACTAAAATTTTTTTAAAGTTTTTTTTTTATTTTAATTTTTGATGTCTATATTCTCTTAATCCACGACTGCTTTTAGAATCAGCGTGTGAATCATATATCTATGATATATTTTTATTTTTTGTAGAGATTAGAATGTAATCCTTGTGGTGTAATGCCTAAGACGTCTAACTTCGGGGCAGAAGGTTGCATGTTCGATTCCAGTAAATAACTTAAAAGAAATTATTTCTATTTTTGTAAATTACAATAATTGCACTAGACAGGCAGAGAAATAAAAGATTTGAGTAATATAGATACACTTTTCAGAGGCTTTTGAGTTACAAATAGTGATTTTTCAGTATTCTATCTAATAGAAATAGTGATTCTTTTTTTTTTTCTTTTCTTTTTTATCCAATTCCAATTGATACTTTTCAGTGGTTTTTGAGTTACAAATAGTGAAAATTATCTACTAATCTAGGCTATTAGATTGTTCGATATCGATATTTGAAGAAGAGATGTTCAGATGGACGTTGGTTGATATAGATGTTAAATGAAGATCATAGCTTGTATACGAAATTCTTCGCGACAAATTGATGGTGGCTATTCTTTAGAGTGAAGATAACCAAATTCTGTTGAATTGTGACTCGAAGACATAAAGTTGTACGTGAGTGAAGACAACGTTTTCCAAATATACGGCAATTTTATTTAGAGTTTGTCCTTGAGCTTTATTGATAAACATCGCATAAGAAGGTCCGATCGGAAATTGTTTTCTTGTGAAAGTGAATGGAAGTAGACTATCGCATGGTTCCATATACATTCTATGGATGAAAACAAAATCTCCTTTGAGAGTTGTTATAATTTCGGTTTCTATGAGATCATTATCGAATGAAAGGCATTTAAGTTGAGTTCCATTGCAGTATGCAAACTTGGGATTGATGTTTCGAAACAATATTATTGGAGACCCAATCTTCAATGACAAACGATGTTGAGGAATACTGCTGAGATTCAATGCGTTCAGATACTCGGGCAGATAGAGATGTTCGTGTGGTGGATTATCAGAAGTGTCAATTTTAGTCGCACTTGTATGCTCTGTAGTCTCTCCTTGTATTCTTAGACTTATCATTCGATTGATGTTATCAACACTCCTTCATTTGGTTGATGAGCCGCATATTTATCATGAATTTTTTTACTTTGATGTGATTCTAGCTTTTTGAGTTACAAATAGTGATTTTTCAGTAATCTACCTAATAGAAATAGTGCTTCTTTCTTTCTTGACTCTCTTTTTTTTTTTTAATTGAAACTTTTGAGTGGTTCTTGAGTTACAAATAATGATGGTTTTTGAGTTACAAATAGTGATTCTTCAGTATTCTACTGAATAGAAATACTGGTTCTTTCTTTCTTGATTCTCCTTTTTTATTTTAATTGATACTTTTCAGTAGTTTTGAGTTACAAATAGTGATTTTTCAGTATTCTACTTAATGGAAATACAGCTTCTTTCTTTCTTGACCCTTTTTTTCATTCCAATTGATACTTTTCAGCGTTTTCTAAGTTACAAATAGTGATTTCTCAGTATTCTACCTAATGAAGTACTGCTTCTTTCTTTTTTGACTTTCTTTTTTATTACAATTGTTACTTTTCAGTCAAAGTCAGTTCAGTTTTGACAGATAAGTCAAAAAAACAATATAAAGAGAGTTGTAGTTCCCATGGCTTAATGGGTAAGATGTCTGACTTCGGATCAGAAGGTTGCAGGTTCGATTCCTGTCGCAGATGTTTCATTGTAAAAATTCTTTTTATTTTTCATTCTCACAGAAAACTGCGCCGGACAGACAGACACACAGACAGAGAAATAAAAGATTTTAGTAATATAGATTACATTTCTATACACATCGTAACTGCTATATAAAGTATAAAAAATACATATAGAAGAAAATAAAAAATGAAAAAGAAAACAAATATTAAATTTTGGACTAATTATTTTGTATTTTTTTTTTAATTCTGTATTTTTATCAAGAGATATTGGGAGCCGCACTACCTAACGAAGAGCCACATTTGCCCACATGTGGCATATTTCCTTTTTTTGTTCAATAAATCATTCAGCCAACACACAGTCTAAGATTAAAAAGTTGGTTAAAAATAAAGAATATATACAATAAAATTCAGACTAGTTTTGCCATGACTGAGCGTGGCAACTTCAGTGAATGTTGTTGGAGTGGCTTACCAGCCTCTTTTATAAGCGAATGTCACAGCATTCCTCTTTTTGTCTTGACAAGTAATAGTGAAGCCGTTGAGTACAATGAATATTTATTAGGTAATGAGTAGTATTAAAGATTTAGACTCAGTGTTAGAATATAATGAAACAACAAAGTAATCACTATAAAGTTATTGTTAATAATTTATGTCTCTTTCATTGATAGCCTTGGCTTTAGAAGGGGTCTGCGTGTCTCACCAATGTGTAAACATTAATTATTGACACAATGCAATGCATAGACCATGTTGTGCAAATTCATGCTATTCTTTCTAGTAGCACATCAGTTATATGAGATTTAGAATGGCAGATTTTCAAATGGAGATTTCCAGTAAATCATTCCATGCATTCTTCTATTGAAGAAAAAGAAACCCATTTTCATAATTGAGGATATACGGTATTGTCCGGCGTTTAAGACGACTGGGCTTATAAGACGACCCTTAATTTTTGCAATTTAGAGTTTGGAATATACTCGCCGTATAAGACTACCTCTCTTCCAACGCACACCAAATAAAAATTTAAAAAAATTAGATTTTATTTCAATATGGTAATTTTAATTTAAATGCTTATGACATGCAGATACTTAGCAGGAAAAACTGTCACTTATAAACATAACACTGTTTGTCATCAAACATGTAAACATAAAACAGTGCAAGGGGATTAAACTTTTCCTTTAAAAGCGATGTACCTTACCGGCGATTGGCTGGTTGTTGTATACAAAGCCTGCTTGGATTGGTCAGCTCTCCCTGTCTCCAAGTAACTGCAGCTTTGTTTATTCTGGTGCTTTATTTTAATGCTACATTTTTTTAGAATTTCACTAAAATCATAGTATTTCTTAACTGTAGCCATGTTTATTCTGTCCCCACTATCTCTTTTTTCCATAACCCAGGCGTCCCGGACGCCTGCAGCTTGCTCCGCCCTTCACTTACTCTTTCCCGATGAGGCACCACCTCACCTCGTCATCGGGACTGCGTTAAGTCACTTCTTTCCATGAATCCTGCTGAGTGGATTTTCTTCTACCGTACTTGTACAGCGCCGTCCTTGCTGCTTTCATACGGTTACTGCATACGGCAGGGATGCGGCCGTGGCCGTTTTTGAGCTCCCCCCACCATATGCGGCGACCGAAGATTCTCCAGTCCGGCTCGAAAGTTTCAGCACTCGGCGTATAAGACGACCCCCGACTTTTCAGAAGATTTTCCTGGTTTAAAAAGTCGTCTTATACGCCGGACAATACGGTAAATATAGTTGACCAGTTCCAACTATTTATGACATTTTGTTGTTTTATCAACAAATTCAAAGATTACCAATTTTATTTTTAATTACATAATAAAACGAGTGAATTTGCTTTTGCAAATGGAAGAGAGAATTTATAGAATAGTTAAAATAAAGAATTATGTAGTTTAGCGTATGTAAAATGTTCATAGCAACAAATCAAGGCCACAAATACATTTATAATAAGTTTATACATGAAAAATCACAAACATTTTCAAAATGACCTGCATTTCATTTTGAAGTGAGAATTCTAAACAATTTTTTTGAGAATGGCTTCTTATTAGTTGTAATTTTTAATGTATAAACTTATTATAAATGTACTTGTGTGGTGGCCTTAATTTTTTGCTGTTAAAATAAGGAAGTTGAAAAATACACAAGGCGATTTTAATAAGCTGCTTATACTAAAATGATGTAATAAATATAATCTTCATTATAAAAAAAAAATATTTATTGATATTGATGAGCTTTTGCATATACAGTAAAACCTCGTTAAGTCGTCACGCAAGAGACCAAACATTTTTGACGACTTAAGTGGAGTAACGACTTAGGCGAACTGGGAATTTTTGAAAAAAAAACCAAAAAAAAAAAAACCCTGAAATACAGTATTTTTATGAATTGCTATAGGATTCGGTGAAAAAAACAAGATTTTCAGAAATCAATATATGCAAATGAATGAGTGGAAAATAAAAAAAACAAAACAAAAAAAAAACTAATTAGTTATCACATTCTAATCGTTTTAAAAGAAAGGCAATGTCTGTCTTTAAAACGTTCCAGTCAACCATTGCTGCAGCCGAAATCTTCAATATTCAACTCCTTAGCAATTTCTATGATTTTTTTCTTTGAGAATCACGGCAGAAATCGGCACATTTTGCGATCTGACATGTTTTAGCCATCGAACTAAAATCTCCTCAATTTCGTCAAACTTCGATTTCTTCATTCTCTTTCTGTTGTCTTTGCAATCAGCTTCTTCAATTACATGTTTTGATGAAAGAAGTGTCATTTAATGTAGTTCTAGGAATATGGTGTTCTTTGGCAAAAGCTGTTTTCAAAACATTTGATTTTTCAAAAAGTGCAATTAAGTCTTTTTTTTCTTTAAAAGATAACGAGGTAAGTTTTCGTTTCCCTGACATGTTAAAAACGTAATCGAACCACGAAATTGCAAGAGAAAAAATAGCAATGAGATTCCAAGAACCCAAATCCTCCGAAGTGATAGGCATGGTCGAAAATTCCCCATAAAGGCTTGGCTTTCTTAAAGTGAAGGGACGGGGCTGAAAAGACAACACGATGGCATGCAAAATGGAGAAGAAAGATGATTTTGGCTGTTTTTGAGGGTGACGAGTTATCTGGAGTAGAATTAAATTTGGTGATGGGTAAAGGAGGGTTATTTTACATTTTTGTGTATGAGACTTTGTCGGGTCCAAAGGAAAACGACGACTTAAACGGAGTGACAACTTATCCGGGTGACGACTTAACGAGGTTTTACTGTATTAGATTTGGCTTCAGTAGATCTTATCTGTAATTGTTTAAATGTAAGTAGTGCACATTATAGCAATTATAAAAATATGTATTAAATATGATTCAGTGAAACGGGGTGCTAATGATAGAGCTTCCTATAATCTGAGGTGACCTTCCCAAAGTGCCATTTGTTAACACGAAGTTATATTACCTTCAAATCTAATATTTCTAACAGAAGAAATTGCAGTGAACGTCAGACTGCATCAGAAGAATATAAACACTTACTGAATAGCAAATACTAAATAGGCTGCATTAATTCAAAGATTATGGTGATCAAAACAAAGAAAACCAGTTTATTTATTAATTTAATTAAAAAATGACAGATTTACGATTTTACAACCACAAATTTTAATCTTGCTTAAGACAGTCAGTTGTTTAGATTGTCTTACAACTTATTAGAAACGGTTGAGAGTGGCTTAAAACAAATCAAATCTCATTTTTACAGATGGCTCTAAATTATTTCACCGAGTATGAGGTGGCAACTATATCATCATCTTATAAACGAAGTCGCAAATTATTGCAATGCTATCGAAGCTTTTGTTGTCACTTCAAGCAAGTTTTGTATTTAATTTGTTGAACAGATTTGTTCTTATTTCTTTTATGTATATTTCATTCTTTCAATGAAACAGTGTAGTTTCTTTTTGTACAGCAGATACTTTGTCAAGAAGTTAGAGGAAAGCTAAAATCAGAAGTTGCTGATCAAATATAAGCAATGACTTAGAGAACTTTTTTCTGACTTCCACATTGATTCAAGTTACCAGAACCTGTCCTCTTCGTGTGTTAATGAGAGAGGATCAAATTTTCTGGTCTGTTACTGGTTGTTACTTTGGGAAGATTATCTTGACAAATTTTGTAGGTTGAGATACTGAGGTTAAGAAATCTAATTATTTCAACTGAACTTTATAATTATCTCCAGTCAGTGCTTTTTTTTTGTAGTTCTTATAATCTTTGATTTTGCCAAGTGTGTCTTGTTTATGAGATTCCTTTGGAATTTTAAAAGTTTCATAACACCAAAATATGTTTTCATTTGGATCTGCTAGTAAAAATAATTTGCAGCAGAATCTGACCCTGTTTAGTACAGACTCACTCTTACACACAGTTGTTTCCACTAGTCCTTGAAATTAAAAATTAATCTGTTTTGAACAGGTCCTCATTCTGTGAAAACAATTGTTATTTTTGAATACATTTTGATAATTTTGAAGGAGCTACTGGCTGCTTGTATCAATTCTCTAGAAATTAATAAATTTCCATATCCGAAGAATGTCTAGAGGAAGACTTCCAAAAGAAATTCTCCAATACTGACCTAAGGGAAGAAGATGAGCAGCTGGACGTCCTATGAGAAGATGGAATGATTATTCGAGGCTGTAACAGATTCCCAGGATCTAATACTTGTTTGGATGATGATAATGATAGTGGATCTGGTGTAAGCTGTCCCTTTTCAAAGGTATCTTTTAAGTTTCTGGTGATTATCTTAGCCCCTTCATACCTCATTGACATTACTTTTAAGAAATCTTCCTCTTGTCAGATCTTTGATAAATCTTCTTCAATGTCAGAAGAATAGAACAGGAAGTCACTGAATGATGGTTGGTTGTAAATGTCTCACTTGGGTTTAGTGTTCGTAAGTGATAAATCCTCTTCCATTCATGGATCCAACAGTTTTCACTGTAGTGGAAGGAGACTCATCTTAAATAGCAAAAAACAGGGATTTGGCAACGGATGGTTTATGGCAGTTTCTCTATCATCAATTAAAACCATCCAATTGGAAAAATAACGAACAAAGAAATCGGTAAATTTGTTGCAACAGTTTATCTTCAAGTATTTTTAAGCAATTACAACAGAAATAGAATTCAGTGCAAATGCTTGTTCCTTATTTATTACGTATTCTTGATGAAACAAAGAGAACAGAATTTCATGAAAGTGGAAATTATTTGAGTAAATCTATTAGTTAAAGAAAACATCATAAAACTTAGTCGCTTTTTTTAAAAATCAATCTTGGGGAGCTTGTGATACTTCTTGTTAATAATTAAAGCAAAAATTTCTTTAATGAAATTAATACACCAAGTAAGTGGCGTATCAGTTGAACTCAGTGAATTTTGCATATAGTAGCAGTAATCAAATGACCTGGTCAATTTGTATTGACTTTTTTGAACTTTTCACCAGCATTTCAAAGGTAATGTCTGACCCTTTTGCAGTAAATAGGAACCAGTGTCCTAAATTTCTTCTTGATTGAAGTCGATGTTTCACATTTCGGAGAAAATCCATATTCCTCATCAAATAAAGATCTTGCTGCAGAGATGTTACCATAAATAAACTTAATCACAGACACATATTGCTTTAACATCAATCATAATGCACTGCTTTCCTTGCTTGCCATTGTGGATTATCGCAATGTCACCAACACGTGTTCAATGTCAAGTACTGATGTCAGGTGCATACCTACTTTGAACTGATGAAGCATTCTGGGCCCCATCTTGTGTTAGGATACTGTTATTCTTGTGAAAATGTATAATCTGCTCACGAAAATGGCTCCGAGGAAGAAGTTGTCAGGTTGACTGGGTCCAACTGATAGCACCCTGTATATCTACTTGGGGGAAAATATTTGAAAATTATGAAATTAGACCCTTTAAGGAAAATTGAAAATGGATTTTTATTATTATTATTATTATTCATGATTTTTAATATTACAACAAGTGCATATAGAACAAAGTGTTGTCAAGAGATGATGATTTCCACACAATTTAAATACATTTCTTTATATTACAAAAATAAAGTCTTATAAACATATCCAAATTTATAAATAAGATTTTTTCTTCTTCTATTCTTGATCATTGTCAAATATATCAACTGCAAATATTGTTACTAATGTTATACAGTTATTATACTTGACTATGAATTAAAGATAAATCAGAGAATCAGTTAATTAAAATATATTCTATACATAATTTTTTTCTGTAATCATTTTGAAACAGGATAATAGATAACAATATCTAAAGCTTTTGTTAATTTTCATAGGAATGTAATGCTGAAGCACTGAACTGCAAAAAGTAATTTAAGGTTACAGTTTTACTCGATTTTTAGTTAAGTTAAAAAATATGATAGATACTTAAATACTACAATTAATTTTTGGAACAAATAGCACACCATACTTTACAAGAATCAAAATTACGCAAATTGGCAAAATTTAAGAATCTAACGTTCACTGTTTACAGCACAATTTAATTTCAAAATAAATACTTTTATACGTACAAAAGTGTTCTTTCTATATTTAGTGTGAGCAATTGTTTAATATAAATATATTATTTCTCACTTAAATGTATATTATGCCAGAGGAATGTGAAAAAGATGAACCTCATATCTGAAAAAATAAAATAATAATTCTCATCATAACTACATCTATTAACGCTTTCATTAACTCCATTGTGGGTCTTTAGAATAAGTGATTAACTCTGTATAAAAATCTATGCAAATAAGTTTCTAATTATAATTTCTGTAGGTTTAAAATTACTGTGAATCTTCTGTGAAATGACAATGATACAAAAGGGGGGAAAAATTCTTCCATTGATCTTCTGTTGTTGTTAAATTAGCATTTTAATTTATGAAAAAAAAAACCCAACACATTTTAGATAAAATTGCAATAATAAATGAAAGCGTAAATTTTCTTCAGCCATTCACGAATGAAAATTGAAAATGATTCAAAATTCAATGCAGTTTAGTTAATAATAAATAGAAATAATAATTACACAAATTTTCTTTTCTTCTTCAGGTCAGAACATTTTCTTCTTAGTAGCTGTATACCTTTCCATGTACTAGATAAATAGAATAATAAAAAACATTTTATTTATATTTTTCTATTTGAAAAGAAAAAAAAAATGATAGGCTTCATGTGCATTGGCAATACAAACAGATTAAAAAATTATGAATAAATGAAATCATAAAACACACATTTAGAATAAAGATATAGTGAATCTCATACAGTGTTGAAGGCTTTGTACTCCATCATTGTTACTGTTAGTGGGTCCCATATGTTTTGTGTCGTTTTCTATGCTCATGCCATTTCTCTCTTTATTCCCTAACTAGCTGTACCTGGCATGCGTTGCAATGCCACTCAAAGAAAAAAAGTGTTTGTGTTTTAATTCTGTTTATTGAAGTGCTTTTGGATATACAATATTTTTTGTTTTTCCGTCTGATGCATACACGAATAAATCAAAAGATTTTCTGATGCATGAGCAGGCCACATACAGCTGTCCATGGATTTTCCAAATTTAGTCCACAAACTTGTAGCAATTGTCCCTGTGCTTTGTTGATGGTCATTGCAAATGTGAGTTGCATCGGAAACTGCAAACGTTGAAACTGGAAATGCGCTCATTTGTTGAAATGCCTCGCACACCAGATATTGTAAAATGGTTCTACTAATTCAGAAACCTTCGCAGGCGTGCGCATAACAACTCACCAAAGTTTCATCGCATTGTGATGAATGGTATAGGAACGCATACGGGACAAACAAACAAGGAAACATTCATTTTTATATATTAAGATAATTGACTGCACATAGCACTCTGAAACTGTTGGAGATTCAGCATCTCTTTATTTCTAAGTAAATTTTCCTTTTCAGGTCTCTATTGCTTTGTTAATTTATTGAGTATTGCAACCATTTTTGAAGGTCTGATCTATTTCAGAATTAATAAAACAATAATCAAATAATTAGTTTTTCTAAAATTGTTCAGAAAAGGTTCAGAAAAGACAAGTCCTCACATTATGTTTTATAAGGAATTCCTTGATCAAAACATGCCGTTTCAGAAACTACTGTTGCCATCAGCAAAAGGCTTTAAACAATCATAGACATAAATTAAGCAACTATGTCTTTTCAATGCATTAGACCAGTGTTTCCCAACCGGTGGGTCGCGACTTGATCCTAAAACTATCAGAAACCATCGAATAAACCATCAGAAAAGATCAGAAAAATCGAAAATCGATCATATATAAGGAAGGGCTACAATACAAATATGGTTTTATTCTATATTCTTCTATTCCTATATATGTGGAGGTATTCCGATAAGGAAAGGTGGAAAAAGGTTGGGAACCGCTGCATTAGACCAATAACAGAAGCCAAGAAAAAGGACATATTTAATTTACTCCACTACATTCCCCTTCTGCACCACCAGTTTTTACATGGCTGAAAACTGAGAATGTGTCTATACATGTACACTATTGAATACAATTATTGTACTCTACACCCTTGATTTTTCCCCCTCACAAGTTCAATCCATTTTTCTTTGATTCATTACAACTGTTCATTCTAAACAATACTTTCAAAAATTACTTTTGTTTTTCTTTGAAATTTGTTTCGTTCATTATAAATCAATGAAACTTTACACGAGTAAATTTATTTTTTGCTACCCTCTTTTATGATGCCTAAGAATAATTGCCTTTCAAGTATCACAAAAGTGGTGTTAGTCAGACATTACAAACATTTGAAATGGAATGTTAACTGCAGAAGTTGTGTAAGTCCAAATAATATTAAATAAATAATACATATCTTGATATTTGGAGTACAAATTGGTATTATCACAAAAGTTTTCAGTGGCTCATGCAAAGGATACAGTCAAATCTCGTTACTATGCCACCTTGCTACTATGCCACTCTCGATATTATACCACTTTTGCTCGATCCCGACAAATCAAATACAATAAAATTCAATACAAATTAAATTTACTATGCCACCCCCTACTCTCGCTACTGTACCACTATTATGTGACTGTTAAAAGGCACGAGTCGTGAAAAGTCTGTATTTCTGCGCAATGCTCGATTATCACACTCACGTCCCAAAGGCGAAGCGACGAACTACAGTCCAGCTGCGCACAACATACATAATTCAATACGTACGCGCATAGTCAGACTGTGTCAAGGTCAAACACTTGATGCTTCTCCTCGACGCCAACAAGCCAATCACAACACGCACAGCAACAAGCCTGCAACCCTAACTCAAAAGAGACACACAACAGTGACATCATTTTTTTTCAAATTCAGCCCATAATGTCAGCTCAGAAACGCAAGCGAACCGACTTTACGCTGAAGGAGAAAAAGGAGATCATCGATGCCGCGAAGAAGGAGCCGAATCAGTCCAAGTTGGCCAGGGAGATAAGCAAGAAATGGGGCGTCGAAGTTAAGAGAACTACCGTGAAGGGCATTCTCAGCAAGAAGGATGCAATCGAGGCTGCAATGAAAGCTGGAGTTCCATCGAAGCGCATGAAGTTGACGCAGGCACACGACCCGAAGCTTCATGAGGGAGTGCTCATGAGGCTGAAGCAAGCAAGAGGACAGAATCTGCCTGTCAGCGACGATCTGATCAAGAAGAAGGCGATGAAACTGGCCGAGCTGATGCGCATCCCGGACTTCAAGGCGAACGACGGTTGGTTAGAGAATTTCAAGAAGCGCCATGGCATCACGTTCAAGACATTGCAGGGAGAAGCTGGAGCGGTAGATCCGCAATCCGTTCTTGAATGGCAACAACAGGTTCTCTGGCCCTTATTCAAACAGTTCTCCGCAGACGACGTCTTCAACCTGGACGAGACTGGACTCTTCTGGCAGCTTCTTCCGAACAAGACCATGGCTTTCAGGGGAGAGCAGTGTACAGGAGGAAAGAAAAGTAAGCAAAGGATCACTCTTCTGGTTGGGGCAAACATGAGCGGCAGCGAGAAGTTCCCTCTTCTAGTGATCGGCGCTTCCAAGAGACCCGGTGCCTTCAAGAACAAGGAGATCCCGGTCGAGTACAAGGCGAACTCGAAGGCGTGGATGACGGCGAAGCTTTTCGAGGAGATGTTGCGAACGAGGGACGGACGACTCGGCCAGCAAGGACGCAGAGTGCTAGTCTGTCTCGATAACTTCGCTGGCCACCCTCCCGAGCTCCAGCTGAACAACATCCAACTGGTCTTCTTCCCACCCAACACGACAGCCAATTCGCAACTAATGGATCAAGGAATCATAGAGAACCTCAAGCGCCACTACAAGAAGCTCCTGCTATGCCGCAGGCTTGAGGCCATGGACCAGGGAAAGGAGTTCAAGTTCACGTTGCTCGATGCTCTACACGTCGCCCGGCGTGCTTGGGAGCATGTCGGCAAGTCGACGATCAGGAACTATTTCGCGAAGGCCAAGTTCATCGAAGAGGAGATCCAAACTGAGGCACAGGATGCGGAGCTGCTCGAGATCTGGGAAGTTCTGCCTGCCGAGGAAAAGATATGCACGAGAGCAGAGAGATTGAGCTGTCTGACTTTCTCGAAGCCGACGAGCACCTCGCGACTAGCGGGTCTTTCACACTGGAGGAAATTGCGGAGGAGATGCTGTGCAGTGAGGAGCCAGTGGAAAGCGAAGATGACGATATAACTGTCAAGGAGGAAGTCGCTTCGTTCGAGGAAGCCCAGCCCGCTTGGAGCACCGTGCGGAAGTTCATGCAACAAAGAAGCGGGAAGCCCGGTGTGATGCAAGCGTGTGATCGGCTAGACAACGAGATGCACGTGATCTGCCAAAAGAAGATGCGCAGCCGACGAATTTTGAAAGCTTTGGACTGACTGATAAGTAACTTGAGAAAATAAAGCTGTTTTTACAAACCCTCGTTACTATGCCACTCTCGCTACTATGCCACTCTTGCTCGGTCCCGACAGGTGGCATAGTAACGAGATTTGACTGTATATAAATTTCTCTGAATGCATAAATTTTACAGAACTTTTACTTTAACGTTAATTATCTGAAAATTAAAATTTTTGACTTATATAGTTAAAATAGGGTAGGTAATAAATAGAGGTAATAAACTAAACAATACAATGCTCTAGTTGGCTCAAGATGACTACAGTCACCCCCTCAAGGATGGAGAAATGGTTGACTTATAACAATTCAAGCTATCTATTAACACAGCCATCTGTTGGTCACAATTAATTTTTCACACACTTTATCAGTGTAAATATGTATCAACATTCGCTGGCTACAAAACATTCTCACCCTAGAGGATCCAGTTCCTAATCTATCAACCTTTTTTGATATTCCTTCCAAATAAAAAATAATATAATCTTTGTTTAATTCCTTTGTATTCATGTTTTCTTGTGTTAAATAAATAACTTTTATGATTGTAAATATTCGTCACTTCTATTCAACATCACCAGGCCGTATTCCAAAATTCAAAATATTCTTGATTCCAAGCATTTTAATGCTAACACAGTTGGATGCTCAACTATATTATTGTTTTTTTGCTCTGAATCACGAATGTTATGCTAAACTAACATTTGAGTCTTTATTCATTCATTCAAGATTGGTTTAAGATTTTAAGAGTCAAAATAAGCTATTTAATTTCATGTCATTTACAAAACTCTGAGTAAAATAAATTCACAAAGAATGCTTAGTGTTTCAATAATAACTTAGGGTAAAGTTTGAAACAGAACGGAAGATTTTGAAACAAAATTAAATTCTATATCATAACAAGAAGAAAATTGGAAATGAAATCAAATAAATAGTTAGAAATTGGCTGACTTTACCTGTTCATAACCTGGCATAGAATGGAATTCTTTCATCTCAAAGAGATTGCCCTCTAAGGCAAGCAGTGATATTGTGGATTCAGTGAGCAATGACTGTGGAATGGCTGCTATTGTAAGGCAATTTTCTTCTAAACGAAGAATCTTCAGACGAGGGCATTCGACAATGGCTTCCGAAATACGTGACACCTTTGAATTAAAATCATTAAATTCAATCAAAACTTAATTATGAAAAAATAAAATAATAATTGTAATGAATTTTTAACATAGCAAGTATCTTCAGTAGTGTTGTTGGTTCATTGATTGATTTATTAATTGATTAGTTTAATGTTGCAACAGCAGCTACTATCATGCTACACAATTTTCTTGCTTCAATAATACTCAAAATTTTGAATTCTAGAAAGAGTTGATGTGATTTAACTTAAATGATAACAGAATTACACATTTTATTTTTTTAAGTGCTGGTTTCTATTTTTGTTATGATTTATTTGGATTTAAACCTCTATTAGCTCTAATAATTTCTCTAAGAAGTTGAATCGCTTATTGAGACAGAACAATTCCCTTTTTAAAGAGCAAACTGAATGGTAATGTTCTTGAAAATAAAAGAAATAAAAGATTGTATATTTCATTCACGCTTTGAGCTATCATCAATGGGAATCTGGGGCAGATGTTTCATCCCTATTAGGACTCGTCTGTCAGATTTACCCATACTGACGATCACCTTGAAGGCATAGAAAGCTATTGGAATTGTTCCCACTCCCAGGAGTGGGACAGTTCAAATGATATGAACATTCTGGAGAAATCTTGATAATCCATTGAATCTCCTCTGTAATTTGAAAATTGTGGAGCTGCAGCCACTTGAAATGAAAGTTATCTAACAATGGACAAGATGCTCAGTAGAAAAACAAATATGTATGACTTAATTATTTCCAACACAACTTTTGAGACTAGCTTCTAACTATAATTCCAGCATATATTTGAACTTAAACAATGGATCACTTGAGGATAGGCGGGGCTTCATAGTTCCAAAATATCCCACCAGGTTACTGCTTGGCTTGTGGGATAAACAAAGCCATGTGCTTCGTTTTAACCCTTGTAGATATAGAGGGTGAATTAAAAGATTTGATTTGGATGAAACGATTCTAAGCCTTCCTAAATGTTCATATCGGATGTAGAGTTGATTATAGCCTATTAAAGAAGAAGACAGCAATATATTATCAATGAAAGATATAATTTAATGGACCACTTGAGAATAGGCGGAGCTTCGTAGTTACAAAATATCCCACCAGGCTACTGTTTGGCTTGTGGGATAAACAAAGCCATGTGCTTCGTTTTAACTTGTGTCGAGATAGAGGAAATATTATATTAAAGAACGATATTCCAAGCATTTACAGAATTATTACAATAAGGAACTGCACAGTACTGAACCATTCCGTCTTGAAATATCAAAAATCTACGATTTTTCGAGTAATTCACAGTAAGTTATATGTTTGTTTATCCCACATTACACGTCATACCTGACGTCAATAGGGGCGTAAACCTCAAGTGGTCCATTGTCTAGCAGTAAATTTTGTTCTCGATTCAGTTGACAGAACTCAGTAATGGATGATAAATGATTACTACTTTTTATAGCAGAAATATAGGAAGAAATTGATGATCACTATAATTTTGACAGAAGTTTTCAAAAATCAGTTAAAAAAACAAAACAAAACAAAGCTATTGATTAATTACAAATGTCATTTTCTATCAAACGGACTCTTTCCCCTTACTATTGGAACATTATCTTTTAACCAAGTATATTTTAGAAACATGATTACTACAAAAAGAATAAGACATAAGTTGGTAATTATAACTTACTTGGTTTTGATTCAGATTTATTTCAACTGCTTGCAGGCCTTGTATTTCCTCATTCACTTGACAAATTTGATTTCGACTCAAATCTACAACTTCCAGCTGTGGAAGGTTAGTCAACACAGCAGGAAACTGTTGGAATTTATTGTTGCTAAGGAGCAACGTCCTCAAGTTTTTCAACTGAGAAAAGGTACTTGGTAAGGTACAGAGAAAATTGTCATTTAGGCTAAGACTTTCCAGCTTTTTAAGATTTCCAATTTCACAAGGCAACTCTCCTAATTGTAAGAGAAACAAAAATATTAAAGTTTTGCATACAAGATGAATCAAACTTATTAATAATTGAAATAGTCAACATCACATATATAACCTTAAAAATTTTCATTCCAATTCTAAGATGGGTGAAGTTTCATTTGCCTTTATTTTTTTTCTTCTTCTTTTCATTGAATATTGATTTGTTTATTTGTTATTGTAGATATTTCAGTTTGGTTTACTTTGTTTGTGTTTATTTCCAGTTATTGTAATTTTCATTTTTGTTTTTGTTTCTATTTCTTTGATTTATAATTTATTTTTTTATTATTTTATTGTGATAAGGTTTTTAATTTGTTGTTGTGTGATTTTTTAAAAATCTTTTTATGGTCATATATGTGATATCAATAACTGAAATGTTTGACAAGAAACAAAATACAGTGAAAATAAACATTAAGTAATTCTGTACATTTCTGTACATTTCTGTAATGCAATGCAATGCAATGTGGTGAGCGTGGGTGGCTTGACAGCCGAGCACCGCGACCTGAAAGATCTATTGTGCTATCCCACGGAAAGAAGGACAGACGGAGAGAAAGACTGAGAAAGGATGGTGTGAGAAATGCAGGGGAAACGGGAGAACCCCAGGAAAACCTGTCCAGCGCGGATCGCCACCATCAACGAAACCCATATGAGAACCGAACCCAGTACTCAGAGGTGAGAGGCCAGTGTCTTAGTGACATCGCCAACCGCGCGGCCGAAAACAGAAGTAAAAAGAAAAAGTATTTTATGTCAGTGAAAAAAAAAAAAAATTCAGATTCAGTAAACATTACAGCCATTACCTACAAGTAACAACATGAACAAGATTTAATAGAAATAAGAGAATTGCCCGTGCCATTCCTTCAGGAAAGGGCAATTTTTGATACCACAGATGTTGGCATTATGTTTTTATTAATAATATACATCAATGTACACTATGTGATCAAAAATTTCTGGATATCCCGCTGCAATAGTGAACTGATGGCAAGATAACGTCACGTACCAGTATAAAAGGAGACAGGGAGTCGTGTGTTGTTAATTGACACTAAGTAATAGAAGAATGGGTTAATCAGCAGAGCTCATTGACTTTGAGAATGGACTAGTCATTGGTTGCCACTTGAGCCTGTCAGGGATATTTCGACCATTCTAAAGTTGCTAAAATCGACTGTTGGTGACGTGATTGTCAAGTGTAAACAGGAAGGCCACCTCTCCTGAAAGATTGGGACCGTCGAGTGTTGAAGAAGATGGTTCGTGCAAATAGCCAGATATTGATTGAAACAATCACCCGTGAGTTTCACAGTAGTACTAAACACTCTAATCAGCAACATCATTGTTCATTGAGAGGTCAGGGGAATTGGGTTTCATGGTCGAGCAGCTGCTCACAGACCAACATTTCCGGTGTGAATGCTAAGCGCTGCCTGAAGTGGTGTAAAGAGCGATGCCACTGGACAGTGGAAACATGTGATATGGAGTGATGAATCATGCTATATAATGTGGCATCCCATGGGAGGTTTTGGTATGGCGAAGGGCAGGGAACAATATCAGCCATCATGGTACTGCCAGCAGTGAAGTTTGGAGGAGGTGGTATTACGGTGTGGGGAATTTTTCATGGAATGGATTGGCCCTCTTGTACCACTTTATGGCAGTGTAAATGATGAAAGGTACAAGGACATTTTGACCACTGCATACTACCTAAGGTAGAGAACCACTTCGGTGATGACCATTGCCTCTACCAGCATGACAATGCTCCTTGTATAAAGCAAGGTCTGTGGACAATAAGATTTGGAAAGGGACTGGCCTGCCCAGAGTCCTGACCTGAACCCCATGGAAGGAATTACCAATGGAAGTAATTAGAGTGTCTACTTCACTCCAGACCTGAATATCAGGGCCATATCACGACCTTCTCTGGCTACAGCTCTTCAGGAAGAATGGCCTGCCATTCCTCAAAGAGATGTTCAGGCAGCAGGTGGAAAGTCTCCCCGGTAGAGTCATGGCTGTGATATAGGGGAAAGGAGGACCCAATGCCATACTAATGTTCACTACTGGAGAGTATGACACAGGGAAAGTCTAACTACGGTTTCGGATAGGTGTCTGGATATTTTTGATCACAGTGTATATCTCTCCTTGAATACCAGAAAATGCTTAAAACAAGATAGTGTGGCATTTCTCAACTAATAACTTATTAACTTTATATAATATAAATACACTGTCTGGCCACTTTATTAGGTACACCTACCGAGTAGCGTGTTGGGCCTCCGTTAGTCCTCAAAACAGCCTGAATTCGTGGAGGCATGGATTCCACAAGATGCTGAAAACAATTGTTGAGGTATTGTGTACTATGCAGACATGTGCATGTCATGCAGTTCCTGAAGATTTGATGGAGATATAGGTATGGAGCCAGCTCATCCCACACATTTTTAATCGGGCTGAGCAGGCCACTGCAGCAAGGAAAAGTCATTGCCTTGTTCCTGAAACCATCCCTTAGTGATGCGGCTTTGTGCATCAGCGCATTATCCTGCTGGAAGTAGCCACCTGCATGAGGATAAACTGCTAACATGTACAATTGCACTTGGTCAGCTAAGATGTTTAGGTACGCTCAAGCAACCTGAAGTGCCTCCAGAGGTATCAATGGACCCAATGTGTGCTAAGAAAACATCCCCAACATCTTGACACTGCCCCCATGAGCTTGAAAAGTTGTTGTGAGACACAGCATTTGTGCGCACCTAATAAAGTGGCCGATTATATACCATTCTACATTCATTATATTGAAAGCATTTATGAAGGGTATTCATGTTCTAGAGAGAATATGTCAATAATCAGAAAGTTATTTATATATTCATGTTTGTGTATATTTTGTCTATATTTCAATGTATTTACTGGGTGCTAAGTCAAGATTGATATGGTTATAACCAAAAAGAGTCATATCTTCTGATTTTAAGAGAAAGACAAAACAGAAAACTTGCACTTACTTAACTTATTTTTATTCATTGTGATGTGTTTCAGAAGTGTAAACTCTCCAATTTGTCGTGGAATAACACTGATCTTGTTGTCAGACAAATCAAGAGTCCGTAACACCTTAACAAGTTTCATTAGATCAGGAGGGAACTGGAATCACAAAAGAATAATAACGAGATTAAAAAAAAAAAAAGCATATAAAGATCTAATTATATTGTATTGAAGATCTATACGTTTCATTGAAATACTTTATCATTAAAACATTTGCTGTTTTAAATAACTTAAGGAATATCTTAACAGCAAATTTTAGAATATGAAATTTTAATATGAAAATTATTATTTAATAAATATCCGATTGTAGTTTTACCAACATCACTTAATCTCGAGAAAATACCATTAACAACAAACCATGTCTTTCTGGATATGACATTTATGTAATCCTGCGTTAGGTTTCATAATATATTTTTATTAATTCTTCAATGAGTTGAAGTCATTTCTTCTGAATAGGCTTCAAACAGGCACAGCTGAGAAATGTCTGCATGACCAGACTCACATACAATTAATTGGAATTTATTGGCCAGCAGTTATCCAAACCTGGCAGAACTTAAAGCCTCAATAAATAATGAAAATATTTTTTTTTATTTAGTTTTATTTGGGCCTGTATTCGTGACGACCTTATTATGATTACATTTTTTTTCCCTCTCTCTCTCAAAAAAAATCGATATTATTAACACAGATGAATACTTATCACGAAAATAAATAAAGAAATAGCAGACCAACAAAAATAAATAAAAATAAATAGAGATGATAGAACATTGCTCTTGTTAGAAAATTTCAATAATTGAAAAGCAAATCATTATTCAAGAATTGTGCTTTTGTTTGGAGATTAAAAATAATTACCGAATCGAATGAATCAATATACAACTACAAATGATACTGTTCTAATTTCTACAGCTTTAAGGAACTACAATAATTTGTAAATAACATTAGATCAGTAACAATCATTTTCTGCCTACGTTTAAGATGAAGCTATTTTTTTTATTTAAGCTACATCTAATTCATTCTAATATCGAAGAAATATGTAATTGAATTGCGATTATGGTTTTGTATTTTAAATATATTTCAAAAACGTAATACAGATGATAATCAGAAGCAAACTATTGTAAAATAAACCCATTTTAAAAATAGTACAACTGGTTTTACCTCGCTGATATTTTTACCACACAGCTGAAATGCTCCAGTCTTTTGAGCAGTTTCGATGTGTTGTTTCATTGCGTTCCCCATTCTGCGGTTCAATTTTCAGACTGCCAATGGTTAAATTTGAAATTAAATGTATGAACTGCCCTGTGAGATCTGTATTTGGGGTCTGGCAGTTATCAATGAAGCACTGGAATGTGCAATCGAATGTACAAATAATAACTTCCGGTAAAGTCTCGATTAATTCTGCCAGTCTTAACCGGTATTGATAAAAACCGTAATTGTTTGAAATTTTGAACTATTAGTTTATTTTCAATCCGAAATATCCTATTTAATTTACTGCATATTTTTTAAATCAAACTTTTTATTTCTAATGTAAAATATATTAGAAATATATTATTTTGACTCATAAGTTTACGAATAATTATGAATAAAAATTTTTCTTTATAAGTTTTGAATATATTAATTTCATAATACAGAAATGCATTACATATTTTTAGAATAAATAAAATAATAATTAAAAAAAACTAAATTCATTGAATTATTAATTATTTTATAATTAAGCTCCATCTTTATTTCAATTGAGCGGTTATCAACTGAAAAAGCTGGCAGCAGCCCTGAATTCACCTACAATTCCCAAGTCTTTAATTTTAATTTTCCTTTTTATCCTTCACTATAAAGGAGAATTAAATTAAAGACTTCGAACTGTAGACTTTGAATTCAAGGCTGCTGCCAGCTTTTTTAGTTAGTAAGCACATTATCAATTTCAACATTTTCATAACCTATAATTATTTTTTTAATTTTTTTTTTTTATCACAAATATATTTTTATGTGCTGAAAAGAAAATTGGCTCTTTATAAACAAAGTGAAAAAAAAAATACAAAAAAAGTAACCTGGACGAAGAGCTTTGAGAAGAAAAAGCGAAATGACCATCCCAGGATTATCACTTTCATTGATTCAATGGCTTATTTTTCATATATTTCTTTATTTTTTTTTCTTAAATTTATTTTAAAAAGATTTACGTTTTCTCTTCTCGTTCTTTAATTAATTATATTTATATTAATATATTTATCTCAACATTCTAGCTGCTATTTCACAATTCATTTAATGGAAATAGAAGTGTCTATCAATTCACTGATCATCTCTTGGTGGTGTAAAAATTTCGTTATGCATATTTTTTTTTCTTTTTTTATACTGTTGACTTTGCTCCTAGCTTACCAGGAATTTTTTCCTTTTTGATATCCGATTTATATAAACATTTTTATAGCAAAAAGTTACATCGAGTTACAAGCAACTTTTATTAGGCATTAAACAGACCAACTTCAAGTATTATTAAATAAATAAATAAATAAATAAGCTGAAGTAATATATAATAGTGCTAACAACTAATGTCTATTTGAAATGCCGTCTTTTGCCCCTTGTTATTTTATAATTGCAATAATAAAATTTCCGATAAAAAAAATTTGAAAAAAAAAAAAAAATTCTGCTTTTGCCTTGTCTTGCTTATGGATTTGCCATTAAGGAAGAAATAACTTTACAACATAGAATACCCCATTGCAACTGAAAGGTAAATTCATCAGTTTCTCAAATAAATGTTGTCAATGGACATCAAAATTTCTTTTTGGAATTGAAAAATATAAAATCTTATCTATAAGAAAGAATAATCTGAGAAGCTGGAACATTTGCATTTACAAGGTGGAAATCTCGTTGAAGTCATGGAAAATGGACATTATTGTAAATATTTGGAATTCCTTCAATTTCGAAGAATTGAACCCAAAAAGTTACCTCAGAATATTGGAAGAAGTTATCCCTATTCTGAAGTTAAAATTAAATGGTAAAACATATACAAATATCTTTGCAATCCTTGTTTTGTGACTTTTAGTGTGATAAAATGGTCCTAAAATGATCTTAACAATCTTCAAACTAAACCCAGACCATTCTTACCTAGTCCATCAGGATGATGCATTAGAAAAGATAACAATTCCACGAAGGAAGAAGGTCGTAGACTTGCTAATATTAATAGAATGGAAAAGTGACAAATTAAAAATATCCGAAATAATTTTAGTAAGACGTATTGTCCTGTTCATCAGGCAATATTTAGAGATGATAACTGTTACACGCCTCTTAATCTATAGTCAGAAGAAGACACTGAATCTCTCTCAAATGTAGCTTATTCTGAAAAGAAAAACAACTAGATTGGGCCCAGAAAGTTTTGCATGGCAGACATTGCTGAGATTTAAGTCAGAAGTGTGTTGATGTTGAAGCGTCGAACAGATGACTGAACCAAGCAGTCATTCATGCCGAAACTGAAGGATTTATGCTAGCAATTCAAGACCAAAAAAGAATTACCTGAAATATATTGCTAAAGATGAGACTATCGTCAGTGACTTGTGTAGAAAATGTAATTGATCCTCGGAGACGATTCAACATAATATGTGAGGTTGCCAAGCTTCAGCCTCTACTTATTATAACCAAAGATATAACTTACTGGTTAGTATAGAGATAATTCATAGTTAAGTGGCTTAAAAATATTATCTTCTTAGTAACTGTGCTCCTTACTAATAATACGTACCAAAACAACTTCTTGAAAATCTTGAAAATTAATGCCAACTCTACTAGGATAGATCAGTACTAACTATACTATCTTAATAGATACTGTAGACAAATACTCATAAACAAATCATAAACAAAATGATAAACAAATACTCATAATACTACAAATACAAATACTCATAACTTAAAGCAAAAGTAGACTGAAAAGTTGAAAAATAGTCTGATCTGGCGACTGGCGGAACAGATAAGACAGATGTGGAAGTAAGAAACTGTGTGAATTGTGTCTATTATTTTATTTGCAATTTTGTAATACCGAAGATATTGCATCGTAGTCTAGACAAATTAGGTATATAACAGCGTCTAAAACAAAGTTACAAAAGATAGTTTCTAAGCATCTGCTCGATCGTTCATGAATTTTTACATTTACCAATGGTAGAATGAACTTTATGTTATCTTGCTGTCTGCCAATACCTTGTGATCATCCGGGTTTTTTTTACGAGATTCACCAATTACAATAATAGTAATAATTTATACCTTACACACTTCTTTACACTTGGCAATATGTACCTTGACCCGCCATGTTGACTTTGATGAGAAAACCCAAGGTCTGAAGCTTTTACATAATAATAATAATAATAATAATAATAATAATAATAATAATAATAATAATCCTGGGCTTCCAGCAAGCGCGCGTCATTGACAACGCAAACATCAAAAATGCACTGAAGAACACATACCTTGCTCGAGTTCACAAAATCCTCAAAACACAACTCAACGCCAGAAATAAAATTAAAGCTATCAACACTTTTGCCGTTCCCACACTAACATATTCGTTCGGCATAATTCCATGGACAAACACCGAACTCGAAGCACTACAACGCGCAACACGCACTACATTCACGAAACACAACATGCACCACCCCAAGTCCGCTACGGAAAGGATGACTCTTCCCCGCAAGGAGGGAGGCCGAGGACTCATCAACCTCATCACCCTACACGAAAAACAAGTACATACACTTAGGGAACATTTCCACCAAAGAGCAGAAGACTCCTCACTTCACTCAGCCATTGTCAAGGCTGACACACACCTCACACCCCTGAACCTCGAAAACTCTTCTCCAACACTCACCACCCCTGACACCCACACTCAGCAGCTGCGTGAATCATGGGCTCGTAAGGAACTCCATGGCAGACATCATCACGAACTCAGCCAGCCTCATGTCGACATGGAAGCGTCGAACAGATGGCTGACGAGTGGTGAGCTGTTTGGGGAGACCGAAGGGTTCATGATCGCAATACAGGACCAAGTCATCTCCACACGCAACTACAAGAAACATATTCTACACGATACAAACACACATGACGACAAATGCAGGAAATGCCACACTACGCATGAGACGATCGACCACGTAATATCAGGCTGTCCCCTTCTCTCTCAAACAGACTACCTCCACCGACACAATCAGGTAGCATCGATCGTTCATCAACAACTAGCACACAAACATTCACTTATTAAGAGCACGGTCCCGTACTACAAGTACATACCACAAAGCGTATTAGAATCACCCTCATATAAACTATACTGGGACCGCCCCATTCACACAGACAAAACCATACATCACAACAGACCAGACATCACACTTGTTGATAAGGTCAACAAACAGACCTATCTAATTGATATTGCAGTGCCTATCAGCAAGAACATGCAGAAAACTCACGCAGACAAGATCAGTAAATACACTGATCTAGCACACGAGCTCCAGAAGCAGTGGAGGCAGGATCGAGTACGTGTTGTACCCATCGTTCTGTCTGCCACTGGTCTGGTGCCTCACACATTGCACCACAGTCTCAGCACACTAGGACTTCACAAAAACACTTATGCACAACTGCAGAAGGCTGTGGTACTCAACACTACACGCATAGTTAGGAAATTTATGGACACAAGCACACATCCCTAATCATTCTTGTACACATCTTTACACTTGGCAGTATGTGCTTTGGTCCTTGACCCGCCATATTGTATTTTGCTGGGGTAACCCAAGGTTTGAAAAATAATAATAACACAGACCCGTACTACAAGTACATACCACAAAGCGTATTAGAGTTACCCTCATTTAAGCTGTACTGGGACCGCCCCATTCATACAGACAGAACCATATATCACAGCAGACCTGACATCACACTTGTTGATAAGGTCAACAAACAGACCTATCTCATTGATATTGCAGTGTCTGAAAGCCAGAATTTATGCAGAAAACTCACATAGATAAGATCAGTAAATGCACCGATCTAGCACACGAGCTCCAGAAGCAGTGGAGGCAGGACCGAGTACGTGTTATACCAATCGTCCTGTCCGCCACACGTCTGGTGCCTCACACATTGCACCACAGCCTCAGCACACTAGGACTTCACAAAAACAGAAACAGTGTTTCACAAAAACACTTATGCACAACTCCAGAAGGCTGTGATACTCAACACAACATGCATAGTTAGGAAATTTATGGACACAACCACACATCCTTAACTATTCTTCCACCCTTTCTTTTTTTATTTTATTTTTACACTTGGAAATATGTGCTTTGGTCCTTGACCCGCCATATTGTCTTTGCTGGGGAAACCCAAGGCTTGAAACTTTTACAAAATAATAATAATAAACAATACAGGAACAATATCAGAAACTCTTTTTTCCCCCATTTAAAAAGCTCTGCTCATCTCCGTTATTTATAATTAATACACTAGTTAGACAGCCATGATTTATAAGACTATCTAAGTATTGTATCTTTTTAATGATTTGCAGAAAATGATGGTGGATTGCAACTGTTTATTTTTTTATTATTATTATTTCTCCCAATGAATAATTAATTAATTCCATCAGAAAAATCGAGTTGCAGGAGGTTGGATGAGGAATTTGACATAAGTTTCGTGAACTGACGGATAAAAATCGAGACGGTTTATAATTAAGATAGTGTAAGACTATCAGAAATTCTGCGGGACTGTTTACCATTTTTTTTTTTAACATTTTGCGGGAATCCATTTAGTAATGAAAACTAGGGAAGGGCTGTTTATGGAACAAGGCGTAAATACATCAAAGTGAAATTAAAAACTACCATTTTCACCCAGAGAATTAGATTAAAATAAGTAGTTGCAGCAATTATGTCAATCTATGAGAATCTTGATGAGAAACTTAATCTTTGTAGGAAATAGTAGTTTAGATGCTGCAGAAAAAAATATTAATAAATTAGTTTTTTTTAAATAATTATTATTAATACTTATAATAAATTATAATGATCAACATAATAATCAAGGGGTAGTATAAAGTTTCGTTTAGGTGACAATGAGTCATATATATATTTTTTGGTGGAATCAAGAGAAAGACACTTTGTCACCTAAACGAAATGAGATCGTCCGTTTAGAAGCATTATAACCTCTTTAATGCAGAATTAAATTTTAATTAAGAAGTGATTTAAATTATTAATAATCTTTAATCATAAAACTTGGGATTTTGAAAGAGAACGAAGAAAATACAATAATTTCCTAGCAAAATTGTGATAGAGAAGAACATGAAAACGTTAATGGAAGCGAGTATTTAATTTTTCTTTTTTACCTATTCGACCTTGTTAAGTTGCAAGTTAAAGAATTATTAATCGGCAGGAAAATAATTACTGGATCGAATTATTAAATTAAGTATAAAGGGTAAGCTTGTAGTGGAGGAATATATTCTGTTGATCAGAAACTTTATACAGAATATTTTTATATTTTGAGTCATACTTCTGTAGACTATTGATAGGTGACTAACAATGACTTTAGAGGATCTTTCTTTCGATTACGTCGTCGCAACAATAAATAGCAGGGCCGTCGTGTGGTTTGTTGGCGCCCGGGGCAAGATTTCGTCAGGCGCCCTACACTTGATATTTGCGCCCCCCGCACCATCCCAAAAATCTACGACCAAAAAAAACAAAAAAACGGAATTTCCCATTTTTTTTTTATTTTTGCCGTGCCGCGGCGCCCAGGAATTTTCAATTCAACAACCAAAAAAAAAACGGAATTTCCAATTCAACAACCAAAAAAAAACCGGAATTTCCAATTTTTACCGTTGCCGCGGCGCCCAAGGCGATCGCCCCGGTCGCCCCACCCACGCGACGGCTCTGATAAATAGTAGTAATGAAAATTCAATGTTAAGGTGATATAACAAGGAAGGAAATCAGGACTTAAAAGCTGTCTTTGTTCTCTATTATACAGTACATTAAAACCATGCAGATCAAAGAGTTTTACCTCCATATTGAGACCTCGCTATTTACAGATGACTACTCTCAGCTGATGAGCGTGAACCGGCCGTTCTGTCATCTAGTGAACACTGGTGTCTCAACCATTGTTGTTTATGTAATTTTAGGATTATTGTCTTTCTTGTTATGTTTAAGGAAATTCATTTGAGGCTGATGAATTTTTCCTATTTTATTTTTAACGTGCATTTATTGTTTTATTTTAATTTTTGAGGTGCACATTCCTTTTCAGGAGTTTGAATATGTTGCTGAAATTACTAGCGGATAATTCCAAATATTAGTCTATATGTACTGTGAATTTTATGATTTTCTTAAGTGTGCCTTTGTAAGGGAAATAAAAACTCAGTGAAAATTCAGGCTTAAAAGAACTTTATTTCAACGAGTGTAATGATGATTTAGTAAATGTACCGTAAGGAAGAAAAAAATGTTACAAGACTGTTGCTATTTTTTTGGTTGTTTTATGTAAAAAAGACTCATTGTTATTAGAAGCATTTATATTAATCATGGTAGATGATTATAATTATATGAAACAATTTTACTACATTCATAAACTAATACTCATTGTCAAATAAAAAATATTTTCAATTTAATTTTCTTTAATAAAATAATTATATTCAACTAGTAGTAAAACGGTTTGGTTTCAATGACTATAGATTCAATGACGCGATAATAAAGTGAAAGATAGAAAACAAAGAACATTCGATATATTATATCCCTTTAATTTTAAAATACAAATAATTTGTTATGTTATTAACTGTATGTTATTTTCGTACATCCAACAAAGAACTGTTCTTCGCTTGTTAATTCTTGGTTTCCATTTCATGGAAGATATCTTCTCCAACTCTAAAACAAAAAATGAAAATATAAAACTTGGTCAAATTACAGGAAGGAAAAAAAATTCAGTTGTTGTTCTGAATTTTTAATTTAGAGTTATTGCGTATCATAATAAAGTGCAATGGCCAATTTTCGAATATTCTTCAATTTAACAAAAAATAAACTTTCATTAAAATATAAATTTTCACTAAAACATGAAATTGCCGTAAATGATACACACGGACATTCTGTCAATAAGTTATTTTTTTTTTACTTGTTGGTTATTTTATTATTGTTACAGTCAACAGTGTCTGTTGAGGGAGAGAACTGAAGAAACTCGGAATTTTCTCACACCTAAATTTAAAGGTGCTGTAATTTAAATAAATTAAATAATTTAGCAATGCTCATCACCCTTCCAAAAAATTATAATTTGTCATTAAAAGTACTATATAGAAATAAAACAAGTTTTTAAATGCATAATCTTTTAACTGAAGTGACAAAAAGATGAATATTCCAGATCATAATCGTTATGCCTGAATTTTATCTGAGAAATTGGAACGTAATATCCGGGTACGTTAAAAATGCGTATCTTTTGAAAAAATATTGTGATTCACTTTTGTTTAGCATTTACTTCCATTTTTGATATGAATCGTCAGATATTACTGCTGAATACATAAATAGTTGTATAGCTCAAGTTTTAAATAATGGAACATAAATGCCTCTTTTTAAGTTGCTCATCCTTGAATAAGATCACTTTGGATTAACGACACAAACGCTGTCTGAAACAACCTGACGAGATCATTTTAGACCTGGATGCTTTGGTTTTCAATTGTTCTTACTTTTTTAGTAGGAACATACTTTTCGACTCGCGTTTCTTTCACCAATTGGTAAGCAGGGCTATATATGAACATTAAAAATATTGTGAATAATCCTTTCAATAAAATGGCCCCTCGTAATATATAAAATCAAAGTGGTATCATAGTAACATTATAAATATTCATTATAAATAATCCTGAATCATCTTTCAACTACAATTATCTATGTATAAATAATAAATGATAAGATTTCAAAGTAATTTCATTTCTTTGTGGATTCCCTATAACTTTTATTTCAATCTCGTTGACGTTCTAATCCCCTAACCGCTCTGCAGTCTGTTCTTAGGTGGGTTCTCAATAAAATTTGGCGAACAGTTTCTTCGAATTCTTACAGACAAAATTCTGGAATTTGATTGGGGATAAATAAATATCTCTATTTGAAAATCGAAATATTTAATTTAAGATGAAGAGTACGCTTATAACTTAAAAAAAAAGACCAATTGGATAAAGTTCTCTCCTGTTAATTAGTATTCATTATATCCAAAAATTAAATTCTTCCGGTAAAGGAGATTTTTTTTTAGTGAATCGTTAAATAATTAAATTAAGAAAATCGGATTTTCTAAAAAAAAATCTTAAAAAGATTTACAATTTATTCACTATTGTGAAATTAAGTATTGGTATAATGAAGTTTGATCAGATTAATTTATCTGTTGCGAAGCTTGGAGCAGGATTTATGTTAAAAGTGTTGAGACCCAGAATCTGTTGCGTGTTAGGATATCCCTACTTAATTTATTTTCTTATTTTTATAATAAAAAAGTGAAATTGACAGATTTTAAGATTCATAATAATAACCCTACGCTGAAAAATCTATTCGATAAAATATGCAAATTAACAATAAAAATTAAGTTAAAATCTTGATTTTTAAACTTCATGAATTCCTAAAATGCTTCATATACAGTACGTATTCATTCTCAAGGAAGCATTAAAAAAATCTCAACGTAATTTTCTACTTATTATACATGAAAAAGTGAATGTGTGATTGCCTGGTCTCTTCTCATCCTCTGACCAGTTGGGGCCACATTTTCAAATGCAAAGACGTGATCATTTTGCAGAATAATTGCCTATGACCCTACATTGTATATGTACAATATATATACGAGGGTGTGTATCCCTCATATATTCCTTTTCTTCCCCAATCTTAAGGTGTTGCTTCTCTGTATGAAAAGTTTGACTACAGAGAAGCCCACCGTATATTGAGAAGAGGATAGAGGAAGGAATACAATGGACAGAATTTGAATTTTCTCAGGCAGTGTCGGGTACCTCACTTAGTAGTAAATAAAAGAGACCTCATCTAAAATAAATTGCTGAAGATGATTTTTTTTTGTCAAATTTTTTTATGAGAATGTATATACATATCGTATGTGAAATATATAGGGTGTTTCCGAACTTACGTTATAGATGAATATCGTAGATAGAGGGTACGAAAACAAACAGTTTTCATTAAGTACTGTGTCCGGTCTTGCATCGATACGGCGCTACAGTTGTGGCTGTTGGCCATGCGCAGGAGTGCGTGATTGTCTGCTGCTTACTGTACATACAATCATTCAAAGTGCAATGAGCAGAGGATCATAATTCGAACAGATAATGGAGCAATACAGTCTGACGGAACTCGCGGACATGCATTTGATGTACGGTGCTGCAAATCAACGTGGGCGAATAGCTGCAAGGATGTACGGGGAACGGTTTCCCCAACGCAGACATTCCGTTCACACCATGTTGCAACGGCTCGACCACCGACTTCGTGAGATGGGCCCAAACATGTCCGAAACAGGCCGATCTCTTTCATTGATACCTGATGTAGAGGAAGACATTAAACCTTCTATCACCACATCTGCAATTGCACATCGTGTTCCGTTAAGTCATAGCTCGGTGTGGTGGATTCTTCATGAACAAAAGCTTTACTCCTTCACCCGCTACGTTTCAGGGTCTTAACCCGGAGATTATCCAGGAAGAAGCCAGTTTTGAAGTGGTTTTTACAACAATGTGCAGTGATACCCCAGTTCGCGAGCTGTATGTTCACTGATGAAGCAATGTTCACACGGGATTATGTTTTCGACAACACATTTGGGCAGAGAAAAATCTACATTCCACTGCAGACCGCTCTCATCAGGTGCGATTTAGTGTCAATGTGTGATGTGGCATCATAAAAGACATACTCATTGGTACACACGGATTGCCAATTCGTTTAACGGGGAATCTGTACCGGGACTTCCTTACAAACACCCTGCCAGTTCTGTTGGAAGACGTGCCGATCGTTGTAAGCAACCAGGGTGTGGCTCTAATATGATGAAACACTTGCACACTCCAGTCTCGTGGCACGACGACGCCTCTGGAAACCTTTGGAGAAGAGGTGGATCGGTAATCGAGGTCCCGTCCCATGGCCTCCACGATCGCCGGATCTTAATCCGATTGACTTCTTCTTTTGGGGTCAGGTAAAGAGCCTCGTATACGCACACCTGTCAATACAGTTGAAGACCTGCATCAATGAATTGTCGAAGCCTGCAACACTATCCGTACTAACCTGGTATTTTTGAAAGAGTAGGGCAGTCAATGCTCCGGCGATGCCACTATTATATAGAACAAAAGAAGCGTCACTTTGAACATCTTCTCTGATACAACACTCCAAATAGGCAGGAGGCAATGGCCCTTCCATGAATGATTGTCTACCAGCCACAACTTTAATACGACTGTAATGCCGTATCGGTGCAAGACCTGACACACAGTACTTAATGAAAACTGTTTGTTTTCGTACCCTCTATGTACTATATTCATCTGTAACATAAGTACGGAAACCACCTTGTATATATTCTTAAATTTATATGAAGATCCTACAATTGTTTCAGTTTCGTTCTTTGATTCGAAATTACGTACCTTGTTCCTGACCAACTGTCCCTAAATCGTTTTATAGGAGATCTTAAAAGCCACATCGTATGAAGTTCGTTTCTACCTTTATGGTGATAACATTGTCCTACCCAGGCTGTTGTGCTTCCTGATAGAAATCAAAGAATAAAAGAGTTAATAAACACCCACAACTCTTCGAGATACTTGTTATTGCAATTTTATGTTGAAATTTGAACATACTTTGCAAACAGTAACTTTATAAGTAATAAATAAATTATAATGAAATATTATTTTGTGAAATTCTTTAATAATATTTCAAAATTAAATTATTTCTTTTTAATATTAAAGGTAACTTTTAAAAATGTGTATTTAATGTTTGTAATTAATAACATGGTTAACAAGATTTATTTCTTAATTACAATAAAAACATTAAAAAGATTAATTCCACAGAATTTATTAATTATACAATTATTATATACTGTATAAACTAGTAATGGTTTCCAATGTAAATACATAAGTTAAAGTTTTGACAAATACTCAATTCGAAATGTTAAAAGGAGAAGATGATTTTTTTTCGTAAAAAGGCCAACCATTCAGACACTTATTTACAATTAAAAATTAAAAATTAAAATGCTAAAAACCCAAGAATAAAAACTACGTTTCGGAGCCTCAATCTTTCAGGTTTCTTTTTCAAGTTTCTCCCCCTCCCTACCTTAAAAAACAATCCTCCTTTGAGCAAGGTTCGTCAGCAAAAAAAAAAAAAAAAAAAAATTGTCAGCAAAATTTTTTGCTGACGAACCCTGCTCAAAGGAGGATTGTCTTTTAAGGTAGGGAGGGGGGAGAAACTTGAAAAAGAAACCTGAAAGATCGAGGCTTCGAAACATAGTTTTTATTCTTGGTTTTTTTAGTATTTTAATTTTTAATTGTAAATAAGCGTCTGAATGGTTGGCCTTTCTACTAATTATACTCGACACGTTAAATTGAATTGATAAAATGATTTTTTTTTTCTTTTTTAATTTTTTAAAAATACACTTGAAAGAAAAGGCATCTATATTAATAATATAATTAATACCTTTTTTCAATAAAGTAAAAATTTATTCATAATATTCTATAAAAATGTATTTAAAAATCTTCATTTTTTGAAATATCTTTTAATATTTCAATTATAAAATTGAAAGATGGATTTGCTATTTAGAGTAACTTCGTATTCCGTGAATTTTGTCAAAATAAAATTAAAATTGAAGTAGGATTAATTTGTGACACCTCCAGAAAACTAAACTAAAAACAAAATACACATTAAAAATAAAAATAAAACACCGTCTGACCCCTTTTCAAAATTAAAATTAATTCAAAATTCTAAGGAATTTTGATTCTGAGAATATTGAGATTCGTTTTCCGGCATTTTAAAGTATTGCTTCTAAAAGCTTAAAATCATAAAAAAATCTTACATATTCATAAAATAGTTTGTGAAATGTTTTGATTCAGTTTTCTATTTGTAACTTCTAGTGGCGGCCCCAGAAAAGAGCTTGAGAGGGAAGAAGAATCTGATTTGAATGTTAAGTTATGTGATTTCTTTTGAATGTGTTTTAAATATTAGTACAGTAGAAAAGAACGTTTATTTCTTCCATCTTCATTATTATTGCAATATTTCGTAGAGTGGATTTCTCTGCTTCTTCAGGCTTCTTTTACATTTTGAAAATCTCTAAACGATTATAACAAACGATAAATCCCTAATGATATTGTTATAAACTTATCAGTAAATCATTAACAATTAAGTTATTACAAACCAACAAAAGTAAATCCATGAAATGAAATTATATTCAAATATCAATGAAATATTATTGAAATACCTTAATAATTACTATTGAAATTTACTTTTCTTATATAATTATTATTAAAATAATAATTATTCTTATTTTTTAATAAATTAAATAAGTTGTAGTGATAAATACCTATCTCTTAAAGCTGATATTAAGTTCAATTAAAGTGTCTCAGGACTATTATTATTTTAAATTTAGATTTAAACAAATGAATTGTTAACAGGGATGGGCTGGGTTTTTTTTTTACCCAACAGCAGTAAAACAACTGGCCTTAACTTAAAATTAAAAAAAAAAAAAATAATCTGATTAATGTCAGCCGGTCCATCGGATTTTGATCGGTAACAACTATAATCAGTCCTCCACTGGTTGTAAACAGATGAGAAAATTTAAAGAAAACCTTGATTTTACCTTGTTCCCAAACAGCAGTGAATGAGAAGACATTATGTTCGATGTGTCTGTGACCAAACACACTGGATGTCTTAGAGGGTCCAGCCGCTCCAGATAAATCGACTGTGGTACGAAAAGATCCTTTCAAAGTCCCATCGGAAGATTCACTTATATTCAATATAGAGCCATGATAATTCTTCCATCTTCCACTCAGCTGACACAAATCGCTCTATAACCATAGAAATTAAAAAAGAAATTGAGACAACAAAATGTTTATTTAATACAGTTTTCTTTATCGGAAAGTCTAGTTTCATTTAGTTATACCGGTAAGTGAAAAAAAAAAAAGAAGTAATGATAGAAATATAACCAGTATGTAGAAAACATTATTATTATTAGGTCCATTATTATTATTATTTTAGGAAGCTATACAAATTCTTCCTAATATGAGTATGTTAGAATCTAACTGAAATAAAATGAACGAATGCATGAATGAATTATTATTATTACTTGTATGTGTTATTTACTTAGAACAGTTAATGCTAAGTTAACAAAACAACTAATGCTAAGTTGGTTCATAGATTTAGGTTTTGTCCAAAAGAGACACATGGAGATCGAAGAGATCGATGCTAGTTCGTCTTAAGGTGGGGCTAGACCAAGTTCCAACGCTGCCGAATGTGTTTGGTGTGGTTAGGGTTGGAAACGATTGGAAAGGATTGTGATGTTGATAAAATGTCGTCCACATTTTGAATTGGAACCCGTTGGTTGCGGTTCGGTCATTTTACACGGCAAGGTATTGAATTGATCGTCTCAACACCAACACCAACACCAAACACAGAATACTTGCCAACGACTAAACACGTTTTAACTCGTCCACACCGACCGAACGCGGGCCAACGCCAACAATCGCCTTGGTAACCGTTGGAATGCATTGGCGTGCGTTCGCCACCGCCTGTACATATCAATTCCAACGCATGCCAATATCTCTCCACATGTGCCTTGGTATGCGTTGGAGCTTCGGTCTGGCTTCACCCTTAGATTGCTTATTTTAACATATTCTATAAGAAAGTTTTCAACAGAATTCTTGTCAATAAAAATCTTGTAATTATTATCTCGATTGGTTGTAACACCAAAATTCACAACGAAAATATAAAAAAAGAAATGACTTATGATAAACAATCTCACCTGAATAAAATGGATTAAAAAGAATCTGATAAAAAAAGAATGATATACAGAACCTGCGGATCTAAGTGTGTAAGTAACTCCACCAACTTAGAAATGATGGCAATGCAATAGAAACAGCCAATAAGAACGTAAGTGAATGAAACTTGGTATTTTTTACCAGTGAGAAATATTTATTAGACCTCATACCCACTTATTAGCATAAAATTGTACTACTATCCAGATTTTTTTCTTAGGATGGAAAAATAGGGTAAAAACAACCTTATAACTGAAGGGAAAAGAAGAAAACTAAGGAGGGGGAAGGTAGCATACACACCCTCCGATTCACGTAAATAAGTCTGTCAAATTTAAGGTTAGTAGGTCCCAAGTTTTGAATTAACTACAAATGACCTTAAAGAGATTTAACATACCTGAAAATTTAACGAATTGGCAAACAAACGATGGCACAACGCTAAGAGAAAGAATTCGCACCCTGAGCTGTCACCGGGAAGAGACTGGGGCTGACCGTTTCGTCCTTTTTAGGACTCATCAGCCAGCCAAGCTCCACCGATGACAGACTCAGAAGGCGCGAGAGGTTAATATTCCGGGTCTTGCTCCCGAGAGCGGGAACTCCCCCTGAAGAAATCCTAACCAAAAATAAACAAAAATACAAAACACAAATGCTCCTTGGCCTGTAATCCGCTAGGCACAAAAGGAATTTAATAAAGGCATTTTAAAAAAGAACTAAGCCGCCCGGGATCTTAACCTCTCGCACCTTCTGAGTCTGTCATCGATGGAGTTTGGTTGGCTGACGAGTCCTATAAAGGACGAAACGGTCCGTCCCAGTCTCTTCCGGTGACAACTCAGGGTGCGAATTCTTTCTCTTAGCGTTGTGGCTTCGTTTGTTTGCCAATTCTACAAATGACCTTTTTAGCTGATTTTGTTTTTATATTCTAACTGCTATATATTTAAATAATATAGAAATAAACATTTCATAAATAAATAAAGTAACTTTTATTTTTTTATTTGCATTTGTTGTAAATACTCAGTAGTTACTGTTTAAACTGGCGAGTACAGGGAAAGTCCTTTCAAAACTTCTTTGAAAATCATATTTTCTTAAGTATATTGTTAAAGGCAATATACTTTCATTTCATTAATTCATCGAGAATTGCTCATTATATTAGTCATTATTGAATCAGGAAGTTTTTAATGAATTTTCTTTTATTTCAGTGATACATCTGCTATATCTGACCACAAACACTGTTGCACCAACCAACCATTTGCACATTTTGTCGCTACAAGAACCTCCAAAAATACAATTTCCATTTCTCATCAACCAGCTTGACTGACACGTACAAGACTAACTCCACAAGAAGTTCTTCTATTTTCTAAATTGAAATTAATCCATTTACAGAATTAAAGAAAAAGAAAATATTGTAGTTAGATTGGGATAAGGAATAATTACACAAGCAGTATTCATATTATGATATGAATTTTCATGCAATTCCGTATGAATTTTTAATGTATTTTAATGTTGCTTTGTTATTTTTTTTTTAATTATTTGAATAAAAGTGTTTTTTGATTAATTTGAAGGACTTCTAGGTTGTGGTATATATTTATAGGCACTGTGTCGTATCTGAGATACCTATTAGAATTCTAGGATCTTTTTTCATAGTTAATGAGAATTCATTGCTAGTTCACGATGTTTTGTTCGTTTTTGTTTTACTGTTAAGGTTTACATTCTTTGATATGGCTACTTCTAAAAAAATAGTTTTTCCTCTTAAGTAACTATTGTGATATGAATCTATTTTATTGCTTTGGCTATTTTGTTATATTGGGACCGTACAATATTTAAATATATCTTTGCAGTTATCGAATAATTTTCTGTATTATTGTTCTTTAAAAGGTTTGAACAAAGTTCTAAATAAAGAATAAAAATTGCACAACAAAACGCTGAGGTCGTATAAGATGGATTAAAAAAAGATAAATATCTAACGTGTTGGTCATCAAATCCAAAATTAAAGAAATTAATAAAACAAATATCAATTTAAACAAAAACTTATTGTATGTAAATCACTTGTTGATTCGGTACTAAATTACGTTTGGATTGTTGGCATTGCTTAACAAAACAACAGATAAATAATATAAATAAACTAATATATAAAATTTTTAATAATATTTACATAAATTACAAAGATCAAACTGAAGAAAATAAACTAAAAATAAGAGCTAAGTATAGAATTTTGAATATCGAAGCAAAAATTATATACAGTATCATTTTAAAGAATTTTTATAAATACAGTAAAACCTCGTTAAGTCGTCACCCGGATAAGTCGTCACTCCGTTTAAGTCGTCGTTTTCCTTTGGTCCGACAAGGTCTCATACACAATAATGTAAAATAACCCTCTTTTACCCGTCACCAAATTTAATTCTATTCCGGATAACTCGTCACCCTCAAAAATGGCCAAAAGCATCTTTCTTCTCCATTTTGCATGCCATCGTGTTGTCTTTTCAGCCCCGCCCCTTCACTTTAAAAAAAAACCAAACCTTTGCGGGGAATTTTCTGCCACGCCTGTCACTTCATTCCTTTCCTACCCCTTCGGAGGATTTGGGTTCTTGGAATCTCGCTGCTAATTATTCAAAGCACACTTCTCGCTGCGACTCTGTCGAGTGCAGACGTTTTTCTTGACCGCTCCTGAGTGTGACTTCATTTCATAGCGAGTAAACCCCACTATAAGGGTTACTTTTTCTCTTGCAATTTCGTGGTTCAATTACGTTTTTAACATGCCAGGGAAACGAAAACTTACCTCGTTATCTTTTAAAGAAAAAAAAAAAGACTTAATTGCATTTTTTGAAAAATCAAGTGTTTTGAAAACAGCTTTTGCCAAAGAACACCATATTCCCAGGACTACATTAAACGATATTTTTCATCGAAACAAATAAATGAAGAAGCTGACTGCAAAGACAGAAAAGATGAAAGAGAATGAGGAAATCGAAGTTTGACGAGTTCGAGGAGGTTTTAGTTCGATGGCTAAAACATGCCAGATCGCAAAATATGCCGATTTCTGTCATGATTCTCAAAGAAAAAGCCATGGAAATTGCTAAGGAGTTGAATATTGAAGATTTCGGCAGCAGCAATGATTGGTTGGAACGTTTCAAAGACAGACATTGCCTTTCTTTTAAACAATTAAAATGTGGTAACTATAAAAATTGTTTTTTTTTTTTTTTATTTTCTACTCATTCATTTGCATGTATTGATTTCTGAAAATCTTGTTTTTCTCACCGAATCCTACAGCAATTCATGAAAATATTGTATTTCAGTGCTTTTTTGTTTTATTTTTATTTTTTTTTTCAGAAATGCCCACTCCGCCGAAGTCGTCACTCCGCTTAAATCGTCAAAAATGTTTGGTCCCTAGAACTGACGACTTAACGAGGTTTTACTGTATAAAAAGATTAAAGAGAATTATAACTCTAATACAAATACTGTACTTTGAAATTCCAAAGATGAAAAATAGTTTTGGCTTTAGAATAGATTAATGTATTTATTCCAAAGTTTTTAGTCAGATAAATAGCAATAGTTTTAAAATAATCAAGACTCAATTAATATATGATATAAGTATTTATTCCATATTTCTTCCTAATATCTTCTCTTCTGGAACTATTATTATAAATCCACAACATACTCACATAAATAAATGCGATAAAACTTACATTTATTCAAAGAAATTTTCGAAGAGATATAACATGTCTCTTCTTCTTCAGCTTAAAATGAAATTGTAACGAAATAAAAAAGAATTTAAATAACAATTAAGGAAGACTACGACTATGACTATATTAATTATAGCCATAATTAATTATTATGGCTATAATAATAATTTCATAGATAAAGCTATACAAAATTACAATAAATTTAAAATTAAGGAATTAAATGTACAAAACGAAAGAAGATTTTTTATACCATATATGAATAAAAATAGTTTACAAATTAAGAAAATTTGTAAGAATTTTAATATTGAAATTGGATTTGTTTATCAAAATAAAATTAAAAATATGGTATGTAATAAATTAAATATGTATGACAAAAAACATGAAATGGGAATTGTATACAAGATAGAATGTCTGAACTGCAGGAAATTCTATCTTGGAGAAAGTAAAAGGACATTAAAGGAACGGGTAATGGAACACGATGGCTACATAAATAATAAATCAATAACCAAATCTGAGGTGGCAGAACATTGTATTCAGCAAACTCATTGTATGAATAATGAGATTAAAATCTTATGCGTGGAAAAAGAACATAAGACAAGAAAAATCATAGAAAGCATGTATATTAGGAACACAAAAAGTAGTAATTTAAATAGAAATGATGGGATTCAAGTGAATGAAAGGATAACAAGAATGGCTAAGGAAATAGTCAGTAAAAATTGTGAAAGTTGTAAAAACAAAGTAAAATTAGATGTATTTAATGGTTAATGATTTGTACTACTCTTAAATTATTGTAATTGTTTTAATACCAATTGTTTTTTAACAATCGATGTAATATTATATTCACGTAGTCTTCCTTAATTGTTATTTAAATTCTTTTTTATTTCGTTACAATTTCATTTTAAGCTGAAGAAGAAGAGACGTGTTATATCTCTTCGAAAATTTCTTTGAATAAATGTAAGTTTTATCGCATTTATTTATGTGAGTATGTTGTGGATTTATAATATATGATATAATAAACAAAAATATTGTAAAAAAAAATCTAAATTACTCATGGTACTTTTTGATTAACTAATTTTACTGACCATGTTGGCACATATTAATATCCCAGCACCTGTAATATTGGAGTAATTTTGTAATTATACCTAATAGGACTGGCAAACATTAAAAATAATAACGAGAAAAAAAAATGGTGGCCATCTTCAAGGTAACAAGACAAAAACAAATTGCGAATTGGAAGAATGAGAAGCAAATAATAAAACCAATGAGTATTATATGGAAACTAATTAATGAAAGGTGATAAAGGGATAAAAGCAGGGCAGCTCCTAGGCATGTTTGCCATCCCTGCATAAAACTCTCCGATTTATGCTGTGAAAACACTGGTACAGAGAATCAAAATAACATACAAGTTCTTTATTATTATTATTATGAATACATAGTAAATTAATAATAATAATAAACCTGTATGTAGATGCTGAATTTATTTTTAAATTTTAAATTAATAATATTAGCATAACATGATATAAATTTAATTATACATGATATTTATTTTAAATAATAATTTCATCATAATAATTAAATAATAAGTTCTGACATCGAACAAAAGTATCTACGATCGAAACTGATCCAGGAAAAAAAAAATATATTTATTCTCATTATTTCGAAGTCAGATTGAAATAGAATAAAACAATAGTTGCAGTCATTAGTGTTGATGTAGTCCAATACAATGGATAGCAGTTCTGACTTCAAACAAAAGTATCTAAGTTCGAAACTGATCCAGGAAGAAACAAAAATATTATTTACAAAGAAATTTTAACGTGTCTGTTATAAATTAATCAATAAACCAAAAAAGGCACCTAAGTAAACAAAAGATTTCGCCTCTGAGCTATCAACAGTGGGGGTGTGTGGCTGATGAGTCCATAAAGAGGACGAAACGGCCGTCCCACACTCCCACTGCTATTTGAGGTTGAGGTTCGATTCCTGTCGCGGACGTTTCATTACAGAAATTACAGTAAACTCCCGATTATCCGTGGGTGGTTTATCCGCTTTGCGGATTATCCGCGGACCTCTCCTGTTTCCATTTTTTTTTTTACTGTACAATAAATTACGGAACTAAAAAATAAATAAATCTAGAATAAGGTAAACAATAAAAGAGGCTAACAAAGTAAGTGAAAACAATTATAGACAAAAAATTTAAAGAACGACCTTGTGGGCGGAGCTTAGGCAGGCAGGTTACACTAAATTACGGGAGAGTCTTCCGATAATAATAAAATTTAAAAATAAATAAATAATTTAAAATAAAATAATTGTTTATAATGTATGTACTGTAACTATATGTTTTGCCATTTTAATGTAAATAAAACATGTTAAAAGTATTTTTATGTTGATTTTCGTCCTATTTCGGATTATCCGCGGAGTTCGCTTTATTATCTATTTCGGATTATCCGCGCCACCCAATTCCACGGATAATCGGGAGTTTACTGTATTTCTATTTTCATAGAAAATTAAAATTATTTTCCCAACACAGAGGAAGTGCGTTAGGAAGATCTATAAAACTATAGAAGAGATAATTACAATCAGCTGTAGTTTGATATTGTATTATATTAATTTTTTGAAATTGCAAAATTAATATTTCTTTGTAATGTTACTACCGGTATAAAAGGGGACTGCTGGATAAAAGTTCAAAACAAAGTTGATTTTTCTCCAAAAGTAAAATTTCATAACGTACGCTACAGTTAATTTGTTCTATATTCTTGCGCAAATTATAAACAAGAAATGCTTTTTAGGAATGGATTCTATTAAATTCTTTTTCTGTTGTGTTTAATGTACAATTTAATCTAATGAAAGAGATTACATATTCAGATTAATCTTAATCTTTATCTAAGTTTGCTGTGAATACGTGATATCCAATTGAGTGATTGGAAAATAGATTAAAAGAAAACAGAATTTAATTTCTGGGACAGAGTCTACAAAAGGACATTGAACTGCTGTAAGCAGTCAAAGCTCAACCATCTTTTGTGAACGAATATTAATGAATTCAGATCTTGTGTTCTCCTTGTGCTTCTGACATTCATAAGCGAAGATTAGTCTTCATTAAATAGAAGTTTTGTCTACTTACGAATCCCACATTAATAATTCGGGCTTTTGAGGAAACCATTTAATTTCTATTTAGCGCAAAAGTTAGCATTAGCTGCTTAGTTGAGGATAAAAATTTAACGTGTGTGAATACAGTTACGGACGAATTTAAAAAAGTTTTTCTTTTTAAATTCGTCCGTAGCTGCTTCAGTGAAATTTTTATTTTCTATTTTTTTCCCCTTCCCACTCTCTTTTCTGAGTTAAAAACAAACTCACAGATATAACACATGAATAACTTAGAGTGAAAACTCCCCAGATAAATTTACATTTGACCATAGGTTACATTTTTAACTGCTTATATTAAGATAACTTTCCTTTCATGCTTAGAAGAATAAACCATCCGTTTATAATTTTTTTAAATTTTTATCTTTCCTGAATGGAACAACAATTCTGTATAATACAATAAAATAAAAAGCATACACGCACATAACTAATGAAAAAGGAATCACTGATCTGTTTTTGGTATTTTTGATACCGGGAATCCAGAACAGCTGTTTCAGAGTTCCTACTCTTCATCAGCTGGATTCGCCCAGTATCTGACAGACAGCGATTCCAAGAAACATATAACAAAAGCAAAGAAGAACAAGAAAATGGCCCTTCATAACTAAAAACAACAATATATAAAATAAGAATAAAAAAGGGCAAAAATTTAATCCCCGCTAGACATAGCTAAGCTTAGGATGGATTAAATTGTAAAAGGAATACATTTAACAACAATTTTAAATCGCTGACTGTCAGATACTGGGCGAATCCAGCTGATGAAGAGTAGGAACTCTGAAACAGCTGTTCTGGATTCCCGGTATCAAAAATACCAAAAACAGATCAGTGATTCCTTTTTCATTAGTTATGTGCGAGTATGCTTTTTATTTTATTGTATTATCCATTTGTCCGCACGTTAAAATTGTTGTTAAACAATTCTGTATCTCCCAGATGAAAAATCATTTGTAATTCTCTAATATTACAAATTAATATCCGAATTGCATAGTATATACAGTCGAACCTCCATATATCGAAGTAGCAAATTGCCGGAAAAAAATTCGATATATAGAAATTTCGATATATAGAATTTTATCATAATTACTCCTAAAACATTAAAATTAAAGCTAATTTTCGTATACAAAACTCACTTTCTAATTTATATGCGAATCACATTAAATGAAAGTTAATACAGATAAGTAAAAAATGAATTAATATGAAAGATTTATTGAGTACTACATACCTTTTAAAAAAATAATAATTCATATAGTGGATACAATGATCACGGTTACATTTTTTTTAAAAAAACTTCGAATATCTTGCTGAACAGCCAGTTTTGCGGAAAGTTCATCAAAGAAATGTTCGCATTTATTCAGTCCACTAAAAACTTCATCAGGAACATTTTCCGCGAATTGAAGTCCACGACGTATTGTTTCAAACGCTTCTCACATTTCTTTTTTCGATGGCTTGGAAATGTTTTCAGAATCATTTACTTCCTCTGGTTCTTCGATTTCTTTTTCAGTTTCATGAAACCAATTCAGTATGTCTTCGTCTGTAGGATAATCAGCAACGGCATTCCGATTTTTTATAATAGTCAACACTGTTCCTGCGGGAGTACCAAATTTAGGTGAAATGTCTTTTTCGCGCATTCCGCTATCTACATTCTTCAGCAATTCAACTTTATCCACACTTTTATCCCAATAAGTCTTGAAAAAAAATTTCGATATATAGAGATTTCTTCGATATATAGAAACAGTTTTTCAATGTAATGAACATGGAGATTTGCTAAGAGTTCGATA
>JAFIDM010004315.1:33846306-33908478 GCA_023159025.1 Thereuonema tuberculata | reverse complement strand
GGCGGCAATTTGTAAGGCAATGTACCGTAAGGTATTACGCACGACTATAAAGATACGGACGCTTACACTAGTACCGGTAGGCAAATATCAAAGACCCGGCTACTGTTAGAGACCGGCTATTATTTGGCCGTATCCCTTCTGCAGCCCTGCGACAATAAGAGCCTCGGCGTTTATTGGAGCATATACGGTAGTAGCTTTTTACTGCTTTCTAATTTAGCCATAGAATAATCTATCTTAATTAATATTCGAAGCTATGTTTCCTTAACCTCAACGGCCATTATTCCAGCGACAATTGTTATAACAGTTGTTGCAGCAGCGGTTATTCCAGCGGCAAATTACAATCAATGAACACTGGTAATTGTTATTCCAGCCATTGTTATTCATGCCATTGTCACCGAAGGCGATCCACCAGCGGCCTTTTCCTTTCATTTCAGGCTTTCCTTGTTGTGTGGAATTTGTATCATTTGCAGATTTACCATCACGTGTGGAATTTTTATCATTTGCAGATTTACCATCAGGTACAGAACGTTCATCAAGTCGAGATCTTCCTTTCAAATTACGTTTTTGGGAATTTTTACGTAGAGGTTTTCCAGAAACCTCTACCAAAAACAGAAGTACCACCGTCATAAAAAGGGCGATCGTTGTCTAATAAGAAAATAAAATTAAAAAAATAATCAAACATTAATTAATCAAGTGTTGATGTTCATGAATTTTGAGAAAACTTAAATCTCAATCAAAATATAGTCGGACCTCGATATGAGGTCGCCCGCATATAAGGTCACTTTTCTAAAGTCCCGGCTCATTGAATAGGAATTCTATGATATGGATTATCGGATATATGGTCAGGTCTTAAATACCATAATCGCATATAAGGTCACTTTTGTCTGTGATTTCAGTGCCACACTGATTCAATTCCAAGAATTTTCCGTGGGTACGATCTTTTATCGGCGTCATTTCACCTACTGACGGAGGGGACGCTTTTTCACAAAGCACTTCATCCTCTCAAATTCGAGGAAAAAAGATGATGAAGACGATATTCCTGTACTTGTGTTAATACAAGATCTTATAAATTGCGGCTGTGCTATAGAAGGGGAAAGTGAATATGTGAGAATTGATGATGAAATTGCTACCACTTTTCAAGCTTCGATTTCCGAAATTGTTTCGCAAGTTTTAGATTCCAATGCATTAGACAGTGAGGATAACGACAGTGATACTGAAAGTGAAGTGGTGACACAAGCAGAAGCAATCAGAGCATTAAATGTCGTAAGACATTTTTTTACGAGCCATGAGGGAGCTGAAGAACATTTTCAGAAACTACAAAACTTAGAAAACATTGTATAAAAGATGAAATCAAAATCGCGACAGTGCTGTATTATGGATTATTTTAAGTAAGATCAGTTGTACATCAGTACTTTGCTTGAGCATACTAGTACTATTTGTATACAACTTTATTCCGAATTAAAAATTTTTAAAAATAATTTCTTTCTGATTCCATTAATTTTAATTGGTTCAACTAAATTAAAAAATTATAACCTAATAAACTGATATTTTTGTACGTCTTAAATTTTACAAAAAATTATACTTTATTTATATAATGCTTATTTATTGACAAATGTATATGAATCGGTTATAAGGTCATCCCGCTTACAAGGTCACTTTCGCGAGGTACCAAGGGGTGACCTTATATCGAGGTCCGACTGTATATATATATATATATATTTAATGTTGTTAACCAGTCCTATTAGGTGTAATTAAATAATTACTCCTGTATTAATATAGGCATATGAGATGGAAATTTGATTTATACTGTCCATTTTTGTTTACGAGAACCTTCAGCATTTTTGCGCATGCGTCAGGTCTCCTTCGATTTCCTCAAAATAGGGGTGAAGAAAAATAAAGAGGGGATGTTTACTTTTTATCAGTGTTAGTTTACTAGTAGCTGCGTTCTATTTGCGCTTTTCGGGAAAGAATTATGGAAAGAATAAATAATATTGCAAAAATGCTCCTCCATTATTTTTTTCTTAAAAAAAAACAGGTTTTAGGAAATTGCCCATCTCAGCGTATCTCCCCTCTGCGGAGTCGAATCGTCCGCGAGTGATAGGTCTCGCTTTCCAAAACGAACAGTATGTCAATTAGATTAATATAAAGAAAAAAATTAATAAAATTTAAATTTATATAGTTTTAATCTCTTTACTAACATAGAACACATAAATACTTATTAATATTAAAAACATTAAAATATTAGATTTTTTTTTTAATTTAATACTATCATAAACCTGTTGATTTTTAATTGCTTTTATACTACTACTAATATAATTATCCCAATTTAGTTGCCTAAAAACTTTTGACTATAATTATTCTCACATATTTTATTTGTTCTATTATTCTTATAAAGTGACAAAGAAGAGGAAAAGAATGCCTGAATACCAAAGATTAGACGTTGCCTACTATATTGGCACAGATTATACAAAAAAGGTATGAAATTCTAATTACCTTTAGAATACGACGTTTCGGAACCCCGCTTTCACTATTGAAAGTCTTTCTTGGATGGAATTCGATGAGACATGGCGGCTGTGTTTAATCTTGACTAATATCCAGCTAACAGCATCCATCTGGTGATAATTTTATGCAAACGGAAATAGTCTTCTGCTATGATGTTTGGACGACCTATTGTTTCTTCAGAGGCCGTATTCCAGTACATTTTTTGTTGATAAGTCCTAGTTGTAACTGTGTAAAAGACGAATCATCCCCGACTCATAAAATTCTCGTAAATGTCTATTACTTCTTTGTCCAAATACTTCAATGTTTTGAGTATCGAGGGAATGGCCTGTACTTATGCAATGTGAGGCAGTACCATATGCTTTTTTTCTTTTCTTTACGGCGTTTACATGTTCATTTTTTCGGACGCCTAATTCCCTTTTAGAATTTTCTATGTATAAACACTTGGATTGATTTGGTGCTTATCAACCAGGACTTATCAACAAAAAATGTACTGGAATACGGCCTCTGAAGAGACAATAAATCGTCCATACATCATAGCAGAAGACTATTTCCGTTTGCCTAAAATTACCACCAGATGGATGCTGTTGCCGGATATTAGTCAAGATTAAGCACAGCCGTCATGTCTCATCGAATTCCATCCAAGAAAGACTTTCAATAGTGAAAGGGGGGACCCCACTTGACAAGGGAATCTGTAAATGAGGTTCCGAAACGTCGTGTTCTAAAGGTAATTAGAATTTCATACCTTTTTTGTATAATCTGTGCCAATATAGTAGGCAACGTCTAATCTTTGGTATTCAGGCACGTTAAATAGTCTTACATTATTCTTAGGTTTGAAAAATAAAGTATCTTTTTCTTTTATGTGCTTCATTATATCATCATTCATCCACGACTGTTTATGTTATGTTGTTTTTCATTATTATTTTTATATCCATTTTTTGTTTTATTAGATTTATTCATAGCTGTTATTATTAATTTATCAATAATTCTCTTTAATTTATTTATATATTTGTTAGGATCTAAATTTATTATAGTCTTTTCTAATTTCCATGGCGAGTTCTATTAATTTAGTAATAAGTTAATTTTCATCGACAGTGTATTTTGTACTGAAATTCTTTTAGTAAAATTATTTAAATTATTTTGATCTTCAATGTCTGTTAGAATTTCAAAAGATATATGCCATTGTATTAGATTAGTTTCTGTATTATAATTATTCATATGTGTAAAACAGTGATCTAAACATGTTTTGGAAGAATGTGTGTTTGTAGTACAATTCGTGTTGTTTTGTAAACTTGATTTTTATATCCCAACTTATAAAATTTATTTAAGTATTTATTAGTTCTATTACTAATTGTTCTATTCACATTTATGTCTATATTGAGATCTACACACATACAATTATAGCGATTTTCATTATTACATTTAATTTCTAACAATTTTTTTTAATTCATTTATAAATAGACTTCTATTAGTTAACGGAGGTTTATAAATTACATAGAAGATAAAATCATCTTTTATTGATAGGTGATTAATATTGCATTGGATGTTTTCGTAAGTAAAGTATCTTTAGGAAAATCTGGTACTAAAAATTTGGAATTACAAAACATTATTATAACACCTCCTCTGCATTGCTTTCTAAGTTTAAATATCAATTATATTAAAATAGTTACCGGCAATCTCTTCTTCTTTAATATTAACTTCAACAAGAATTATTAAATCAATTAAATGTATTTTTTTTATCAATGTTCGCTAATAAATAATTAAAATTAGTCCTTAAACTGCGTACATTAAGAAATAAAATATTAATTTTTAATTTAATAAGATGGGGTTCCTAGAATTAATATCTTCTAAAATATTTAGATTTCCCAATTCCAAATTATCTATTATGTTTAAATTAATCATTTCCTTCTATAGTTCTAATATTCAAATATTAATCAATAATACTTAAATTTTAATTATACCATCTTCACTTGAAATTTTACAGGTGAAGTTCATTCTTTCTTATTCAATATATTGTAATTCTTTATCCCGATAAACTTATATCCCTTTTGTTTAGCTTCTTGTTTAGTTCTCCAAAATAATTTTTTTTAATTTAATTGTTAAATTTTCATTAATTTATATCCTTGAATTATTTTTAATGAAGAGAAATTTAACGTGCCTGATGATTCAAAATAGCTGAGATTTCAATATTATTTTGTCTTGATTGTAATTCTAGTTTGTGAACATCATCTTCGATATTCTTTATATTTTCTTACAGAATTCTGTTCTCATTTTCCAGTCTCTTTTGCTTTTGTTTAAGCAAACTTTGATTCTTGGTATATTTATCTAGTCTTTCAACAATATCATCATATTTTTTGTCAAGAAACTGCATTGAGTCTCTTAATTTCTTTTAATTCTCTTAAAATGGTTTGCGCCAAACTTAGTTCTATTGAGGTAAAAATTTTCCATTTCTTCCGTAAGGGTAGATATGTCAATTGATGATTCATTCTTATTTTTTTCTATTAATTCACTGTTTGAATTTGCCATTTCTTGCTTACCTCTGGTTACTATTCTTTAAACACATTTTAATTTGATTTTAAACATATTCCATAATAAAAAAAAAAAAATTAAATTTGTGTTCCCTTTTTGATCTTTATTGTGTAACGGATACCATTTCAGAATATATTCCTTTTTAGTGTATTTTTGTCTAACAAGGGATGTGCGTGACCTCGATGTGCTGAGAACCGCACGAAAATGTGATTAGAATATAAATCGCTCATCCCAAAAACAGTGATATGAGTCATTCCCATGCAAAACTGAGCTGTTGTCTGCTAGCGCACTTTGAAGACTGAATAGCTGTGCAACACTATCAGATCAATAGGAAACGTTTGTTGTTCAGCTAGAATAATAATTTTAAGCAGAGGGAAATACAGCAATATAGCAATATGTGTGTTTTTGGTCCTATTATATCGATATTTTGTTTCTTCGCATTACCAAAGTAACTCTTGGACCTTCAATAGATGATCATTCAAAAGTCTCTATTTGTAAGACGTGCAGTTTTTCATGGGAAGGACTCCTACCACCGTTTTTGGGATGAGCGATTTATATTCTAATCACATTTTCATGCTGTTCTCAGCGTTCAAGGTCACGCACCTTCATTGTAAGAAGTTTCTGACACTCAGTGAGCTTCTGAAAACATTAGTCTGGAATTCTGTTATTGGCAATATAACACGAAACTATCCCAACACCCTATTTTTAAATGTGATTTTTAACTTCCTTTCTTGGAAACAAGATTCATCAGATCAAAGTGTTTGCCACTTAACAATTTCGAAATCCTGGTTGGATCTTTAAACTTGGTATGTATATTTGAAGACTAAAAACGATCTAATTCTTTTCCAAGTGGATTCTTATCGAGAAATAGAGCGAAAAGGCGACAAAAATTCTCATAGAAAATCATTAAAATTGAAACAATAGAATCGTATATTATCAGTACGGCTAAAGATGATCCTCCCAGAATGCAACGCAGATGATAGATTTTCCCTTCCTGGCCTGTCGGTCACATTCAAATGTAAGAGAAAATGGCGGTCGTTGGATTCACATTCAATATTTCGACGAGGAAAAGGTCTCAAAAATCAAGTAGGGAAATTATTCTTAACGTTGCTCGTCGATTTCAAGAAGATGTATGTGAGATTTTTGATATTTCCTATTTTTGTTAATTGAGATTGATATTTTCTGCGGAGCTTACGGCATTGATACTGGAGAAATTAGTCAATATTAATGTGTTTGCGGGTCCAACTCTCACCGCGACGAAAATAAAAGGTTATGTTTCCATCGTGATAATTTTGATTGAAAAGTACTTTAATGACTATTTTGTGGCCAGTATTTAATAATCCTTCAATTACAACCAAGACAAGGAGTGAAGAGTTGCAGAATGAATATTAAAACGAATAGAGTGCCAGATACACAGTCCTTCAGATTTAAGGACTTAAGACTCAAACAAAAACAAAAAAAGGAGAGGTATGAGAGTGTCCTAAAAAAAAACCGTTAAAAAAAATTAAAAATTGCCTAAATTAACAAAAGCTAAACTATTCCCAGCGAAAGAATGACTCTCACCTTGAACTACACCCATGATCTCTTAATCATTCCAGGACTGAAGTTTGTATAGAGAAACTATTCACAATGGCGACTCTCAAGCGAGGCAAGCCTATCAGAAGACAAACACTTTCCCGCCATAAACACTGACATATACAATCGATTCAAATTCTACTATTGCGCCATCTGGTGTCCACGGTCGTTCTTTTGCTGGGAGGACTTTAATTTATACTTAAAATTTTTAAATTTTCTTTTTTCAATTAGGATAAGGAGAATAATTAAAAATTAAAATTTAGCAAGTTAATATAATTTTGTGCTAAAGCATAAATCTAGCGGTGACCCCCATAATTATAAAAAAAAAATTAAAAATAATAATAAAAAAAGGAAGTACCACAACATAAGGAGAAATAAAAAAAAACGTTAGAAAAATAAGATAAACAAAAAACTCACACGGACATTGAGGAAAAAAAAATTAAGAAGAAGAAGAAAAAAATAAGATATACCTTCAGTATATGAGTGTGAAAACTTAGCCAATGAAAATAATATCAAATATCTCGAACATGGGGGAAGTTGACCCCTAAAAATACCGTACTCCTACGTTGTTTGGGCCTCTGAACACGATTGTGAAGTCCTTTTGTCGATCCGACCTTTCGTTCGGGAGTTTTTAGGAGAGTACAATGACATAATGCCAAATATCTCAAACTTAGGGAGACGTTGACCTCTGAAACATATCCCATTCCTACAGTGTTTGGGCCTCTGAACACGATGGCGAAATCCGCTTGTCCGTCCAACATTCTGTTCGTCAGTTGTTAGGGGTGGACATATACAAACGGACAAGACAAACACAATAGCTACCGATTTTGATCTCTGTCACAATAGCTCCAAATTTCATTTTTGGTCACTAAAAATTACATTTTTAAAATTATGTTAAAATAAAAAAAAAGTAATTACTTAAGTTAATATTTTTTCAAATAAGAAAATAATAAGCCTTTTCTAAGTTTAAATTAAATATTTCTAATACTAATTTGAATTCAATAATAAATAAATTCAATAATAAATAATAATAAAATAATAAATTAGTGTTTTAAAAAAATATCTAAAAAATAATAATTATAATAGTAATTAAATGGAATTTGCTGTGGGAAAAGTTAGAAGATTATTAAAAAAAATAAACAGTCTTTTGAATACTGATATAAATTAAAGAAAGTTTTAAAGATTACAGAAAGAAAACAAATTTAAAAAAAAAATGGATAAAAGAATAAAAAGAAAAAGAAAAAACAGCCGATTTTTACCATTTTAGAAGCCATAAATTCTGCGTTTTTTGAAGACGTCAAAAGATTGCATTTCTTTTTTTTTTATGTTTTTGGAACCAGTAAATATGCATTACATCCTGTAATATTATCTTTCAAGTTCTTTTGTGACTTATTAACTTTAAATTCAGGTTCAATAAACATAAAATAATGATAAGAAATTTCTAACACATTTTTAACATGGTTTTGTTGCTTTCTTTAATGCATTCATTAAATTCCTTTTGTGCCTAGCGGAATGCAGGACAAGGAATAATTGTATTTTTGTATTGTTTATTTTGGTTAGGGTTTCTTCGGGGAGAGGTACCGCTTTCTGGAGCGACATCCGCGATCCGTAGCCTTTATCACCTTCTGAGTATGTCATCGGTGGAGTTTGGACGAAACGGTCCGTCCCAGTCTCTTTCCGGTGACAGCTCAGGGTGCGAATTCCTTCTTTTAGCTTTGTGCCTCACTTTATTACCTTTTTAATAAAATAGATTTGTAGAAAATTTTGAATTCTCAGTGCTTTGTAAATAATGTTTAAAGTACCTTATATGCTCCAATAGAGGCCCCCGGCGTTTATTTGCAAAACTAGCCTCGGCTCCCGGCGCTTAATAGAGATCGGCTGCTGTTAGAGGCCGGCCATTATTAACAAAAACCTTCAGAACGCAATATTTTTATACATAAATACCGGCTCAAAATTGTTAGTATTAACGTGTACTAATAAATTTATATATCTAGTACGCCGATGCACTAATTTTTTAAAAACAAAAAAACATATTTACAATAGAAATATTTTTATTGTAAATATGTTTTTATTTTTAAAAAATTAGTGCGTCGGCGTACTAAATGTATAAATACCGATTAATATTACAAACAGCTACTTTACTTGAATTGCACATGCTACATAAGACTGTTAAAGAAAAATAGCAATGTCTTTCTGTATCTTTCGCTGCTATTCGTCGTCCGAATCCACAATGACGGGCGGCCGCCTCACCGGAAGTTTCTTTCGCATATTCCACCGCGAAATCTTAAAGGCAATGTCAAATGACCGTTTCGACGGCATTTTATAAGGCAATGTAAAGTATTACGCCCAACTATAAAGATACGGATGCTTACACTACTACCGATAGGCAAATATCAAAGACCCGGCTACTCTTAGAGATCTGCTACTATTTGGCCGTGTCCCCTCTGCAGCCCGACGCTTATTAGAGACCGGCGACAATAAGAGACTCGGCGTTTATTGGAGCATATACGGTACTTTAACTTCTGAATAAAGTTGTTTACAACTTAATAGAATTCTTCCAAAAAAGGGCTAGACAATGTTTTCACTATTTTTAAATAGTTTGTTCATAAACTTCTAGGCAACAACATAGTTAAGTATTTTGAACATTAAAATAAAATAGTAAAAGGCATTTTGTTTCGAATGCTTGTTTACGTTGCTCCATTATATTTCCCTTACGTACTACTATAGTTGCCGGTCTGAAAGTATATTCGTTCGCAAAAAATAATAAAAGAAAAATATTATACAAATTTTATTTTTATGATTACGGACGTTAAACTTGCTTTCTATTGAATTTTTCAATTTGCCTCTTTGTGATTAATTTCCTTAGTGCCTTTCACTGAGAGGACAAGGGGTTAATATTGTGGATCTTTCAGGATCATTTTTTATTTTATTGTTGTTTATCCCGGCGAGCCATTCGCGGGATCGCATTTGCTTTGGGTAGAGCTTTCGCGCGGCGAGCCAAACATCAACGAGTAGATTCTGCTGATGATTCCCCAATAATGATGAAACAATTGTACAGAATTCTCGTTGATGTTGGCTCTATGGGCGAAGGCATATTTATTGTCCGGTTGGTGATTTCTCTCCATTTATGAATGATTACGGACGTTAAACTTGCTTTCTATTAAATTTTATTTTTATGTTATCTTTCTTATGCTACTACCAAAAATATCCGTGCTTCGCTGAACGAATGGAAGAGTCATTAGAGACATTTCTCGACATGAATGAAGAAATTACAAATAATATTTAAACACAGAAAAAACTTCTAGTTAAAATACTCTATCTCAACTAAAAGCTGTCACATTGTTCTCTCGTCGTTGTTAAACGATGCGTATACGCTAGTTATATTAGTTACACAAATAACTTTTTTTTTTTCCTAATTGAAATTATAAGTAATTTTGCGTTCAATTCTAATATTTTATGGTTTATTATTACTCCTATTTTCTATATAATTCCAAATTTTCTTTTCAAAACTTGTTTTGAGAATTTTCTGTATTAATTAATCTATTTATTGAGATTACTTTTAACTAATTCCCGAATACTATTGGCATAATATATTGAGAATCACATAAAAGAAAGAAGACTAATGTTGACAAAGTCCGTCTTTTTTGGGTGCCAGGACACAGTGGTCATGAAGGCAATGAGAAAGCCGATTCCTTCGCTAAGAAAGGCTCGGAGATGACCTTTATAGGTCCGGAACCTGTTATTGGCTTATCCAATAACATGATTAGAAAGATCTTTCTTAAGAAAATGAGAGCTCTGCAGCTCAAGCTATGGCACAGGCTTAAGGGGCAAAGACAAGCCAAGATGCTAATTCAAGGACCAAACAATAAACGTGCCTCCGAACTTTTAATGTTACGGAAAAAGGAACTTGGCATTGTTGTTGGTCTACTTACTGGGCATTGTCGGCTCAATAAGCATTTATGGCTTTTGAACTTAAAAGACAACCCAGTCTGTAGGAGATGTGATTCAGAAGATGAGACTTCCTCACACATCTTATGTAACTGTGAATATTACACAGCGCTTAGACACAAAATCCTAGGATCTTTTTTCTTAGAACCAAAGGATTTGATTAAGGTCCCTATAAACAAACTACTGGCATTTGCCGTAGCTACTGGTCTTTTTGGGGATTAAGGTTGGGGAAAGTACAATAGACCTTAGGTCGCGGTGCTAGGTATATTTACCACCCATCTCATACATTACATTACATTACATTACAATGTTGACTAAATATTGATAATCTTAGAGATATATGAAAATATTTTATTAATTGCACTAGAATAGAAAAGTTGAGACAAAGATATTCCTAACTTAAAGTGATACTTAAAATATTAATATTTTCAATTTAATATCAAAATGTGAAATCTCTCAGACAAAAAAAAAACCCGAGACCAATCGTAATATTTAAAAAAAAAAAATAATAAATGTGATTTGTATTGGTTAGTAAGCGATTATGATATTAAGATAAAGTAGACTGTAGATTATGAAATTTACAAAAAAAAATATACTAATTACATTACTATATTGAACAACTTTATATTTCATATGATAATTTCTTTAACGTATCATGTAACTATAAGGACAACTACTACTTCGACACTTTCCATAAGATTAGCCAAAATTTAAATTTTAATGACTAAAAATTTTGTATGCCATCATGTTGTCAAAATCAGTTCCGCCCCTTCACTTTAAGAAATTTAAGCCTTTACGGGGATTTTCACGTGGGAAATTCACTTGGGAAATTACACACTTCTCGCTCCGACTCTTGTCAAGTGTAAACGTTTTTCTTGACCGCTACTGAGCGTGAGTTCGGTCCCGCGAAAAAACTCTGCTATAAGGGCTATTTTTTATCTTCCAATTTCGTGGTTTGATTACGTTTGTAACATGTCAGGGAAATGAAAACTTATCTCGTTATCTTTTACAGAAACAAAAGACTCAATTGCACTTTTTGGAAAAATCAAATGTTTCGAAAACAGCTTTTGCCAAAGAACATCATATTCCCAGGACTACATTAAACGATATTCTTTCATCGAAACAAGTAATTAAAGAAGCTGACTGCAAAGACAAAAGAAAGAGAATGAGAAAATCGAAGTTTGACGAGATCGAGGAGGTTTTAGTTCGGTGGCCAGAACATGCCAGATCGCAAAATGTGCCGATTTCTGCCATGATTATTAAAGAAAAAGCCATTGAAATTGCTAAGGAGTTGAACATGGAAGATTTCGGTGGCAGCAATGGTTGGCTAGAACGTTTCAAAGACAGACATTGCCTTTCTTTTAAAACGAGTTGCGGAGAAGCTGCAGCTGTTGATGGTGATGCTATAAAAGACTGGAAGAACAGTGTTCTCAAGGACATTTTATCTAGGTTTGATGCATCAAATATTTTTAATCTGGATGAAACAGGCTTATTTTACCGTCTTTTGCCTGATAAAACTCTGTCATTTAAGGGTGATAGTGCACTTCTGGAAAATCAAGCAAACAACGCCTTATACTTCTGCTTGGAGCTAATATGAGTGGAAATGAGAAACTTAAACCACTTGTGATAGGCAAAAGCAAAAAGCCACGCTGCTTTAAAAACGTTAGATCCCTGCCAGTTGAATATGAAGCAAATTCAAATGCATGGATGACTACAACAATTTGGGAACGACATATTCATAAACTGGATTCTCAGTTTTCGCGTCAGAAAAGAAATGTTGCCATCATTGTCGATAACTTTACCGCCCACAATTATTTATTTCCAGTAACCAGCACCTTCATCAATCAACACTGTTGGATTATTTTTAAACCAGTAAAAGAAAATAAAATATGATAAGTATAAAGTGTTTTGTTTTTTTTTTTTATTTTCCACTCATTCATTTGCATGTATTGATTTATGAAAATCTTGTTTTTCTCACCGAATCCTACAGCAATTTATGAAAATATTGTAGTTCAGTGTTTTTTTTGTTTTTGTTTTTTTTCCAAAATGCCCACTCCGCTTAAGTCATCAAAAATGTTTGGTCCCTTGAGGGACGACTTAACGAGGTTTTACTGCAATAATTTTTTAAAAGTTTAGAAAAGGATTATTTTGTTTTGAACGAACTGAAGAAAAAATGGGCGCAAAAGTTTTTGGGCCGTTTGGTTTAATGGCTTTAAATCCGGGGCTGATCATTATCATATCCAATCTTCACATCCATAAGTAAGATGGATGTGATCTTCCAAAGCCTTGTAAAATCTTTTTAATACAGGTACTCCTCACCTTACCACCCATCTGCTTAACGACCACTCGCACTTACGACCTTTGCCCTTGAAGGTACAACTTCTACTTTATCGTCGTCATCTCCCTTACCTGGACCCTCTACAGCTCCAGATAACCAAATAAACAAATGATAATATGTACAAAAAAAAATTTTTTTTTTACCAAAAAAAAAAACGACGCACCTAGAAGGAGTTGTCCGATAGTAATGAAATTTCGTATGCAAAGACATTGGGACCGCCCATGCAAATGATTAAACTTTGGTGTACAATGAATGAATAGCGAGAGCTACAGCGCATCGAAACTGCACACTCAGCAGGTGTATATAAGAAGCGATTCTCAATCTGATGGTCAAACTTTCTGTTGCATTGCGGGTTAGGATACCTTTCAACGACTGAAAAAATGCCTCGCCGCAGGATTCGAGCTCATTAAGTGCAACTGTCAGAGTTTGAAAGAGGTCGTATCATTGGATTGAAAGAGGCAGATTGGGCAAATCGGAGAATCGCTCGTCATATGGGTCGAAGTGATGCGGCGATTAGAAGATGCTGGCAGGAAGGGGTGGACAATGGCAGATTTCAGCGTCATGAAGGTAGCGGTCGACCTAGGGCCACAGCAGAGCGGGAGGATAGAGTGATTGTTAGATCAGCTGTCGCAGCGCCTGAATCATCGTTATCAACCATCAGACGTGCGACCCGCACACAAGTGTCCACCATGACCATTCATAGACGGCTGAGAGAGCGACATCTACGCTCGTACCAACCGCTACGCCACCTGCCACTCACGTCTGCATACCGTCGGGCCAGATTACAGTGGTGCTTGGCTCGATCCGGTTGGAATGATGCTGACTGGGGACGTATAGTGTTTAGCGACGAATCCTGCTTCCAACTGTGTCCTGACTATCGTCGCAGACGTGTCTGGAGACACCCAGGGCAGCATGCCGATCCTGCTTTCACTATTGCACGCCACACAGGCCCTCAACCAGGAGTTATGGTCTGGGGTGCCATTTCCCTTGATAGCCGGACCCCTTTGGTCGTCATTAGCAGAACACTTACAGCACAGCGGTACGCCGACGACATTCTGAGACCTGTTTTGCTACACTTCCTTTTGGAGTACCCTGGCCTTATTTTTTAGCAAGATAATGCCAGACCACATATGGCATGTGTTGCTATGACCTGTCTTGCAGCTTGTGAAACACTTCCTTGGCCAGCCAGATCCCCAGATCTCTCTCCAATTGGATATGTCTGGGATATGATGGGAAGGCGACTGCATCCACCAGGGAATGTGGATGACCTAGCCCGACAATTGGAGCAAATTTGGCAAGAAATACCGCAATAGACCATCAGGGAGCTTTATCACTCTATGCCACGTCGTGTGGCAGCTTCCATTCAGGGTAGAGGTTGGTCAACACCTTATTGAGCTCGTTACTTTGTAACTCTGTAACTCTGAAATAAATCATTCAATTTGTCTGAAATTTTAATCATTTCTATTCTGTTCATAATCTTCCTCTCCACCATTTTTTGTCTCCATCGGACAACTCCTTCTAGGTGCATCGTTTTTTTTTTGTTAATGAGTGTATATATGCATGTCTTTTTTTATGAATAAATTTGAAGTTTGTTGCATAATTTTTGTAATTTTATAATTTTGCAACGATCCTATATTCCCAGCGCAAGCTCCTCGCTTATTGACCAATTCGCTTAATGACATAGTCGTCAGAACGGAACTCGGACATAAAGTGAGGATTACCTGTATTTCTTTGTACAAAATTCAGTTTATCAAACTTGATTATCATACTTAACAAAAAAAGATGAAGATATCGATACACAAAATCTTCTTTACCTATTTCCTTTAATCAGAATATTTCGATCGTCTTAAATATTGCTAATGAGGATATAGTTGATAGATAGAGTAACATCAAGAGATTCTAAAACATATGGCTTTGGAATATTTGGGAATGAAAAAAAAAATTATGAGAAGAAAAAAATGTGTTAGGAATTAAAATGATTCTTTGTCAAAAATTTTAGAAGAAAAAAAAACAGAAGCTTTAAATCTTAAATGACTACATTGATTATAAAAGGAGAAAAAAAAAAAGTTCAGGTTGAACTAAAAAGTAGTTAGGAAGAGATACTGTGAATTATAGAATATCCTGGATAAATTCATTGTCTGAGAATTTTCGCACTCCGGGGTGAGATATACTCAATATTTCGGTCTGGTACCTCAGGTCTTCTTCGGGAAATGTAGATTATTATAATAAGACAATTCTTCAGACAATGAATTTATCCAGTAACATGTCCCACTCCTCCTTCAGAACCAAACTTTGGAATATCGTTGTATCTGAACTTGCAACGAATTATTTGTCCACAGCTAAAAATGTGTAAGATTTTAAACAAACTAAAGATAATATAAAACTAACAGTGTTACAGCAAAAAGTATATTAAGAGATAACAAGTAGACTTGGTTATTTCAACATTCAAGGAACTGAAATGAAAGATGGTGTGATTTTGTTTTAAAATGAATGGAATATCTGAAGTACTAAAAATGGATAGAAAACTATGATTTTTTTATATGAATGAAGCTGAAGTTGGGTCAATTGATCCTTTAAATTAATTCCATAAAAGAACTGAATGACAGTAATGAAGTAATCAGCAAAAAATGCTGTGGAAACTTGGACTCCTTACGAAATGGAGGGAATTGGAAAACTTTGATATGGTTACAAGAGTATAAAGATATTTCTGGAAAAAATATTGCAGGCCATATGACAGAAGTAGGCAATAAAAAATCTTACCACAAAGTGACTTCCAATAGTCTCTTTATAGATCCATGACGAATATCGTTTATTATTGTTGAATGCTATTGGTAATGTTACTGAATAATTGTAAGAATTTATTGGAATACAGTATAACCCCTCTAATCCGTCACCTTTGGGACTGGGGGTATGGTCGAAACGCAAAAAAGGTCGGATTATCAGAAAATACAGAAAAATACAGATTTACTGCGTTGTCAAGCAATTCAAGTTTAGGCTTTTTCAATGTTTTGCGATTCTTAAGAGCGTTTTCACCATCTACCGTCACTGTATATGCAAGTAAACAACACAATGACGCGATGGGTGGTGAGTCACCGATGAGTCAGGGATAAGTTCGGCCGGCTCGAGCACGGTCGGATCAAACAGAGTGGCAGATCAGCCGAGGGCGGACGAGAGGGGTTCTACTGTACTAAGTTTCAGAAAATTTAACATCTGCTGGAAAGAGTTTGCAAAGAACTTATTACGTCTATGACTCAACCGCAACAAACTAGCAATAATGCAATGTAGAGTTTATTGGACCCTAACATCATCTACAATGCAGATGGGCTACATCGTCATAAATAAAAGTAAGGATGCACTTTTTATTGATCTAATACACTATAGATCACGAAAAAAGTCTGGTTGAAACCTAATTAAAATTTGTTGTAATACTTAAAGGTTTTATGTGCTGCAAGCAGAACTTTTGGAAGGAAAATCAATTTATGGTGAACTTTTCTTTTCAATTGCTGATAATCAAGTTCTTTGCAAACTCTTTCCAGCAGATATTAAATTTTCTGAAACTTAGTATTTCCAATGAATCCTTACAATTATTCAGTAACATTAAGAATAGCATTCACCATAGTTGTACACCACAGATGTCTAGTTGTTTAAGAGAAGATACATTACAGCATGTTTTAATAAAGGTAAGAAAAAATTAATGTAGCCCTAACAAGCAAATGCTCAAAGATATAGCTGTTGAAACTGCAAGCTCAGTAACAATATACAAATTTTTATATCTTACTTCTCCCATTCCCAGTAATAATGAGATCCTATTAAGCATTACAATGCTGCTACAGAATTGATGTTTTCATTTGTCATTTTTTAGAGATTAACCTTAGTTTGAGAATCTAGTATATTGTGGTTCTTGCTGTCATCTTAGATAAGAAATAAAACATAAATAAAAGGAAAAAAAAATTATTATTGAGTGACTATATATAGAGAGTAAACTTTTCAGAATTGGTCAAATAAGAAGCCTAACTAAAACAAATTTTAATTATGATGCTTTACACTAATCTAACATTTAATGAGGATGATATTAGATATTAAATTATAATAAATGAAAACTAAAACTCAGGATTGGTAGTGTAATAATTACGAAGATGTGCAGGAATAAGTTCAGTTTAATAATGTATATATATATATTTTTTTTACATTGAGAGTAGGAAATACATAAATGGTTTTTACATGGTTTTTACAATGTCAAACAAACATATTTTAAAAAAAAAAAAAGCCAACTCTGTATTGAATAATCATTCAATAACTTTGTCTGCGTATGGAAGACCAGTCCGTAATATTTTTGCATGAAAAACAAAACAGGTTTCTTTGTATGTATTCTAAACTATAATAAATAGATATTATTACAATATCTATATATTATAATTTAGAATATATATCTATATATATATATATATAATGATAAAAATTATATAATTAAAATTACTTTTCATACATACAAGTGAAGTAATTGAATTTTCTCAAGGCCTATACATATGTTTTATATAAACTAAAACACCATTACCTGTAAAATATCTTCTTTAATACTCTTAAACAATATTTCATTTCTTTGAACAAGAAACTTCTTCAGGTTTTAGTTGAGGGAAAAAAAAGCTTTCTCTTTCCGCTAATACTTCATAATTCGTTATGAATACAAACTTTTTCAAAAATTTACAATAATACTAATAACATATTAATTGTGTTCACTAAGTATTAAGTCAATTAATATGTTATTAGTATTATTATATTTTTTTTAAAAAGAGATTTCTTATTGTTTAAGAGTATTAAAGAAAATATTTTATAGGAGATGATGTTCTAGTATATTTAACAAGTGAAGTAAGTTCTGCTGGTATGAAAATGATTTTGAGATCAATTTGATTCAAATTAAAGAGATCTACTGAAGTTCATGTTGATCATCTACAGAAGTCAAGTCTCTGAAAACACATCCCATCCGATTTTGTTCAACATTTATATAATTGCATATTTTATAAGTCTGGAGAGATGCTTTGTTATGCGATCAGTGCAGTTTAACATTTAACACCTTGCTGATATTAAAAAAAATCTCTTTTTTCTTTTTCCTTGCACACAGTATGTAAGATAAAACTTTTATATAATATATATATATTTTATATTGAAGTTTCAAAATAAATACTTCTTTTTAAATGCAGTGATTTCAAGCAATAACAATTCCAATGACATATGAATGATATTTGGATTAAATTCATATTTTTTGAAATCCTACTTAAAAATAATATAAATTAATGTACATACATATTTGCCATTACAAAATTCCTTATATTTCATACATATTATCAATTTAGAAGGTTGAACTTGAAAAATGAGGAAATGAAATTCAATACATTAAAAGATTTAAAGCTAAAAATAATCAATATAATAGAGAAGAAAATCTAATATTATTAAACTACTTAAAAATGTTAGATCAATAATGCTAAGATTTATCTAGAAGGCCTAATGTAACAAAAGAAAGAAAAGATGCATACTATTCAATAACATGCATTGATTACTGCGTTGTAAAAGCAAAAAATAATAATGTAATTTAAATATTATTGTAACAATATTTTTCACCATTATGTTAACAACAGAAATACATTATGTGGTAGCAATGAAATTCACAACAGATAACTTAATGAACAGCCTGAAAGGGGATTTATTTAAAAATTACAAAACAAGGCTAATAAACTTATAAATGAAATTAATAAAAATACATTGAATCTCCATTTAATTTATAAGAAACCCCTGAAATAAAACTAAGAAAAAAAGAATCTTAGATAATTTTTGTAATTATAAAAAAAAAAAAAAATGAAGACAGTAGAAGAATTAAATAAAAAAAATAAAAGAAAAAAGATAATCTCTACAGAAAATGCTTAAACAAATAATTACTTGAAATGCTCAACAATAAAAGAAACCAAATTTATCAACTTAATGAAAAAGAAAAAAAAAATAATTTTATAGAAATTTAATCATCCATGAAATAATTAAAATATAATTCAAGAAATTACTAGGAAAACACTAATTCAGTAATTAATAATAAAAAGTAATAATGTCAATCACAGAACCTATCAATTCTCAAAAAAATGCTTATACAGGTGTGATTGATCCAGCTGTAAATGCAACACCTTAATTTTTAAGTTTAAAATAACAACATAAAAAAAAGCATAATCCTATTAACAATCGAAGATTTATTGACTTAAATATCACAGAATAAGCTGATAGAAGATGTAAATCAGTAAATTAAAAATGGAAGTCTCCAATGCTGCAACTTAGGTTACTTATTTTTTCTTACCTACATTTATAAAATCTTTACCAGAATAAAACACTTATACTTACACCTCCCTGACAATGAATTTATATTAACAAATACTAAGAACTACCTAAAAATAGCCCAATTCAATCAAATGGGTGTTTAAAAATAGAAATAAATGAAACAAAGTTAAAATTAATGGGCTTTTATATATCAATAATAATAATAAGAAGAAGAAAACGAAGAATAACTACAACAAAAATAAAGCACTGTATTGCATAGAAAAATCCCTAACAAGAATTGTTTTTAAATAATGCTTATTTAAGCAAAAGTAACTCTTTATTTACCTACTCTAAGCAGCCATATTTGTTTTGTATTTATATATATATATATAATGGTATATCCACTATCTTAATATTATAAAAAATAAATAAAATAAATAAATAATTTTTTTTTCATTTATGTTTTATCATATAAAGAATATCATCCTTTTAAGAAGAAAATTGTTTTTTTTTATTTTTTACTTTATAGTCTTTTACTAAAGCAAATTTTTTTTCCAAAACTATCTTAAATTCATAATAACAATCATCAAATAATAATGATTCCTCAACAAGAAAGAATGTTCCCCCCCCCCCCCCCCCCAGAACGAGAAAACTTAACTATAATTTCTGGCCAAAAAACAGAATTTGTATTAAAATAATATGCATTAAACATAAGGCAATCACAAGACAGAAAATGAGATATGTCATTATATGAAAACAAAATTTATACTATAATTGACTTCCCCTCTCTTTGGTTATCTCTGTATGTCAAAATTAAAATAAAATTAAATCAAAACAAATTTTAAAAAAATGTTTAAAGCATCTGTAGAATTATTACTGTAGTTGTAATTTCCATGAATTCCATTATTCTAATATATTATTTTTAATACACATTATTGCACATTCATGAAGACTTGTATTTTCCTCAGATGGGTTGACTATCAAATTTAATTTAACAGTAATAACAATAGTCACATGGATGTAATAATAAAGTTAATAATTTCGTGTATAGATTTGTGCTAAAGAAGTTACTAATTTGATGTTAGAAAAAATGATCCTTCAAGTAATTGTATTCAAACATCATTGGAAATTAAAATGAGATTTAAATCCTCTAATTTCGATGGAGGTGTTGCTGATATCTGATTGTTTGATTATAATGTTTATGATGTATTTTAAAGGAGAAATAGATTTGCCGTATAATATTCTTAGTAAAAAAGGCATTAAAACATATGTCTTCAGATTATTTACGTTACCTTCCCCTATACTCCAAGAGACGTAGATTTCTTTCTTCTCTTAGTGGCAAAAACTGCTTTTCTTTGTAGCAAATGCTTTGTAAGATTATGAGCCGCCTCAAGTGCAGAGAGTAATTCTTTTTCTTTAAATTAATAAGCTTAAGGCAATTTGAAAACCTTTTGAAAATTTAACTTAGTATCTATCTATATGAATGATGAAATGAAAGCTTTTAGAGAAAATTAGTAAAATATAAAATTAAGTTTTTAATTTTGCACAGAAAAGTATCTAAATATTGAATAATAGTTATTATTCAATAAATTTGCTTATCATAAAAAAAATTAATAAAAAAAAAGATTCTTTTAACAGGTAAAAAAAAATGTAAATCCTCATATGTTAACATTTGAAACAGGAAAAAAAATTACAATAAAGAAACTAAAATTAAAAACTTAGAAAAAGTGAAAGAAAATTTGAAATAATTTAGAATGAGAATTTTTGAAGTCTTATGGAAATCAAATTTAAAGAAAATCAGCAAATAGGAAACAAAATAAAACATATCAGGATTGATGTAATCAATCGATAATTACAACAACAAGAATTAGAATTTTTTTTCCAACTTATAAATTATTACTTATTTAGATAAAAAATTCTAGCTACTTTTATCTGATAATCAGTATAAAAATAGTTAAGAATTGTTTTTTAACTACAATAAATTGATTTTTTTTTTAATTAGCCATTTTCTAGTTCCCTAACTAAAAAGAATTTAATTCATTTTCACAGTAGTTAGATGTGAATAAATAAAAATGAATTTATGATTTTAAATGTTTATCATTAAAATGTGAGTCAAAAGCAATTCACGATGATGAAGCTGAATTGCAATATTGATATTTTGCTTTTTTTTTCTTCAAAATTATGTGTTGCCATTGCATTCTACTTTCTGGTCACTGAATAAAAATTCAAAAACAGCTCGTATATAAATTGTTGAAGAAAATGATTTTCAGAGCTACTTAACTTTTATCCATCAGTAACTGGATGATTGATCATAGTAATTATTATTTGGTTAATTATTTTTTTTATAATGCAGCAACTAATATGAGCTACACCGTGACTATCAAAAACCAAACAAAATTAAATATTATATAAAAGTTATTATATAACTAAATAACTTTTAGTTATTATACAACTAATAACAATAATCAAATTTACTAATTTCTTTTCCATCACGATATACATAAATATGCCAATTCATAGCAAGTAAAAAATCAAGGAAGATAAGAAAATTGTTATTGGTAAGATCTTAACTTAAAGTTATGCCTCGATAATCATCTGAATTACAAAAGTAATTAAAAAAAACAAAAGGCAGCATTTGGAGCTTAGTTTATAGCTTCTCTTTTTTCTTTTAAAGCAGTCAGTGTTTCTTTGTCTGGAATCATTCCACAGCATTTGTTTATGCAAGTTGTAATAAAAATAAATCAACAATTATCTGTGATTCTGCAGCTCAGCAATAAAAGAGTAATTAAAATTCCTATGTATGTTTTCAATATAATAGGCAAATTTAACATATTAAATTGAAAATGCTATTACTAGATTAATCAAAATTATGAAAAGACAAATATTTATATATATATATTTCAAAATCACCTCAAATATCAATCTCCTTGATGTCATAGATAAGGCTGGGAAGAAATCCCCTCATAATCTGATTTTATTAAAAAGAAAAAAAAAAAAAAAAAACCTAAACAAAACAGTGGCTCATCAAAGAAAGAAAATAAAAATCAATCAATAATAAAAATCCATAACTTTAATTGATCATATCATCAAAATTATTAGGTTTCCAACTGAGAAACAACATTGACAAATCAGAAGTGTAGACATTTCGCTTAGCAATTAATAGTAGGTTTTGTTGCATTAATCATTATTTCGGTATCATTAAGCTAAGCTTAACTCCTACACTTCTGTATTTTATCACCAAGGATATAATTCCATTAAAAAAAAAAAACAAGATAGTTGTTTAAAAAGTATTTATTACTCCTTAATTCAATTTGGAGTATGTAATTGGTTACATATTAACAACACAACAATGAGGTATATTGAACAAGGATTAGATAAAAATCTACATTCTTATGTTCAATAGCTTTATGTTCATTTCTGAGGAATACATTTATATAAAACTTAAAAAGAAAAAAAAAAAAAAAGCTTTTATCATATCTAAAACTTATTTACAATTTTATTGTTTAGAATAACTTGAATTTAATTAAGAATATAGGTAACACTTGTAAAGACAACAACTTCAGAGTTTATATAGGAAATCTTTCTATCTAATTCCCCGTAATAACTATGACTTAGGCATCAAAAGTTACTGATTGGATAGCAACTGTTTACTGTTATCTTTTCTTTTTTTGATATCAAGAATTATAACTAATGAGCTATTTAATAAAAAAATCTCAATCATTATAAGTAGTTTAACAAATCTACTGATTTTAAAATTGCTTAACTTATTGCCTTGTTTGCATTTGATAGTTTAGCATACCTTAGTTCTTTATGTATGTTAGTTCACATCTATCTGTAGCACCTGGTAGGTTACTAACTTGTAGGACTAAAGATAAAAATCAGTGAAAAATTAATATTTGATTAAAATTCGAAAAAAAAAAAATCAATTCTGAACATGTAGAATGTCATAAAAAATTCATTACTGTTTTTATTATTATTGGCGTTGCATTTACAATACACAGATAAGAGAATTTTGTATAAATTTACATGGAAAATATCAAGTAAAATTGTGATATCGTGGTTTGCATACATGAATTACAGATAATTTCACAAGTACTATTCTGAGCTCTATAAAACGCGATGGAAGGAAAAGAAATTACATGAATGTTACAATAACATAAGATTTAAAACATTGATGTCATTTACAGAATGCCCTGACATTAAGGAAAGGATATAAGTCTTGAAAATATGTTCTTCCCATTTTCATGAAAATTCTAAACACAAACTTTTTTTTCTATTGACTTCCCTATAAATGAAACACAATAAACACAAACTTTTTTTCTATTGGCTTCCCATTTTTTCTAAGAGAGATGCATTTTTACTTAAATTTTTTGGTCCATTTGAAGTAAACAATAACATTTTTTCCCCAACAAATCACAAATACAAGAAACTAAAGTTCTTGGTCTCTTTAAAAAAAATGAATCTACTACCCAATATAATATCAATAATAGAAATTCTGCTATTGTACAACAAAACATAATGAAGTGCAAGATAGTCAAAATGAGAGCCATTTATACAAATTTGTTACTGAAAAGCAAAGCTTATTCCTCTAAGTGGGATAATCTAAATAAATTTGAAAAATATTTTAATTGCATTTCAATTCATTTTTCTTCTGAAGCCCAATGTATAGTTCGTAATTTTTCCAAGTTCGAATTACTTAAGTTTATTTTTTTTTTTTTTTAATAAAGGAAATTTTAAAACAACTGTTTGATTCATTTTATCACAAACACATTGTTCCCTTTGGTGTTTTTTATATATATATATATATATTTTTACAAGTAAAAAAAAGTGCTATTTAAGTATTCGTAAAACCTAACGGCAGATATATATTATTAAGTAAATAAAATCAATGGCTATTTTCTACATGTTTTTTCTGTATTTATTAAAAAGGTGATTCCAATTCACTGTAATTTCTTCAGTATCAGTTTTCTGCAAATGACTACCTGTAGTTCACAAATTTGGATTTCTGACAAATTTCTAAGCTGAACTGAATTTGTTCATAAAAATGTGTTCTTGCCATATTGGAGTCTCTGGTTAAGAAGGCTAACCTACTCATTTCTCTTTAAATTGACGTCATAGGTATAAAAATATTTTCTCCCAAAAATTTTCCTTCCACACAGTTTTAACATCTATAAATTTCCATACTTTGAGGTCATAGTTAATTACAATTTCATTATCATTAAACAAAGCAGGCAAATCAAACATGTTGTACTTTCGAACAACTTTAAAAATTTACTGCGAATTATCCACTTTATTTATTTTCTATTGGTTACTACATTAAGATTTGTTTCTTGTTAATTATTAGGCTTCCAAAATATCTATAAGCTTAGTTTCATTAAATTCCACATTGTTAGTTTATGAGTAATTTCTTTTCACTCAGTTAAAAATAATAACTTCTGCACACACTGAGAATATTCTGAGGGTACATTTTTAATTTACTATCTTTATAAATATCAATTTCAAAATTTATGAAAAGGATTTTTGCAGAAAGCTTCATAAACCTCCTCTTTTGATTTTGTTGTAAGCTTCTTATAGGAAAGCAGTTTAAAGTAGATTTTTTTTTTTTTTTTTAAACTTTGAAAATAATTAAGACTTAAAAAGATTCTTTTACTAAAAAAGTTTTTCAATCTTTTCCCTTTCTGTAATTTCTCAGACTGTAGGTTGCACCAACTTTGCTACTGTCTTGGTGGCTAAATTTGTAATTTATTATGATTGTTACTGATCTGTAAAACATTTGTTGTAATTCTTGCCAATTTCTTTTAAGTTAATCCATCTATTTTAATTTTTTGTTTATTTCTAATAGCAAGGTATTAATGAATAGCAAATATGAATAATATATCCAACTGCCAGATAAATATCTGACTGCATCATTGGTTCATTAATTCACAACCACCACAAATCTCAAAAATAATGTAAATAGTAAAATAGTAACTATATCCAGTATAAGCAACTCTTATACTCCAGTATAAGTACTCTTGTGGAAGTTTTGGATCACAATTTCTTAAATGAAATGGAAGTTACATGTTTTAATAAGTTATTTCCTAAGACATGCATTGTTTCTTTACTAAAAGTTTATTTTTATTATTTCTAGATGCTGAAAAATTCTTAAAAACACACGATGTAATTGGATAAGTTTTGAAAACAGTTTCAGGATACACTGCATCCCTATCTGACTACCTTTTAAAATAAATGCTTGTTATTGCCTACATAGTAATTTAAATTTCTTAACCAATTTCTTTACATAATAATAATAATAGTTTTGGTTTGGTTTACTGTGTTTGCATCCTGTAATCTACTTTTTTTTTTTTTTTAATATAATATTTCCCAAATTTTCCATAATGCAGGGGCACACTGTATAGTTATATATAATAAGATGTTGTTGAAACAGTTCAAGACATTAATTGCACATCTGTTTCTAGGTTATAGTTCTGAAGACGAAAATGTTTTATTATGGGCATATTTAATACAGAAATAAGAAAATTTTCACAGTCTACAATTTAATTCTATTTATGAAGAACCAGGAACATGTACTGCAAGAAGAAACAGTAAATTTCAAAAGTGATAGTTTAATCATTTTTTATATTTTTATTTGGTTACATTGTAGTTTGCTTGATTTTTTTTTAAATTTCCAATCCATATGCAGTCAATTATAATGTTTTAGTAAGGCTTTTAAGTATCAATCTATGCATCCTAAAATTCTGAACTACGTCAATAATTAACATGGCTAATGCTGTTGTATCTACCATATGTGCAAAATGCATTGTTTAAAATTCACCATTTGCAAAGGTGAGAAAGGGAGTCTTTAGACACTGGAGAAAAAAAAAAATAAAACAACAGCAAAAAAAAAAAAAAAAAAGGTATTACATACATTTAGCAAGCCTTTAAAAATAATACTATGAAATCAAATATCATTTGTGTTAGAATTGCAATGCACATGACGTTTATATTGCAGATGTTAACGATCCAAAACAATCTGATAAGTATTTAGAAAGCTATCCAAACTGTGCGAATAAATCAATATTTTTTTTTTGTTACACTTATGGTGAAGTGAGAAGGCATGGTTTTGTATTAAACCCTTTTATGTAATTTCTTTCTGAATCTATGAAGTCATAGAAGTGTTGAAAAAAAACAAAGAAAACTGTGTAAAGAATACACAGAGGTATGGGGATAGAGAAGGAGACAATAGAACTAAAACCTTGTTCCATCCTAACAGCCAAATGTGGGGAACAATCTCTTATTGAATCTTTATTAATATGGTTTTGTAAAGTTAGAGGAGAACGGACGAGGGATACCACATTTTCGCCCAGGAGAACCATAGAAAAATAGAGAGAAAAAAGAAAAAACTTTTGTGCATACTCACATACCATGACATAGACACTAATGATGTAATAAGATTAAAACAATGCTGAAAAAAAAAAAAAAAAAAAACCTAAAACACGGGTTCTGGGAAGACACACCACAATACATTGTGTGTGGTTGTAAAAATACAGGAAATGCTGGGAAAATTCAAAAGCTAGATGAGATGAATTGAAAATTGTGAACTGAAGATCAACAAGACATTCACATTCCACAGTGGGAACAATGTTATCAAGAAATCCCATGTTTCAGCTTCAATGGTATTCAAAATCTCCTTAGAAATGATATTAAATGGAAATGAAGGACATGACAGGGATAGAAAGTAAAAAAAAAAAAAAAAATGAGAGAGTGAACGAATATATTGGAAAATAATTTAGATATGACAGACTTAAACCCTATTCAGTATTATTATGCAGAAGACACCAGAAATACCAATTTAAAAAAAAGGAGAGAGTAAAGAGGAATCACGAAGACAGTAATTAAAATAAACAGAGAAGTAAGGGCAGATCTGAGTCAGAAACAGATGAATAGAAGTGATAAGAGAATTCATCGTTATAATGAGAGGAGAAACTGGAGATTCAGTGTCTTGTAAACTGTTAAAGAGGCATTCACAGTTAATAAATGTCTGGAATTGGATGCTTAAAATATTAAACCTATCAGCACCAGATTCACAAGCATCAGACTGAGAATACCTAGAGAAGCACAAGAATCAAATCAATTAGATTTGTAAGTTAGAATTCTCTTATTAAAAACAAAAAAAAAAACAAAACAGGAAATAACTGAAAAAAGACAGGAAAGCTAAGATGACTAATAAGTAATGGAAAAGCAGTGTGGTTTGGATATGAGCAAAAACATATTAAAATCCTAAATAAATAGGCCAACCAAATTACAAAATCTTAGGAAAAAGAAAGGTGAAGAAGACAATTAAATGATATTCCAGTAATCAGCCAGAAAAATACTCTAGTTATTAATTATGTTGTCAGTTCATGTTTTCTTTGTCTTTATTATTTGTTTTTTCTGTCTTCATTTAATTACTTCACGCTTATGATTAAGGTAGATTTTATATGAGTAAAAAAGTTGTCATAGCAATGAGAGCATCTCTCTCACACAGGAAGAAACAACTAAACATTGGTTTTTTTCAGAGTCACTGGCCCATTTAGAGAATAAATGGTATCTAGAAAAGAAAGGAAATATATCCTAAGTCTTCCAAGGACATTGTGTTTTCATATTAGAAGGGATGAGAGAGAGAGCGTTTCAAAGGAGTAAACAAATTATTATAAGGAAATCATACGAGATGTGAGTGGTCCATTGAAAACAGAGGTATAGAGAGAGAAGGGAAGTTAGCAATAATTAGCATGGGAGTTAGTTATCCAGAATTGTTTGTTTTATTCTCATCAGTGGGTTCCTGGTAGAACACATTAATAATGATCTTTATATGAATACTATATTAGGATAAATTGTTCTGTATTTATATTGTGCTCATCTAAATTTTTAACATTTCAAAATGTTTCTTATACAATACACTAAATAGATAATAATACAAAAAAAAAATCAAACTACTAATTTGAAAAAAAAAATAACTAATACAAAAGTTAATAGCTCTTCTTAACTAATCTAACAAAAAATTTTACCTGAGGTGAGAAGATTTTAATGGACCCAGCTGTCCCTACTCTTCGAAATAAAAGTGTCCTTCCACAGCACTTTTTAGGTTAAGAAAGAAATAAAAGACATATTTGAATAGAACATAAAGACACCATTTCAGCAGTAATGGAGATGAAACATAGAACACACAAAGAGATCCAAATTTAAAAATTAAAGAAGAGTGAATCGACCTGACCCAGAGAATTCATGAGTGTAAGATAAGACTACATAATACATTATTTCATTAGCACAAGTCAGATGTAGTTGAGTTTAAAGAGAAGGAATAAAAAACATTACATTATCAAATGCAGGAGTTGTGAAATACCAAAAAAGATGAAACAGCACACATTTCAATAGATAAATAATACTGTAGTGCTTAGAATTCCAAACTTTAAGGCACCTATTTGAAAAGCATGCAAGTTAAGGCTAAGGCAACCGAAACTGGTTCTCAAATTTTATTATGTTAAATCTCTATGTGAGAGTTTAAACTAATGGGCCCAGCTGTCCCTTTCTAAGAAATAAGAACGCTTCCACTGTGCAAATATAGGTACCTCCATACCGAAACACCTGAAAGTTTTAACCTAACATCAGTATTCTTTGTTCAGATGGATATTTTATGGAAAGCCAAAGGGTGAATTTAAAACCACTTTTTTGACATGGTGGGAATTGGGCCTTTATTTTGGGGGCACATCTAACATATGTTAACTCATGAGGTACCCCGGTTAGGTTTATCCATTACAAAATACTTGAGAAAATATATCCTCAGAATTCCAATTTGTTTTGCTTTTGATGAACCTCCTTCCTTCATATCACAACATCATCTAAACATGTCTAAGTACATAAAATGTAAATGATAATTAAAACTCTGAATGATGAATAACAAAAGAAATATATGATGATATTTAAAGACTAGAAAAATAAATAATTTATACCTAAATATTCCAAAATGAATGAGTTAAATTTTCCTTCAAACCAATGTACATCTTAACTCATTTTTTTTCTTCATTAGTTTATATCAAAGTTAAAATGAATTTTATTGTTTACAATTATGTAATATTATCTAACTGAATTTTTCACTATTCCAAGCCCAGGTATTAAATCATTTGGACTCATTCCTAGAAAAGTGTATCAATTAAAACCTTCAATGAAAACATTAATTTAAAAAAGTCCAAGAGCAGTTTCGTCCCTTCTAGATAATTCAGGATTCAACAATTTATCTTCAATTTGGACTTTCAAGAAAAGTTTTGCACTTAAATTATTTAAACTAAGTTTTGCACTTAAATTATTTAAACTAAAGAATTATATATAATCTTTATAACTAAAGAATTATTTAATAAGCAAGTCTAAAATATGCTTCATGAATTCAGATGTATTCTGTTCCTTGGCATGATCATGGTTTAAAAAAAATGACAATTGTATTAGGCCACATTCGAAAGTAAAGCTACATCAGCAAATATAAAGTCTTTACCAACTATGTAACAAACATGTACACAATAAAATATGTAAAATAAATTGTATTCAATAAATAAGTTGTGTAACATTAACAACCAACTGAACATTATTAACAAACAATTATTCATTAAGTACATTATTATCAAAATGTAAAAGAAGAAAAAAACAATTCATCTTGAATGTTTCAAATACAAAAAAATACAATGAAGACTGTACTGTATCATTTTAGTCTTATATTTCAAACTATAAAATAAACATACACAAAAACAACATACACAATGTGGCAACAATTAACAATTTTTAAACTGAACTATTTAATAATAGTAAAAAAAAAATATTATAATACATTTTCAGTAATATTTTAGAATTTATTTTATTATTTAACATTTTGGATTTATTTATTCAGAAATGGTAATTTATCTGATTTATCTGTTAATTTCAATAGTTTATATAAAATACATCAGCTGGAATGCTCTTAAAATGTAGTATGTTAATGTAAATAACAAATTTCATGCATAATATTCCACAATTGTTTAATTCAAAAAGTAAGTTCTTTTATAAATATCCATTAAACCACACACACATTAAAAAAATATATATAAAATAAAACTAAAAAAAAAAGTAGAGTAAATATAATATTGAAACATTATTCTAGGAATAGATGGGGTCTCCAATCACAGAACTTATTTACTGATGTATTTGTACATATAAAGAATTAATAATGATTAGGATAAGAATAGTTAAACACTACTGTAATTTCAGGTAGTGCAATCTAAAAGTTAAATATTATTAAAAGTATCTCACTTAAGTGTAACAAGCTTACTCACGATTATTACAATATTCTGAATTTTCAAGAAAAAATAACTATTCTTCAAGATAAATTACTGTAACTATAGTCTCCCAATTAATGATTTTGTTTATTTTCTTTTAGAAAAGCAACATTCATTTCTAAAGACTGATATGCCTTATATGTACAACATATGTGGAGTACATTAACATACAGCAATTATAAGCCAGATCATTTGATATGGGGGATTTTTTTTTTTTTTTCTTTTCGGCTTATTTCGAAATTATATATTATTATAGCATTTCTAAAGATGTAGCTAATGTAGTTTGGGCATTGTACTATCTTACAAATGAAGTAAAATTATGGAATGTAGAATATTGGCACCAAGTTAGATAGGGGGAGGATTATAAAAACGAACAAGATTTCTAGGAAATAATGTTGCATAACGTTTTTAAGTTTTTTTTCTTATTTCTTTTATTTAGTCCTTCTGCATAAATAAACAATTTACCTATTTAAATGCTTTCTTTTCTTTCTTTCTTTCTTTTTTTTTTTTTTTTTTTTTTGTTTTTGTTTTTAAGAAACAAAAATTAAAAAATTAAAAATAAAGACAAAAATGAAGGAGTAAACAATGTTTACTCCTTCAAACAATGTTGTCTAAATACTATCATTGGTGGAAATAAAATTAACAAATGCCATGTTAAATGGAATCAATTACAGAATTATACAAAAGCCAAACGTAATGACAGCAATAAAAAAAAAAAAATTGGTTTCTAAACTTTAACTGTACATGAAGAAACCAATATTTTGGTCTTTAAGACTGAACAATATGTATGATATAAAAGATATGGGTATTCTATAGGTGTTTGTAGAGCACTCCATGTTTTTTATTTAATGGCAAAATTTCATAACACTTGTATATAATAATCATATAAATAAAAAGTATATAATACTGATAGTTGTATGCAACTACAACAAAACTTTAAGCTTGCCAAAATGAAAGTATTTGGCAGTAATATGCTCATAATTGAACAAAGTAAAAATAAAACTTAGGCAAATTAACGAAACGAGGTCTTCATGGGATGAACTTAGTTAGTCTTTCATTAAGGCATGGGCCCGGTCATTCGCTACACCAATACGTTGATCGTTAGATATCCCCTGTTACAAAAACAAGTACCAAATATTTTAAAAAAGATTTACAGTTATCTGCTCATGCAGTTTCAGCAATCAACTGCATTTCATTCAACTGTACCTACTGAAAAAGAATAAAGTAATTAAATAATTTTCTGTAGACCTTTTCAAGTTCAAACAGGAGCTCCCCTATCACCTAGCTTGTTTTGCTTGCTTTTGTTCTTTAATTCACAATCTAACATATTCACAGAATCATTCTTCCTTGAAAAATCTAGAAACAAACTTAAAAATTATTAAATTAATGATAAAACCTGAAAATAAAATAAAATGGATTAATGTTGAGTCGTGGGACAAATTTTTGAGAATATTATTTACAGTTAGTTTCAAGTGCCCAACCATTACTGATAAAATTCATGGTTTTCCCTTAACACAATCACTGCTGACTGTATAGATAGATACTGTATAGATAGATAGAGTCCGTATAGATGGCACTAGTAGTAGGCATGCCGATTACACGGTGCCGTGTTGTGTGGGTAGGCAAACTCTATTGATCAGTATGCTGCCGGCACTTGTAAGAGGAACTTGTATTGTGTGCGGCATCTCAGTAGACACCTTGAACTGTCATAAACAGTTATTGGCACTGAACTTTTTTTTTTCCCCTCCCTATAATAACAAGTGATGTACCAGGACCTTGAAAAATACTATATTCTCTAAATTTGTTGGTTATTGATTTTATGTTCCAATGTGATTTTGTATAAATTCTGTCTTAGAATTTATGTTTATTTTTATTAATAAATAAAAAATACACTTTCTATCCCATTTACATTTTGCTTTGATTTCCTTACCATATCATTGACTTGTTGACTTGTGAATTTAAGTTTAAGTGGAAGTGTACCATAGTGAGTCCCTCTACAGGATTCAAGCAATATTGCAATGCCATTAGGATCTACACTGACGGCAGTAAAATCGACGACCTAGCAGGTAGTGGCGTCATTATAGAGATCCCTTGGGGCAAGTCGACCCTATGACGTCGTAATCCTAATTACTGTTCAATTTTCAGGAGTGAATTGATAACAATTGACCTAGGATTTGAGGCTATTCTCCATGAGAAGGACTATGGAGACCTATGGATACTATCTGATAGTCGCAGCTCTCTTCAATATCTTAAAAATTGGTTTCTTATCGGTGATAAGACCAGTATCTCTATCCTGCTTAGGCTGAAATTAATTTCATTTAATCATGATGTACATTTTCAATGGATTCCTTACCCTGTGGATGTACATAGTAATGAAATAGCAGGTAAACTAGCTAAGGAGGGATTCAAACAATCCTTCCCCTCCTCTTCTGCCTTAACTTTTCAGGAACTATATTCAAGGGAAAAATCATGAGTTTTGGTAAGAGTGGAGAAACCCATCCACCTATCATTGGTATATCGGTTTAAAGCCGGACCTTGGACCTCCCGTGCGACAGAGGCTCCCGAACTGTTCTATCTAGACTTGCTAGCGGTCACATTAGATGCCTCTCATTTAATGAGGATAGGAAGGTTTTTGACAACTGCACCAAGTGCCATGACCATCAGGCTTCAGCAGAGCATATAATGGATTGCATGGGCCTCTCCAGGGAGGATATCTATTGCAATCCTCTTGCTTGACTTTTTGAGAATCAACGGACTTATGGAACTAGTCTGACCTCGTCAGACACTGGAGAATAAGTAACAACTACAATTCATGAAAATACATGTGGAATTCATTGCCACTGAATTAAAAATCAGTAACAATGACGTGAGGCAAAGTAAGGTTCACTCCTGGCTTTACCAACAAAATTACAAACACTGCTCTCCAGTGGAATTCAGAATCTCGTTTAAAGATATGAAAAATTCGTTGATATCTAATTGCTATGTATCTCAAGACTTGCAATTTGCCTTCATTTTTTGAATTACACTCGTACATAAATTCAGATGATATTTTGAATGAATTTAAAGCAAGATGAATCCAAAAATAGTTCAAAGATTGTGTGCAAATTTACCAATTTATATTATACAATATGCAGAATTTTCTCAGCTTAATAGACAAAAACATTTTGTTAGAAAAGAAAAGCTTACAATTAATATTTTGAGAATCATACAATCAACCATATTACGATCAAATTGAAGAGTGCCATAGATAGCTTCAAAAAAATTCCCTACATCTTATTCTGCCGATAAGGTAATACCAGTTGTGACAAATAATAAATAAATGTAATGCTGTTCCAAATTAGATATTTTATTTCATTTATATGTTTTAAAACCAATTTGGGATAAGAAAATAATGGCAAGAAGTACAGCTTCTGTCACAAGCAACGTAAACATCAATAACACTTTCCCATTGAAGTTACAGTTTATGAATCAAGTTAATTGTGGTTCCTATAAACTTGAAAATGAGGGGAGCAGCTTAATGCTGAAAAATCAGCAGTGCCTATTGATTATCCATAATAGCAAAACTAAAGTAACAAGCATAATATGAAGGAAGTTTCATCAGTTTCATTAACTTCTCAAACTAATTCTGATGAATAATTCAGTATTATAAAAACTCAAGAGACAGGTGTTCAAATAAAATAATAAAGGCTCCTCGTCCACAGGATGAGGATAAAGGAATAAAAATTCCTTTTTTATTTTCATGCAATTTAGAATCATAAGTTAAACCGATGAAGGCTTAATTTTGCTGTTACTTTATGAAACCTAAAAATCAATTTTTATTACAATATGTATTAATTGTGAAATTAGTTAGGTGAAGAAATGTCACACCTTTCCCATACAGTTTTCTGAATTGGGCAGAAGAACTTGTATGGCATTTATTAGGATCATTTTAAAGCAGATGCGTTCTTCAAAATCTGAATCAAATCATCTTTGGATTATCACTTAGATACATTTACACAAATCAATTTACATCTTATTCTTATCAATTTTAATAAAACTATTGCAATTTTCGGTAACCATTTGAAAGAGGTGGGAGGGGGAGGGAGCTCTGTAATCCATATGCAAGTGATAACAGATGAAACTTTTTCAACCCCCTTCTGTGGATCAAACTTGGCTTTTTTAGCTTCGTGTTATGCTCAAAGATTTAATTCATTTTTATCAAGTTAAACGTTTTGATTAGTATTTCTTTTCGAAGAAAACCTATCTTAATTCAGAAGGGGAAAAACTGTTTCTGTTTTAAAGGCAATCTCTTAAACTTGACCACAATATTCGGATAAAAATATATAAAGGATTTTCATAAGACTATGTACAAGGGAAAAAAAATCTTTTTTCCATTTTTGTTAAAAATGCAAAGAAAAAAAAAAGAAAAAAAAATGGATTTATAGAATTATAATTGGAAATTTCAGAGATAAAATTAGTTATTAGGATTGATTGCAATATGAATTTTGTTAGAAAGATAATGCAGTATGATGTCTTAAGAAGTTGAATGCTATTTAAAAAAAAAAACCAACAACATATCAATGATAATACATTTTACGAAAATATTCTTCTAATTTTCAATTTACTAACTAAAATGGGAGGAACTTTATATAGCTATCATTAACATATCATCACCACTAGTGATTCAGTCCAAACAGACTTTTTCTTTTCAAAATTTTTCTGCTATCATTCTCTATTTACAATACCATTTTTAATTCATTACACTCATTACTATATATCAGTTTATGCATAGTAAATCCATCTGAATTATTTTTAGCTTTGCAGACATAATCTTTTCTTGCTATATCATAATCAGTGATTCTTATGACATTAACTGCACTTTTCAGTCTTCCTGTTCTTATTAGATGAATTTTATTTACAAAAATAACACCTTACCTTAAGATTAACTCGTTCAATTTGTTGATTCTGGGACTCAATTTCAGTACCCATATCAATTGCCATGTTACGCAAGTTTCCAATCATTGTGCTGACTTGTTGAATGTTTTCTTCCATCTCATCTTCTCTTGCATCATTTGTAATTCTGTACGTAACAAACACATTTTTAATTAGAATACTGCAGTTAAGTAAAACTAATACATACTAATATGCAGGCTACCACATACCAGAAAGCAAAAGATTAAGAAATATGTCAAAAGCATTTCAGAACATAAAAAAAAAATTCTATCATTTGCAATTCATCCATTAATTCTTGAAGCCACAATGACTCACTCATTGTGCTCATTTGTTCAGTTTCTATAATGCCATTTAAATTCCAGTTTTAATCATGCGTCATGATTGTCATGTTGCTACAAAATTCCAATTGCTTCCACTGATCCATCAGCAGCAGCACCTTTTGACTTGGCAACTTTCTGTAAAGTTTCACATTTCCTAAGAAAACTTTTTCGTGGGGAAAAAGTAAAATAAAGTTGGTTTTGTTTCTATAATCAAAAATGTAGAGTGAATGCTGCTGAAATTGCTCTTCAACTGTACAAAAATGTCCTTTCTTTTTTTTTTCTTTTCATTTTTATTGGTACCCACTTGCAAAACCATGCATTTTCATAAGTGTTTAATGTTTTTAATACAAATGCACCGACATCCATTTTTATTAAAAGGCATTCTGAAACAAGCATCACTAAATGGAAAAAGTACTTAAAGTTGGAAATGTAGATTGATAGACAAAGGATTACTATAATTATTTTATTGTCATCCTGACATTCAGAATATACAAAAATTATGGAATTTTAAGAATGATAAACAATCCAACTATACCTAATTGTTTAAATATACAAGCTAATACTGCATAGATTTGGAGTTGAAATTACTTTATTTTGTGATTATCATTTTTTTGATGAGTTACCTACTAAAAAAAAATCTCATATTCCTTACAGTACCAGAAACACAGTATCTCTCTTCTTCAAAGAGTGCATGCATCAGAGGCTAAGAATCACTCTTTTTGACTACGAATCCCATAATGATACATAATTACATAAAAAAAAATGCTCAAGAAGAAATTTACACCTTAAATATCTACTTTGAACTTACTTTGCAACATATCCACCTGTGGGACCTAAACCATTTCTGTCGTCCATCATAACACGTGCCGGCTGATTACTGACCACTTTACCATCATTATTTGATTTCCATGCTTTCTCATAATCTGCATCTTCCTTAAAACTCTGGCCTCTGGAAAAAGATTGATAAAAAAACAAAAATCAAAATGTCTATCTTGATATTGCTTTTTTTTTGTAAATTTGTGAAATTTTAAATCAATTTTTTTTATCAGAATCTAATAAGTAGGTCATATACATATTAAAAAAAAAAAAACCTAACCTAAGTCATTTACATTCATTTGCAATTATATTATTATTTTTATCAAGGAAAGATATGCATACTTCTGACATGGGCAAGCGCAAATGCCGCAGCATTTTTCCATTCCAGCCAAACTCTTTTCTGCTTCTTTCATGTCTGCATTGATCTGATCCATCCCTTCTTCAATCCGGTCCAGTTGTTCTTAAATTTGTTCATTAAAAAAAAAATTAAATGTTTTATTTTTTTAAATGTTTTTTTAAAAAAAATGAAAAATTCTTTTTTTTTTTTGGTTAAATATAAATTTAGCTTTTATTATTATTTCTCTCTTTTATCCTTTTGTAATTAAGATATACAATCTTTAAAGATCATAATATTAAACAAAAAAATAATAAAACCTAAAGAATGTAACATTTAAAAAATATGCATTAAACTTTCGAAGGATAACTGTAAACTTTAACACATCTCAATCTTCTTTTTTTTTTCTTTCAGGTAACAAGCAAGATCTTAAAGAGAATTCAATTTATCCGTCCTTTCCCTTACACATACAAGCCAGCAAGCCTCATAATCTTACATTATGTCTTCTATCAATCGTGCTCTGCTTGTTTTGTGTTTCTACGTTCAAGAAAAATTGTTCCCAGATTAATCATGAACCCAGTATTTATATTAGAATATTGATAATGTTGAATGAAATCAAATAACGAAGGGCCTAAATATATAATAAATATCCAATTTATTTAGTTATTAATTTAAGTTTTTAAAAAAGAAACACATATGACAGAAATAAAATCTTTAAAACCCTTTCTTAAAAATAGAAAAAGAAAAATTATTATTAATCCTTTGTATTCTTGATCAAACCATGCAGAAATTCAAAAAGAACAGAAAAAAAATAACAAAATATTTCAGCAAACATTAGTCAGAACAGAGCTGAATTGTTCAGGAGTGAATTAGTCACAGTAAGCATTTGTTAAAAAAAATAATAATAAAAGTAATAATGGTACTTTCCTTATAGCTATTACCAATTCTTAACAATTTAGAATCAGCAAATTTGAGAAAATAACAAATGTAACTAATTAGCAAAAGAAATAAAGGGATTAAGGAAATGAATGACATTGAAATAATCCCTATAGTGATTTTGACTGTTAGAAAGATAATACAAATTTTAAAGTCTTTAAAACTATTAGACTCTGCTAACATTTTTTTGTAATGAATGGAAAAATCACTAATCCTCTGCATAGGAAGCTTGGTGCAATAATTTGCAAATATAGAATATGATTCTATGACTTAAGTGTGGCCAGCATAGTTAATTCATTTTGAAAAATTTTAAAATTTAAAATAATAATAATAATAATAATAATAATAACAGACCTATCTCATTGATATTGCAGTGCCTATCAGCAAGAACATGCAGAAAACTCACGCAGACAAGATAAGTAAATATACAGACCTAGCACACGAGCTCCAGAAGCAGTGGAGGCAGGACCGAGTATGTGTTGTACCCATCGTCCTGTCCACCACTGGTCTGGTGCCTCACACTTTGCACCACAGCCTCAGCACACTAGGACTTCATAAAAACACTTATGCACAACTCCAGAAGGCTGTGGTACTCAACATAACATGCATAGTTAGGAAATTTATGGACACAAGCATCCATCCCTAACTATTCTTCCAAATTTTTTTTTTTTTTTTTTTTTAACACTTGGCATTATGTGCTTTGGTCCTTGACCCGCCTTATTGTCTTAGCTGGGGAAACCCATGGTTTGAAACTTTTTCGAGATAATAATAATAATCATCATCATCATCATCAGGTGAAATTCGTGAAGAAGTGATTAAGATTTTCAACTATTTAACTACGATAAGGGAATAAAATGCATGTTTTAAAAACTTGCTAAATGATTACAAAATTAAGAATTAAATTAACTATCAGTAATTTAAGAATATGATTTATTATTGTAATGAGGATTGTAATATTTTGCCCAACTACTATAAAACTTATCATCACGAAAATTTTAATGAAATCATGGTCGACAACTTGGTAACAATACATCCTGACGTTTTTGGTCTGACATAAATGGAAGAAATAGGGAAACTACTATTATTATTATTATTATTTGTATATTAAATTGCAAACTTCTCTGGATAGTACTCAAAGTAGTTTATCCTGGGGAATGGTGCTGTCCTGTTTGACAGCAGAAGCCTGAGCAGCAGAAATATCAGTTAAATCAATTAATTTGCAGACTATTATACATATTTTTGATGATTTAATTTCTTACTTGTCAATGCTGATCACTATTTACAAATAATGAATTCATTTTATTCCAATTTTAACTTGAGATCTAAGGTAAACTTGTTACAGTATGAACAAAACATACTTGAATTCAAGTTCAGAGCCCTGGGCCATTGAAGCAATTTATGCATATGCAATATTTAGTCTTTATGATTATATAGGATACCTTAAAATTAGACCGACAAACATCGGGTGGTTACTAACGACATTAAAACAAGTAAAAACCATTAAAACGAGTTTTTATCGATAAACCCATGTTGCAAATGAGCAGTTTCACCATGAGATGGAATCAAAGAAACATATTAGATTAGCATGAGGGTGACAGATTAAGATGCAAATCGACCATTTCAGCAACCAAAAATATCTTCATTTTGGAAATAAATGGAGACACCCATGATACGGAGATCACGAATTAATAATGACCAATAATAACAGTATGTACAGTTACTGTACTGCTTTATACTCCCCAACGTTCTACGATTTGATAAAGCAATAAAATTCAGATCAGGAACAACATGCTGATATGATGTCCCCAACCATATGAGAAAAATTATGTGTATCCAATAGTTGGATAACAACAATTATTCTTCACTTCCATCTCTTGCCAATTGATGTATATAAATGTTTAATGGTGTAATGTGGAAGATTTATCCAAATGTCCTACAGGTCTGGTGATCTGGCAGGCCAAGGAAGTGTTGGAACACCTTGTAGACACTCTCTTAGAGATATTCGATGAGATCAGGCATTATCCTGTTGAAAAACAGCTCTTGGAAAACCTCACAGCATAGTCAGAATGACAGGTCATGTCCAGGATCTAATGTTATGCTGTAATTACTTCGAAGGACAACTAAGGGTCTCTTTTGCAATGGCTCCTCAAATGAGGATGCTAAGTGTGATGGCCGAATGACACTCAACAGTTAGGCGAGATGGCATGGTCGTCTTCACATATGAATTCGGAGGTTATCGGCTCTAAGTGAAAACCTAGATTCATCTCTAAACACTATATTGCCCTAATCAGTTACATTCCCCACTGGTCTGGTGCAACACCAAAAGTGATGGCGATGTTTGTGGGTTAGTTATAGCTTTGAAATGGGCACTGCCATTGCAATTCAGCATCTGCCAATCAACATCTGACAATAGTTTATTGTGACACAATAGACTGTGGAGATATGCCATTAACTACCCTCAGATGATATGTAGGGAAACTGTTTGTGCCCTGAGGACCGATCTCACAATCCTGCTATCCTGTCTGGTATTGGTTACTCTCTGTAACCACTACTTGTAAGAAATCCAGAATGAGCAGTTCAAATGAGCTGAGTGCCGCCCTCTGCATTTTTTGGATCTGATTTTTTTACATTTGCATGTCTGTCTGTGAGTTATTTGTATATTAAGTTTTGCAGTTGTTTTGTGGTGCATTGTTTTTTGTTTTTTTTTAATAGAGTGTATGTGTTATTAAAATTTGACAAAGAACCAAATGTGCTCTGAAGCAAACAATTTAAAGATTTGTGCAAAGAAATAGATAAACAAGTCAATGCTACATATGCATGCAACTAGAAATGATACATTTTTATTTAGCGGTAATTAGTTGAAATTAGCTTTGTAACCACTAATTTTGCACAATGAATGCACATGTATTAAACAATCTGAGTTAATCTATTAATAAAACAACGAATTAATGCAGCGAGTTGATTAATAAACATAAAGATGAACATAAACCTGATAAAGAGGAATATTAATAATAAATAAAAGTGCTTAATCATTCATATGTAAGGAATAAGGGTAATTATTGTTTTCTATCTCCTCAAATTATATTTTGCAGGGTGTCAGTATACTGTATTTTGATTTCAAAATAACGAAATAACTTAATTAAGTGAAATTTGAAGAATAATCTTATTTTGTACACTTCAATTTTTAATTCAATTAAAAATATATATTATAATTTGTATTTCAAATAGGCAATATACATTTTTGTGTGTTAACAATTTTGCTGATTCACTGATTAAGCAAATAAGCTCTGTTCCATTTTACCCATACCCATTAAATAATAACCAATGCTAGCAAAGCAAACAATAAAAAATAAATTTCTTACAGCAATTTTTATTCTTATCCCCTTGTTTAAAAGTTATGATGCCTACATCTTCATTCTAAAAAGCGAGAATGCATACACAAAATATAAAACAAAACCAAAACAGTGGAAGTAAAATAAAACAGAATAAACGTAATACTAGAAAAAAAATAATGTACAAGAAGAAAACTAAATAATTACAAAAGAATTATGACAACAAACTAATAAAAAAAAATCAAACATAAAAAGCAGTGTTGAAAGTTTCCCTTTTCGCTAAAATTTTTATACAAGCAAACTAAATAATGAAAATCAATTTATGTCAATCTTCAACATGAAGAAATCATGCATTGGTTATTGAGTTATTTAGATCTTACCTCCCTGGTCATCCAGGGCCACAAGGGTGCGAATACCTGCTTCTTTACTCTGTCGGATGCATTAACAGCAGAAACAAAAGATTTACAGCACACATAAAAGACAATGAGCACAAGATTAGAAATTGCAAAGCAAGGATGCAGTGTATGAACCATGCCTGAAAGGCAGTAGTAGGAATACAGATGGTTAGGTGTTTCAAATTCCTTATCTCTTTCCAAAATGGTCAGGATAATAGTCAAGCAGAAGTAAGTGTAAAACACTTAAGACTTTTATGTTGAACAGTCCAACTTTAAATGTAGATAAATGGGAAAAAAAGTATAATAAGAATAATTCCAAAGCTTTTTTTATTTTTATAAGCAAGCATTTATAAAAGTTATAATGGCTTTAGAATGCTTCTGAACTCACTACTATTTAGTATTGCTATTTTTATTTCTATAGTATCATTTAATATTTTTTTTCTATAATTCTTGTGAAAGAAACAAATTAATAAAAAACAATAAAATTTTAAGAAATTTCAACTTTTTTATATTATAAATTATTTAATTTCAAACTGAAGTAATAAGACAAATTAAAAAGTTACATTTTAAAGAAGCAGAAGTAACTGATTAAAAAAAAAAGCTAATTTTAGTTACAAAACAAATTTTGTTAATGGAAAAAAAAAATATCCATTATGAAACACAGTTGTGTTCACACCTTTAAATATTTTCCTATAATAGATCAAATAATAGAACTATAATAGAACAAATCCATAACAGAACTCATTGCTTCATAGTATCTGCATAAGTCATTTCTCTCAGATGGTTTCACCTCATTCTTACATTATTAATTCTTTCAGAAATATCTTTAAAAAGCTTTCCGTATTTCAAAGGTTCAGCTTTAAGAATTCTGTAAGTATTTTTATATTCTATTCTATTCTAGTATTCTATAAATATATAGAAGAATTTGTTTTCTACTAAAACCAACCAAGTTCAATTTCTATTTAGAGTCATGATATTTTTTTTTTCTTTCAAGTTCCCTCCCGATGAACCCCTGAAATTCACTCAAATCCTATCAAATGAGACCATTCTTTCTTGAAGTTAAAAGCAGGTGAGTATTAACTTGCACATGGCCACTATTACTTACAGTGGATTGAGGGAGTCTTATCCCTCTCTCATCCGTTGGGTATTGATGACGTATTGATAGCTAGTTCACGCTCAAACCTTTTCAAACACTTAAGTAAAAACCAATGTTTTGTTTTTGTTTTTAAATGTTAATTTAAAACTTAAACATATGATCTTTTTCTAGTGAAGTTTGAAACAACATTCACAGAAAATGACATGAAATATAGCCTCGCCCTTGGATACAAAAGTATTGTAAATGCTCTTCTCTTAAGTAAACTAATTTATGTTAAATTCAATATATAAAATCTCATACCAGTAAATTTGTTAGATGTTTGAACACTTACTTCTCCAGTGTAATATACTTTATCTTTTTTTTAAACCAAAGATAGAAACTGACAAGGCCATCTGAACTCAGATTATTAGCATCAGAATGAATGTGAGGCTTTTCTAAGTCATGGTATCTGGAAAATTATCAGAAAAGCAGGGCTAGATTAAGGTGACCAGATTTTAACATTGGTAAAGCGGGACTCCATAGACTGGGGGGGGGGGGTCTTGATTAACGATTTCTATTGGCTAGCGCTGTGACATCACCTGGTTGGAAGCGGTTGAAAGGTTGCATTATCTTTCAAAAGTTCGTTTTTTTCGATTGATTTATTTATCTAATTATTTAATGTCAGACAGCTTATAAATTTAATATTTCAAATATTATTTCGCTAATTTTCATGGCAGCCGAAAACCGTATATTCACTTCCCGTTCTCCCGCTGTTCCCTAGCTTGCCGTGCATTCTTTCCAAAAATTGGGACTTTTTTAAAACGCTGCGGGACGTGGGACAAATTGTTAAAAATCGGGACTGTCCCGCCAAAAGCGGGACGTCTGGTAACCTTAGGCTAGATGGAAGTTGTAAGTTAAATAGATTTTTCCAGACAATTCACCAACTTAAGATGAATTGATGATAGGATATGAAAGACATACTAATTTATACCAAACAACGGAAATGCTATTTTCTTAAAAACTCTGGGAAAAAAATGCATGATTAAGTTTAAAGACACTGAGATATATGAAGCAATCTTGTAAAAGATAGTTTCTATGGCAGATGTAACTGTAGTGAATAAATGCAAAATACACAGCCAGATTTTTTACAAAAGAAAGAAATGTGTAGGAGGTAAAGACATTACCTACAACTAGCATACATTTACATAAAAGAATTAGCAAGATTTTTCAGAAAAGATATTTTCAACACTCACAAAATCCAGGAATTTAGAAAAGATAATAAAGTCTACAGATGTATCCTGTAGTTTAAAACTGGCTCAACAAATGTGCAAAGCTCTAGCAATAAGTGGTGGCCAAGAAAATTCGACATTGTTACCTGGTTAATACTAGTAATAATAATTTTCCAAGGAATCAAATTCTGGATTAAAAAATCCAGCAGACTTAATATTGCATACAGGATTTTAGTCACATTAGTCACATATATTCATTTATTTTGAATTTCCAACAGATACTTGAAGAAATACATAAGTAAAACTTGAAATACTGGCAACTGTTTAAATACCAGTAAGTAGTGGATACATAATACCAGTATTACTGTGATATAATTATCATAATGGTCTTCATTAAGGTAATTCATTATGGTAACTTAATTGTTGCTGTATTCAGTATTATCTTAGCAAATCACAAAATTTCCAGATCAATTTGAAACATTCATTTCTGTTAATACAATTAAAATTTTGATAATTGGATTTGGGTTATGATTTTATTCAAGTGATGATATGCCCAGTCTTTTATCCATGTTGTTTCAGTGATATTCTGCAAGGCATTCTGCAATCTTTTTTTTAAGTAAATACTAAGTTAGCTATAAATAAATCTCTCTGGATGAAAGAAACAATTTCCATTGTATAAAGATACATCTCTGAATTTTATTGTTCATTAGTTCTTAATGTAAAATTTATTTCTTAAGTATTTATATTATATCTATCACATAAATCTCCAATTTCATTATTCAGTTAGTCGAATGTAGGAAACAAAATTTGGAAAAAGTGGCTGATGAATTAAATTGGTAAAAACCAATAGGTGAATGGTCACAGTTTATCACTAATGTCATGAATGACAATACAGAAAGTGCTTTAAATCTTTTGAACTATCTAAGTTGTTCAGAGGTGATATCTCCAAACAGATCTGTCCTGGAATGCCTAAAGACCTAAAGCTCCTGACACCTCTCAAGAAAGAAGTTTAAAGAAAATTTCTTACTGCAAGAATGAAATTTGGCAAAGAAACTGACGAGAAAAAATGGTTGCTGAATTACGAGGGTGAGTCAAAAAGTAACCTTAATATGGCCATAAAAATTTAAAATCTCATAGTAGAGGATTCTCATACAGATATGTTATGTTTTGCCAATTGAGGAACTTGCGGGCTCATATACTTTGGCCTACTTGCAGCCTGTGATGTCAACAAACCAAAGCCAAGATGGCCGCGCAGTTAGAAGGATGCTCCAAAGAGGAGCAGCGTGCAGTTATCTGGTTTTTGGGCAATAAGGGTGAAAAGCTGGCAGACATTCATCACAGAATGCAAAGACAGTAGAGGATAGTTGTTTGTCACTTCAGCAAGTTTACAAATGGCACAGGAAGTTTAAAAGTGGGGTGTCAAGAACGACTGATGCAGCTTGCTCCGGTTTGCTCTGTTCTGGTGTGATGTTGCAGCAGGATAATGCACAGTGGCATATCACTTGTGCGATGGTAGAAAAACTAACAGATCTGCATTTCGAGTGTTGTCCACATCCTCCATATTCACCAGACCTTGAACCGAGTAATTATTTTGTGGTTGGATCCCTCAAGGAGGCATTAAGTTTCGCATGAAGTTTGGCACGGATGAGGAGATGAAAGAGGCAGTGCATACTCAGCTTCACAGTCAACCAAAAGATTTTTTTTTCTCACGGAATCCAGATTCTGCTAAAGTGCTGATGCACATGTATTGAACGTAAACGGGACTATATTAAAAGGTGATGAAGTGTTTTTGTTTGTATGTGTGTATATTTGTCAATAAAAAATAATTAAGGTTACTTTTTGACTCACCCTCGTAAATTGCTGACACCAATGTATGAACGGTCATAAGAGTTTATCACTTAAATATCTTATCTGGAAAAGAAGTTAAACTGAAATTGAAGTTGTAAATTGTAATTTTTTTTCAAAATAACAAAAAAATCAACTTATAATTATATATTGTTTTTGATGCATGTTTTATAATGCATGTTTGTAATGCTTAACATCTTTGTTGTTAAGGAATATTATGATTGTAATGAGTAATATCATAATTGTAATGAATAATATCTTTTTTTTATGATTGTTATTACTTTGATTCTGTTTTTGAAATAGAAGAGAAAGGTTTGGTTTTTCTCTATTTCCTAATTTAATCCTGAAGAAAATCCGTGCTGAGGAGATTGAAATATTGAGATAAAGAAGTTTATATTGAAGATGAAGTTTGTGAATTTTTATGTTTAAATATCTTTTCATAAGTAGTTATTGCTCTACCTTTTGTTCATGTAGTTTCATTTTAATTTAATTGGTCATTTCTTATAAAATTTTTTTGTTTTTTCCTCTTTCGAATCTAATGGGTGAGCTCATGTTTAATAGGTGACGTGTCATCTGTTGCCAGGGCAAACGTTGCCAGGAGCCATGGGAGCCTTTCATTGGATATTCCAGACATCTTTCCATTGGTTTTAAAAAAAAATTCTCATTGGTTGAAATTGGGGGTTTCTTCACATTTTTCACAGAGTGTATTTAAGAACGAGTTTCTTATTCTTATTTACCAGTTGAAAAAGCTCTGTGGCACGAGCGAAACCGAGGTCCTGATGATTTTTTAAACTTTTTTAAACTTTTTTAAAATAATTTTTAAATGTGTGTCGGCGTAATTCATCTAAATATCTTTTCATTTATCTGTTATCACAGATGGTGAAATCTTAAAGGAGAATCTACTGTCTGATTATTAATGTTCCTTATAATTTATTTAATGAATTTATTAATTCTACTGTTAATCCATTTCATAGGATACATCATTAACATATACTGGATGTCCAAGAAATAAAGTGAGGAGTTTGAAGTGGCACCATAAGTTAATAAATATTAGGAACATCGATCTTAAACTTTGGATTGTAGGCTTATGAGTCATGGGGAGGGCAATCAAGAGAAAAAAGTTTCTAGTTCACATAGTGCTCACCAGGGGGCATGTGGCACTGCTGTTGGCTATGCAAACGGAGCTCTCCTTGAAAAGGCTAGCACACGATGCCTCATGCACTAGTCATAAACAAGAGCATAGCAATGCCATTAACACTTGTCGATTGTGCTTTACTCTTGAAGCTTTATTATCAGTTGCATTCAAATGCCATTTGGGCATTATATGAATACAGGCATATCAGAAGCATCAGAAGGGATCGAGGATCACTATAGATAACGAATTTACAATTTATTGTTCGTAAATTGGAGGCAATGGGAAAGTTGACAATAGCGCTGGGAAGAGGCCAAAGACAAATATCAGAAGAAACTGTTGATGAAGTTGCGGTAGCTATAAAGGATCAAGCAACTGCGAACCAATGTGGATGCAGCAGTGGTAAAGTCGTCTCATAGTAGTTACAGATACCAGTGTCAATGGTACATGCAGTTACTGGTAAGGTCCTTCATCTTTATCCCTACAAGATCTGCAGCACATAGCAACTTTTACCTGCAAACTATGATAACCGTTAAATGTTTACACTGGAATTTCTTGCACGATGGTGCTACACCACACACATTCCATGTTGCTAGGAATGTGATTGCAGATTGCGTCCCTAATGATCGTGTAATAAGTAAGCATTATTCTTATGCATGGTCCACACGATCCTCTGACATCAATCCTTGTGACTTTTGGCTCTGGGGTTATCTCAAGGATCCCTATCTTTATCGAGGTATGGTGCACAAGTTACAGAACTTGAAAAATGCCATAAGATGTGAATGTGGGCGTCTGCATGATGAATTGCTCTGACATTATAGAGCACGTCATGCATAGAATACAAATGGTCTCTGAGGATGGAGGAGGAGACATTGAACATCTTCTGTGACCAACCATTCTGTTCCACACTTCCAAATTCAAGCAAGCAACAAAAACCAGAAAATACTGCATAGCCGAAACCAGTGCTGTATGGCCCCTGGTGGTGACTATGTGAAATAGAAACTTTTTTCTCATGATTGCACTCCCCATGACCCATAAGCCTACAATCCAAAGTTTGAGATTAATGCACTTAATATTTATCAACTTTTGGCGCTTCAAACATCTCACCATTATTTCTTGGACACCTGGTTACCTATTTTCTTCCAAAATACTTTTAGATGAGATTTAAAAATATGAAAACGAATTATATAATTTGAAACAATAGAACTTTTGATTATAAGGAAGACTGAGGCAGACAAAATTGAATGATTTTTGAATAAGGCTACATCCTGCATGATACGATGTATTTCGTGCACCAATGCAGTACATATGCAGTCATTGTTATTCTATAACGATGATCTGTCAATTCCTGAATAGACCGAATAATGTCTGTAAAATAATGTTGTTGGGAAGGATACATCTGTGCTCTTTGCAACATCAAAATAGCCTACAGTGTGATTGAAAACAGTGTGATTGGTGATCAGTAATGGTCAGTTACCCACATAAGATGCTGAAACCCTAAACTTGACCCTCAGGTCAAAGGTACTGCAAAAACAGGAACCAGATGATGCAGACAAGTTAGCTCACCACCTGCTACTATGAGACGGATCAGGGAGATGGTCACATGGGAGAACCCACCCACCCATCCAATGTTGAATGGCCAATAGGTTAGGAACATCACAATGGACCGTGGGGGCATCATAAGAAACACCCTTGGCATGCCAGGGTCCACAAAGTACATGGTCACAAATTCACTGAACAGCACATTCACCAATGCAAGAAACCTGTACAAATAGTATCTTGCACATGACTGCTGGCTGTATGCCATCGCACTGCACAAAGCATGGGTATATATTTGGAAAATGTCAACCAACCTAGGGCAATTTGTTACTGGCACATAGGAGAGAAAGGACAAGCAGACTTCGGAATGCGAAGACAAGTTCTCCAAAAGCTTTATGATTGTCACAGTATACTGTGCTAGTGGCCATTTTCCACTGATCCGAGTGGCCACTAATGCTAAGGTAAAATGCTGAATACTTCCAAGAGACTCTAATAGAACCAGTTTATAACACCATGTCCCACAGCTTTACAGTAATGACGCTCCATTGATTAAAATTCATATGGGTAAAGCATCCAGCCATATACTGCACGTTGCTCAGTCCAGTAATATAAGACAAAGGCAACTGAGATTGGGATTCCTGCCATTCCTTTTAAGTGCATATCCATTAAGTTACCTGATGCCTTCCCAGTGGACTTCTGTGGTTTCAGGCTTCTCAAATCTCAGATCGCACACATCGTATGCTGGCTGGCCTACAGAAAATATGTTTACATGTGTGGAACACAATCCCGCGGGAGTACTATCCAGAAGCCTCTGCAATGGAAACTACTATGCCGGGCAATTGTCCATAACCATGGTCATCACATCGAGCAGCATCGTTCTTGGAGGAAAAGTTTATCTCCGTAATCTGACATCCTGAACTTGTTCAATTTATTTGCCTTCATACTGCTGATTTGAAGTTTTGACTGTATTTACAAATGAAAGATTTTTGATAGAATTCTTATTTTAAAATGCTGTTATTCATGTTTAAAAGTAAGTCTAAGCAAGGTAGTTGACTATGTGGAAAAGTAAGCTAATATGACACTTTATTTCAGCCTCATGAATTATTCTTTAAATAAAAACATGGAAATCAAACTTTTTCAATTAATTGTGAATAAAATTTTAAAAATTTGACCTTTTTCTCTCAAAGTTTTCAGAGAAAAAACTATGTGATTAACAAAGACAAGAAAATATCAATATGAAGAAGCAAGGAAACTTAATAATGTTTCAACAAAATACTGAAAAGATGTGAACATAACTGGGCAAAGTAGATGTAATGCAATACATCTGAAATTAACTTTACGTTGAAAAAAAAAAAAAAGTTGACAACAGAGAGTTTGGAAAGCATGACATCACAGATGAATGCCTGCTGGGGAAAAATAAAATACATCAGTAAACATTTAGCCAACAACACCCACTTTTATTTTCTGATAGATATATACTATTTATCATTACTATTTATCAGAATCATTTAAAAAAAAATGAAATATAAATCACTGCCTTATCAAGCACAGAGGCACATGAGGCATAGGGCACATCAAGAAGGGTGAACATCAATGGCACAACATTAATTTGAATAGCACATCAAATATATACACATCTATATATGAATATATATACATGTATATAGCAAATTGAAATTGTGGAGATACACACCCTATCTTACCTCCTTGTTCATCCAAAGCCACCAGAGTACGAATACCTGCATCCTTGCTCTACAGGTAAAGCAATAACAAAGATACAAACTATGCATTTCTGAGGAAAAAAAAACAAAGCATTTTTTTTTTTTTCAAAGGAATATAAAAAAGTTGAAAGTTAGGGATCGTATCAATTCCAGAGATTTTCCCTATGAGGTTAATAGTAAGACAGAAAAAAAGGTTATCTATAAGACAAACATTGGTTAGACATCAATTTACAAAAAACATATGAATCCTAAAACAAAAATTAAAGACACTTCCTCTTTTTCCGATTTTTTCCTTCTTTTTTTTTTAAGTAGCTTTGAATATTAAGTAAAATAGGTTTAAAGAAACACTAAGGGATTTTGAAAAATTCATTAATTTAAAAAGTTCTTTAAATGAAATATATTCGTCTTGTAATATTCTTTTAAAGTCTCATTAAAACTTTAGTTCTGATAAGAAGCTAAAACATACAATTGTTTCCAATAATATGGGATATTCTTCATTGCAAAACATTATAATTTAAAACATTCAAAACTGTAATTAGTGCTATTACAAGGTTAACATTAATTGATTTCTATCTTTGATTTTTTTTAAAAAAAATATTTTAATTTTGATTTCTGCCAAATATTTTAAATGTCATCTTTTACTGTTGCTTTTTCTTAAGTACTTTTATTCCAGATGCTTCAAAGTTCTTTTTTTATGTTCTAAACATTAATGAACAAAAGCTAAGTTAAGCTGAGACTCAAAATTTAACAGACATAAAGGAATTCAATTATAAATAAAATTAATTAATAAAGTCATTTCTCACACTGAATTTATATATCCTGTATTGCTTTACTCTGTTCACAATAGACCTATGTTTGCAAATATTGCAGGTAGAGATAGCATTCTCATTCAATCAAAACTATACTTAGGGAATAATAAATGCAGAACCAAACTGTACTGCAACTCTATTACATTTAGAGAACCAAATACAAATAACAAACATATATTTGAAACAAGACAAAACTCTAATAGGATAGAATGGCGCCTCGAAAAAGGCAATGTAATTCACAAAACATAAGTTTTTCAACATGCATATATATTCTGTTTCCAAAGTGTGGAAAGTAAGTGAGGTGCGTAGTATAGGCTATTGATTAATATTAGATTTAAATTCTTTATTCAAATTAATTAAAACCAGAAATGAAACTCAGCACAAATTTAACCAAATTGCCTTTCTGGTTTGATTATCGGGAACGGCCGTTTCATCCTACTTGGGACTCATCAGCCCGATCTACGCCTTCCATGATAAAAGACCCAGAAAGGCAAGATACTTAAGTGGAGGTCACCGTCACACCTGGCAGTGACCCCCGCAGAACAAAAAACATCAACATCTTTTATCGGGGAAGGCGGAGATCAGGCTGATGAGTCCCAAGTAGGACAAAACGGCCGTTCTCGATTCCTTCTCGATAATCAGACCAGAAAGGCAATTTGGATAAATTTGTGCTGAATTTCATTAAATTCTTTACTTTATTAAATTTATTATTATAACAGAAAAAAATTGATATGTTAGAAACATGAAGATAATTTTTCTTAAAAAGATATTCTAAAAATCTCATTCTCAAAAATATATATACTTAGAGAAATGTTTGATTATACTGTAAGAAGACAATGAAAGGATTATCATTTCTTCTTATGTCTTCATTAATAATTCTGAAAGATCTTCTGTTTTTGCTTTTGGAAATCTGTTCTGGTCTCTAAAGACATTGGCATAAAGCTATAAAACTTTCATTGTTGTTTTGGCTTGGGGAAAAAAAAAAAAGCATTTTTTTTTTAAAATCATTACCAGAACTTTAAAGTTGCAGATGATGATTAAAGGATGTATTTTGTGAATTTAGGAGCTTAAAGGAAAGGGAACACAAATTCTATAATTCCATAAGAATTCAGTTTCTTGTATAATTCAATATTAATACTATTTATTATAATTAACTGACTAGCTATAGTAGAGGACCGATCTCACCTTATAGCTTCCGACTAAATACAATTTAATGAAATCTTGAAAATATTTAATTTTTTTTTTCTTTTTTTTTACGTATGCCTGTTTCTATTAAGATATGTTTTCTCAATTTGAGTTTTGTTACAATAGCACATGCTTTAACCACTATCATCCCGTGAATGCCTGCATGGTTTTAAATACAATGTGATTTGTAAAAAACTGATTAAGTACCGGTATAACAACGATAAACAAGTGGTTGCTGGTTTGCATAAATCATATATGTAAATATTATTTGATATCCAAAATATACCTACTTGAATTTAAACATTCAATGTATTTTAGTAATGTGAATGTGTGAAAATCTTAAGTAGGAACTAAACATATTTAGGGAAAAAAAATTAATACTACTAAGTTAAAACTAAGTTAATTTTAGAAGTAAAATATTTTCAATAAGCTTCTGGTTTTTGTTTAAATCTTCTTTTTTACAGTAACTCTGAAGACAATTACAATGAATCATAGCTCTTAGTACTAGACTTTCAGAAACGTAAACTTAAAAACCTTAAATATATGAAACAAGTAATTCAATTATGTAAATAAAAATGCATTATCTGCTGAAGTTCTATCTACAAAATGAGGAAATCTAGGAAGCTGCAGCTTGAAATTCCTGTTTCTGAAAAGTTGAAGATTTTCACCTTTGAAATATTTTTTCACTTCCTCTCTTTGCCAAATATTTTCCTCATTAAAGATGGAAACGCAGAGATGCTCAATACCAAGTAGCAAAAGCAGCAAACGATAATTTTTCCAATGACAAAGTAGATTGTAGACATATACCAAGCACTTTTACTAGTAAACTAATAAATTTAAATAAAATCAATATCGTAGTTATAACTACGATTTATTATATCTGTAATGAAACAACTCTCACCTCTTCACAGAACTGCAACATTCGCCTAGTACTTTCCAATGACTAAAATGAGAATAAAAAAACCTAATCAGTATCATTATTATTCATAACTATATTTAATTTCAAAGCTGAATAAATATAATAATAACAATGAGTGAGACCAAGATGTATATAAATGGCACCACATTGATTCCGACGTTTTCTGAATAAATATAGTTCAATAATAATAAAAAAATTCATGTTAAAAATAAATCCTTTTAATTGAGGAAAAACACCTGTTATACATAAGTAAGATTTTAATAAAAAGAAATAATATATGAGAAATTTAATATTAATGAAAACATGAGAGAATATTTTTATTATTTATTTACAAATTCTTTGATATTTGGAATAAAAGATATATACTTCTCAACATTTGGATTTAGATATTCTTATTTACCTCATCTGTCATCTGATTAGCCTTGAACTGCAACTCCTGCAGTTCAGTCCGCTGCGGAGCTTCTGTTTGAGCTGCCATCTTGATTGGTCAAGTGGAATCCCACCTACACAAATAAAGAGAAGTTACAGAAAGAATCTATTTAGTAATTAGTAGAAGATAATCAAAGGTTATAATAATAAAAACATTTTTGCACTCAAACTGACAGAAGCAACATTATCCTTGATTTTTAATACCAATGAATAAAGCAATGTTTATAGTGTTCATAATAATGCTCAGTAACCAGAACCGACACCACATCCTCAGGCACACCTCTTCAACTTATAACATCACCAGCCTCTATTTTTGGGTGATACCTCTCTTCATCCAACCAAAAAAAAAACACCTTGACATTGCCTTGCTTAACTCACTTACCATATTGTAACCTCATGGCAATAATTAAAAATAAATAAGTTTATTAATAAACATTTAATTATTTGCTTTTGTTGCTCTTAAATCTATATGTATTGATATATAGTAATGAAATATTAATTTTAAACAAATAGGTAATGGTTTCAAAAGCATGACTAATTCCTATTGATACCAAGAAGCTTTTTAATATTTCAAAACAGCCAGAATGTTAAGTTTTTAAAGTGGTATACAGGAAACACTACTTAGAGTCATTTTTTAAAAAGGATTACAAATCAACATTAAAAATTCATTCCAAGAAGATTTCCTTTACTATGAATTAACAATATTCATGCATTTTTTTGTAGCATGTGAAAGGTTAAAGTATCTCACTACAGGCCTATGTGGCCCTTGGGTCACAGGATGTAAAGCTCCCAGTAATTTCAGACCAACAGGACTAAATTGAGGTCAGATGGTTAACGAAACGCCTGCCTACCTTTAACTTCCCAGGAAATAAAACAGGTACCTATTCTACAGAGGGTTGGGGTGACCCTATGTCGCCTTCTGGAGGAGAATTCAACATGGAAAAATCTTCAACTTCCTCCGGAATCAGGGATTGAATGTGAAAGAATGGATTAGGATAAGTAGGGTCAGGTCACGATAAGGATAAAAAAATGACAAAATGTCAAATTGAGGACTGCCACCATTTGATGAACCCTTGGTGGGAGTGAAATGAAGAAAATGCTATGAAAGGCAGAACATCATAGCAGGCTTTGATGATGTCAACAAACTGGAGGGAATCAATGGTTTTTGATGGATTTAGGAGATCCTTAAGTTTGAGTTTCCAATATATTAAAACTACTCAAGCAATAACTGATCACACTTCTTCTTGCCTGTACTGCCAACGTGCCACATTAAAATAAATATCCCCCCCCCCCACTCCCCCGTTACCCACTTCTGGGCTAGCAAGCATTTCAATTTTAAAAATCTGGAAGCTTTAAGGAATGAATTAAAGGATTTTTTTTAAGAGGCAAAAGAGATTTTCAAATTTCCAAGTTGAATCATTGGTTCTCTGCTACTTATACAGGGTGTTTTTTTAAAGATACTGACAGACACTAGTGATAGGTTCTACAAAGAATAATCAGTAAAAAAAGTTCAATAAACGTAGGATTGAAAAGGTATCATTTGTGAGTTACTGTCCATTATTAAATTAGATGTATAACATATTAATGCCTGCATAATACTGTAAGTAATGGAGGCATACAGTAATGAAACTATGTAGAAGTATTGTGCATAATGTTCCAAGAAAAAGATTCTAATTTTTGCTACTGCTGCTATCAATTTTCACCAATGTGGCTTTTTCTTTGTGTGTGTGATTAAACCAAGAGGCAGCAAATGTCTGTTGGGTAAGTAAAGGTTATCAACCCAAAATGCGACTCGAATTTGTATTCTGTATTTTCATCTGAGTGAGACAGGGATGCATCCTCTCACCATACTTATTCAACCTGTACAGCGAACACATTATGAGAAGAGCGGGACTAGAGGAATCAAGGGCTGGTGTGAAGATTGGAGGAATTAAGATTAACAACTTAAGATATGCAGATGATACCACCCTGTTGGCAGAAAATGAAAAAGACATAGAATTTCTTCTAGGCATTGTAAAAGATGAAAGCTCAAAATTTGGACTTAAATTGAACATTAAGAAAACGAAGATCATGACAACAGGAAAAATAGGAGCGCTAAAAATCGGAGATGAGGTGATAGAGAAAGTCTCACACTTTGATTTTCTGGGATCAAGACTGGATGAGGATGGAGGATGCACAGAAGATATAGGGAAAAGAATCTTGTTGGGCCGGCGAGCAATGTCGAACCTGGAGAAAATAATGAAAGACAGAGACATCTCTAAATCTACCAAGATTAGGATTGTGAAAGCAATGGTTTTTCCCGTGATGATGTATGGTTGTGAGAGTTGGACAATGCGAAAGAGGGAAAGAAAGAAAATCGACTCCTTTGAACTCTGGTGCTGGAGAAGACTTCTGAGAGTACCATGGACTGCAAGGAAGACTAACAAATGGGTTTTAGATCAGATTCAGCCAATCTATTCGTTGGAAGCATTGATTTTAGGGCAAAAACTATCCTATTTTGGCCACATTATGAGAGCGGATAATTCCATTGAAAAGATAATCATGCTTGGGAAGGTAGAGGGGAAGAGAAGAAGAGGAAGACAACGAAGAAGATGGTTGGAAGGTATAAAGGAAGCTACCGGGAATTCTTTGCAACAACTAAGATATGCAGCAAATGATAGATCTGTTTGGAGAGCCTTAGTACATGAGGTCACCAGAAGTCGTCGACGACTTGATGGAACCTAACAACAAATTTTCATCTGAACACGTAGATCAGGTGAAAGAAGTCATGACACAGTCATATGTGTAGCTGTTCCACTGTTGGAGCAGGCGTTAAAACTACACTCGGTACTTGGTCAATACTCAACTCCATAAAATCAATGCTACTGCTGCTATCAATTCTCACTAATGTGGCTAATTTTTATTGCCCATGTGAATGAACATATCAATTTAAAAATAGGTAACAACTGATACAGGAGTAAATGTTCAATAAAGCCTCCATCAACAAAAGGCATCAGAGAAAATCTTCTGAAAGTTCATATCTGCCTCAATGCAGGCATGGAAATGTCAGGATAATGCACGTCTAATCCACTGAGTGTTCCAAATTAGTTGAAAATCACTGTCTATTCTCTGTTCTAGCAACTTGTCAACAATACAACTTGTCTTACAATAATTGCCTTCTCATTTCAAGATGAATGACTTCCAACATCTCAGTTAGTAGTCTTAAAGGAATTCACGGTACACCTTGCCATTTAACAAAAAATGGAGGAAGTAGGAACCAATTAACTGATCACCCAAATATCAGCCCACATTTAAAGAAAACTCCTATTGGCGTTTTCTATGGATGATCCCATGTGGGTTTCCTGTATCCATAAATGCATATTATGATTATTCATAATATTACTTAGCTTTTCCTAAATAAGCTGTAACGAATAAAATTACAGATGCAAATTTAATAGTATCCACAAGATGAGGAAGAAACCAACGACAGAACTGCAGCCTTAAGGGAAAATCTGTGCAATTAAACTTTGAATATGTTGAAGATGATAGGGATATAACAGCTCCTTATGAAGTACCTTCCAAATCGTTATATTTGAAATCCCTTCTGTTCTTGCTATTGCCCTACTACTTATATTTGGATTAGAGGTTACCGTGCAAAGAATTCGAGTTTCTGCTTCAACTGTTGCAACACTTTTAGAGCTGCCTTTTTGCCTGTGGCTTAAATTTGCCCTTTCTCTGAGGCATAAATCTAAGGCAGCAAATGTTGTGTGGCAAAGTATACTCCTTCCTGGGAAATATTCTTGGTAGAGCCAACATACTTCAGGTATATTTCCATGAGCCAGTCCATACAACAAATGAATGTCTTCCATTTCAGAAAAATAATACAAACTTATACTGTTAGCAGTTAAGCAATTATATACATATGAAAAAAGTATGTAATTTTTTTCTTTGGATTTTAATAACACATTTCAAGCACATTCACAAGAAACATGTAACAAAGACTGCCCTCATGCCATTTACCACAAGCATGGACACTGGCTAGATGTTGAAGCAAACAAAACAATTACATATGTTGTTCACCTTCTGCCATCAAACAGTCCCTGTTTTCATTATATTTAGAAAACAGTACATTACTAATTCTATATTTATTGGACACTTTTTACTGATTTTCTGGTGTAGAATCTGTCAGTGATATTTATCGGTACATTTAAAAAACACCCTGCAAAAAAAATATTTTAGTAACAAAATCTTCATGAAATATGACAGAAATTTTTGAAGTATAACAGACTTAATATACATTCAATGAAATGCAAATTTGCTGTTTTAATACATTAGAAATCTGACACAATGAATAAATGACTGAAAAGAAGCATTACTTTATCGAAAAGGAAAAAAAGTTGTAAAGGAATAAAAAGGGTTAAAAATGTACAACAAATAAAATCACTGAGCTACTTTTGAAATATTTGATACCGGGAATCCAGGACAGTCTGTTTCAAGGTTATTACCTTTCTTCAGTTGCATTCACCCAGTGTCTGCAGCTCAGTGCTATCAAACAAAATATAAATAAACAGACAGGGAAATATAAAGAACGGCCCTTCATATAAAAAACATTAAAAAATAAATTAAAAATAAAAAAGTTATTCCTTTGATTTCACTGAGTGGTAGACACTGGATGAATCCAACTGAAGGAAAGTAATAACCTTGAAACAGGCTGTCTTTCCGGTGTCAAATATTCCAAAAGCAGATCAGCGATTTTATTTGTTGTGTGTTTTTATCCCTTTGTTTTTATCTCTTGTAAATACGTTAAAATTAACATTATGTAAAAAAGTTGTTTTAATAACAATGTTGCTAAATATCAAATTAAAAGTTAAAGTGTCCCATTATAGGCCTATGTGTTCTTCGGGGTCACAGGAGATAAGGCTCCTGGGGCTTTATGACCAATAGGACTAAGTTGAGGTTGGGTGGTCAGTCCACCTGTCTTTAACCCATGGGAAAGAAACCAGTCTGGAGGAGAATTCAACGTGGAAAAATTCCCAACCTCTCTTGGGTTTGGGGATCGAATCTGGCTCCTCCAGGCTGCAGTCAAGTACTTAACCAATTGCTATCAGGCCCACACTACAGATTAAATTACAACTATTATTATAGACAGTCTTGTTTCCATCGATATCTTTTATCTGCTTATTTCTTCAAACATTGAAATTGAACAAATAAATAGTGTGCAGAAACTAACAAAAGATAATGATCCTTTGTTATTGATAAATATCCTTATTCGTGATCTCCCTACTCTGCCCAAACACAAAAACTCTCCATGGATGATAAATCAGAAAACTGCAGCCATGTGTGTAATCTATTTCTCTTCTCAACATATACAAATAGTATAAATTTTTTATTCATTATTAGAGAAAGATTCCTCTGTAAATAAATTAAGGCTTTTTTGTCAATTGTGAAACAATTTTTCTTTTAAATTTATCTGCACTTATTAAATTTTCAATTGCGGCTTTTCAGTAGATATATGTTTACAAATAAAAATTCACACATAATGAGATAGATTTTACCTTGTCCATTTGTTCTTTTAAAGAAAACATCTATTCAGAATAGCAGTGAAAATGCCTATCAACAGCCTGTCAAGTAAGATTCAGAAGTAAAAAAATAACTGGAAATCCAGGAAAAAAAAGAATGAGAAATAGCCTTTCAATTATTCAACATATATAAATACAGCTGCAGATTCTTTAAAGATAATTTCTACTTCAGTTTCTTTACAAAGTATACTGAATTTTGAAATGTGTTATATAAATAGAATTAATGACTAATCAGTATGATGAAAAGGGATTCTTACAAATAAGAAAGCAATATATTTAAAATAAGGTTTGCAAACTTGATGACTGCCAGACAATTGCTAAATTTCTGTAATTACTTGCTTATATTGTACTTGCTTCTTTATAAAAGATTTAGGAAAGAATTTTGAATATCACTTTTGTTTAGTATATTTTTCTGTAATCTGAATCTAAATAAGAGCAGCAGAAAAAAAAGTGTAAATAAATGGAATTTCTACTTACTTACTTACTAAACAAAAATGTTTTATAGAACCTACAAAAGAATCTCCATTTTATTAGATAATTGTCTGAAAATTTTAATATTTTCAGTTAAATAAAAACTGAAGCAGGTTTTAAGCTATGAGACAATGCTATACTGTATATACTTCAGTTTAAATTCCTATAGCCTTAATCTAAAGTCATCTATTAATCACACAAATGAAATCGATGCACCTGAATAAATTAGTTTAATACAGTAAATGAAATAATATAACATGACTATAGTTTCTGGCACATAATGGAGTGCCTATTATCAAGTCTTGATAATAGGCACTCCATTATGTGCCAGAAACTATAGTAGTGTTGTATTATTTCATTTACTGTATTAAACTAATTTATTCAGGTGCATTGGTTTCGTTTGTGTGATTAATAATGAACAATGCACGTAAAGTATTGTTAATTCTAAAGTCATCTATCTTTTCAACAATTTATGGTTATAAAAAGATAAAAATTGGGGGGGGGGGACAAAAAATGAAGGTAAAAAAGGTAATAACAATAATTCCAATCTATAAGAAATTTAACATATAAATGCTGTTCTTACTTGAAGTTGACATGATACAAGGAAGAGGAGAAAGAGTGTCTCTTAATTCTATTCCAAACATGAATGAAAATAGTGTGAAAAACTGAGTGGAATTAACTCTATTATATTGTATATGATATTGAATCCGTGATCTAAAAATTTTAAGGCTATAACAATACCAGAAATTTGATGAAAAAAAAAAGACAATTATTAAAATTAAAGAAAGCTACATTAAACTTACAAATTATGTTCAATGGTATATATTTGAAGTTAGCAAAAATACAAGGCTGCTAATACTGATTTCTCATTCCACAGTGTTCAGATGAGAATTTGATAATTTAAATGAATGGCATATTTCTGAAAAGATGTTTAAGACCTTACAACCTGTCTAAACCTTATTCTAAAACACTCTGATGCAGATTTTTAAAATTTGTAATTTCATTATCCAACAACACCTCTATCTGTTGGTGAATTTAACTAGCAATATTATATATAATTTCTATTATTGAAGTGCAATTATTTTAATAATAAGACATTAATTATAGCAACGCAATTACTGTGTTAATGGTAGTAAATAGGAAATGATTTGATACTTTCACGTGTGTTGACATAAGGGATGAGAGGGAAAATACAATTGGAAATAAAAATGAAAAATCCAAAATAATAATAAAGAAAGAGGGAAATAAAGGGCAGTAATTACATAAAGATAGGCTCTTTTTTTTATGTTACTTCTGAAAAATGTTAGGAAATATCAGCCAACATTTCCCGCCATTTTGTTTGTCTTTCTTGCCTTCATAAAATTACTTCCTCCTTTATTATTGCTGTATTATTTTCCATTGCACTTAATCTCAACTCATATTTTTACCTCAATCCATGTGAAGGTATCAGCTAATTTTCTTTGAAGTACAGTAAAAATCTTAAACAGAAAACTGTAAACTAGGAAGCTTTTAATGTTGGTTTTGGAAACTTTATTAATATTATCAAAGCATAACTTTTTTTATAAAAATTACTTGGGAAACAATGAAAATGCTCTTTGATTCTTACGCATCATATTTACTCACATAAGTGTCCCTTTGTTTATGTTAATTTCATTGGAAAAATTTGGGACAGGCGAGACATATGTGGTGAACATGAATTTATAGACACAAATCAAGGAGAGAAGAGCCTCGACAATTTTCTTAAATAACAAAAATAAAATAAAATACTTCTACTAAGGTTTTTTTTATGCATAAAATCATGATTGTCATAAACTTCTAATTCATCATCATCTCAGGATTTTTCCACTTATTAGTGGGTATCCTCAACCTAGATTTTACCCAAGAGCATCCTTCCATTGCTTTCTGTCCAGGGTCATAGCATCAGTTAAATTATGGTATGTGAGGTCTATTATGTGGTCTAGCTGTTTCTGTTTGGTCTGACTCTTTTCTGTCTACAGTTGCATCCCACTTCATAACTATATTGGGGAGTCTTCCTTCCATCATTCTCATCACAGGATCATCACAGTAGAGTCCCTTTACTTCAATGGTCTGTTTTACTCCCATCATTTCTCAAATAATTTCTCAAATAATCACCTTACGAATCTTTTCTCTTTGAGATTTTCTTGTTGATCTCCTCCAGAAATCCATTTCGTCGATAGAAGTCTGTCTTGGTGACATTTACTTATTGTCCATGTTTCTGTACCTTATATTAAAACACTTCGAACCAATGTATTAAAAATTAATTTCTCTTGTTGGGTGGATATTGCTACTCCAGAGAATTGAGTTAAACCTTGAAATGATTCTTCTTTCTTCTTCTATTCTTTTGTCAATCTCCCATTGACAAGTTCCATCCTGGTGAATAATAGAACCGAGATATTTCTATTCTTCCACTGTATTTACAGTTTCAATTTCTATAGTAGTTAAAGGATCTGTCGTCAGATACTCTGTTTTTTTCCGTATTAATTTTTAGACCCCAGTGTTCATACTCATCAACTAGTTTCCATAATATACAACTTAAATCCTCTTTATAAAAACATAAGGTTTACGTGCACTGCGTAGTATTTGAAGCAATAATGAAGCCATACACCTGTGTAAAGAAATTAACAATTTATACAAATAAATAAAATACACGACGTTTCACTGTCGAGAGACAGC
>JAFIDM010004315.1:33831657-33845906 GCA_023159025.1 Thereuonema tuberculata | reverse complement strand
GAAAGAAAGTATAGCCAATTTGATTGTCAGCTACCTAATAATGGTTCATAGATATCTGAAAAGATTACTTAAATAGTTTATAGACCGTTTCAGATTTATGGACACCACTGTTTGATAGGTAATAATGACACTAATAGATGCTTTCTTTATATTAGATCACTATAAAAATAAATATCGCTATTCTTTATCAGGCGACCTTATTACGTAATAGAAAGCAACCAAGCAAGCTTCGATAATAATAACTTCAAGAATTTAAAACCATTTGGACGCAAGAACAGGTTTTTCTTTTTCTTCTCGTTCAATTGGTCTCGGTTACGCAATAGAAAGAATTGGTGCGTCCACCATAAATAAAAAGTAAAACTAAAAAAAAATAATAATAATTAAGAAATATATGCGTTTAAATTTTTCCAAACCTCAGATATTAATAAAGGTGTATGTCTCTTAGAGATAAATAATTTCACTTATATAAATATGCGTCCATCACTCCACTGCTTCCCTTTTTCTTTTATGAACTAATACTGCGTCAATAAAAAATAATAAAAAAAAAATTGTTTAGTTCGACTATTTAAACGATGCGATGTACAAAACTTGTAATTTTCTCCTCAAATCTGCAAATTATTTATTTAGAGTTCTCAAAGGGGGTTGAGCCTTAATGGCTAATAAAAAATTCAATTTCCTAATAAAAAATTAAAAAAAGCACAGTAACTTGTACAAGCACTGAAATCAGTTGCTACAGTCCAAAATCTCAGATTTCTGTGGATCTGTGTGAGATAGTTAATAATGACATTTAGGTCGCCGCAACAGTAGATCTAATAAAAGTTCAATATTACGGTAATATAACAAAGGACATGCATCAATGTTATTGTTAGCCATCTAATAATGGTTCATAGAAATCTGAGATGCCATTGCTTAGCCCATTACTTCCGGTAGCAAAGACATTCCGCTGGACCTTTTTGGAAGTTTCGCCAGAGGAAGATCAGAAAGCCCCTCATCCTTTCAAATTTACAAATCTTCATTATTACTCTATTTCCTAACGTTCATCATATGTTTACTTTCAATAAAAGAAAGTAACATTAATTCTCGAACAATAATAAGATTTCCCAGTTACTTACATTACCACCATCACTTTAAAAACTCAAATACCTATATCGATAATCTCCATCGATTACAAACCTTTATTGCACTTCATCACTGTTTGTTATTATTTGTCCAAAACTCTGTCGTAATAGGTAGGGAAAAATACGCGTAACGGCTGTTCTGAAACCTTTACCTTTCTATTTATTTCGGTTTGGCAGCTTTTGTGGTTCTATTAATCGGAAAACAGCGAGGGTTGGAAATGACGTAGAAGCCGTCTCGGCGCCAAACACTGCATTGGGTAAAGATGAACCCGGAGAGAGACGGAATTTCGTGAGAATTGGCCTCTTTCATGCAATGGGTTCCCTAAAGATGTACAAAATTGAAAAGGAAAGAATCAAACAAAAACACTTACGGGACCGTTAACTAAATATTACTGGCAAGTTCAATCGATTTGTCGCCGTCCGTTTCCCCACTGATCATTCACTATACCATAGGCTGCACAAACTGGTGGTCGCCGATGACGTCATCCAATCCGGGTCTTCACTGCGCACGTCCGCAATCTACTTTTTCCGAGGGCACTCCCTCGCTTCATTCGCAAACTAAGTTGTAAATTTAGAAATTTCAGGAAATGGAAAGGCCTTTGCCGGAAAACCATTGGCATCGATTTCTTTTTGTTATTCGCTAACTTGAATTTGTAAATGTCCAACTTTAATTATGAACAATTTTTTCTCTTCTGAAATAAAGTAGAAAAATCAATATACAACATTTTAATATGGAATTAAAAAGAATCCATTACAGAATGTATGGTTAAAAACGTAAATATACTTAAAAAATAAAAACAAATTTTTTTTTGGCTCACAGATTTAATATTTATTAATGACTTCTTTGAATATATTTCTTTACTTCCCTAATATTATTATTATTACAACTACTTTTTTATTATTGTTTTTTTTTTTCATAATTTTTTAATAAGATATATTAATATTTCAAGAGCTTTATTCCAAATTGGTTTTAGAAAAGTGTCGTCTTTTGGTGAACGTTTCACCTAATTATTAAATATTTATCGAGATTAAAAGTCTATATTTTTTTTCTTTGCGTCATCTTCGGGTTTTGACAAAGATTAACTACAGCCATTGACGATGGGACGTTTTGGATTTTTTAGTTAGTTGAGCATTAATAAGTGCGAAAATAATATTAATCTACAGTTTTTTTGTTGCTTGTTTTAAGTAATAAAAAAAAATCGCGGAACTTGAAAAAGATCATTTTATTAATTACAGCCACGGGAAAACGGACATTCGCTGTCGACTATCTAAAGCAAGTCACAGTTTTTAGTAAAGTTACATACGCCTTTCGGTGGTTTTTTATAAACTAAGGCAATGTTATTAAAAACTTTTAATAATAAAGACTTTTTCGCTTTTGTCTTTTTCTTTTCTTTAAGCATATTATATCCGGTATATGAAGGTGGTTTATAGTTTCCACTTATAACTTCTGGCACTGTCCGGTTCTTTAATCAATTGAAAAATAACCATTTCAGATTATTTTTGAAGAACAAAAAAAAAAAAAAAAAAAAATGGACTGTTTACAATTTAGAGTCCAGAAAACTAGTTAACTTTTCAAGGCAGTCATGAGAAAATTAAACAGAGACAATTTTGTGATAGTTAGGTACGTAGATAGATCAACAATTTGTTTGTTCTATTTTCTCTAAATAAATAAAAAAAATATTCTATTTACTGCGAGACTTTGAAGGGAAGAATTATTTCATTAAATAAAATATAGAAATTTTAAAAATAGGAGAATTATGTATATATATTGCGTAAGTACTTCCATTTCTAGATATGTTTTAGACTAATATTTGAGAGGTATACTTTGAAACAGGGAAAAGCTCTGGAAAATACACTGCAATTTATTACTATCTTATCAATAAATATCTCAACTTTTTAAATACCTGAATTTCTCAACACTCATTTTTTTTAAAATAAAACGGTGGAGATGGAAGAAATAGGGTTCAAATTCTAGATTTAAATGTTACTACAAAGCATGATTTTGAAAATGATTTCTACAGTGTGGGTTTTAGTGCGGTCTAAAACAATTGGAAATACTACAGTTATTAATCTACAAGTGAATTTACATTTATAAAAATCAGAAACAGTCTTTGCGTATTGATGTTAAAAAGGAAAAATTGAAACTGATTCTCTTAACATTCAAACAAATTTCAGAAATATGAGTTTAAATCTAAAAAAAAAATAAAAAAATAAAAAAAACAATGTTCTATCTAGAGGCACAGAGCTATACCTCGCAACCCCAGCAATCAGGTGAGGCTCCAAGATGGAGAGCGGTCCTTAAATCATCAACTGCGAGGAGACTCATTCATTCCGGTACACCATTGCTGTTTAATTCTATAAATCTTGTAATATGCAAAATACTGAATATTCAAGTTGGCGCGAGCATTAAAATGTCTGAAAATGATTGCTAACTTAATTTATTAATTTATTTTATTTATTTTAAATTTATTTTTCTCTCTATTCTTGTCATTCCATTCCAGCTGAATATTCCAATTGTTCTTTCAGTCTTCCACGTTACCTACTACTAATAATAAGAACAAAAAATAATCACTTATGAATAGTTGAAAATTAAGTTATCAAGTTCATTAAGCTCTGTTTTTGAAGTGGGATCCCACATATTTGATTCAGGAAATAACCTTATGTAATTGTTATAACTCCTATGAATTCTGGGAATAGTATTGATGAATGAAGATTAAGTTCAATAATTAAGCAACAGTACGTTACAAATACAACTGAACCAAACGAAATGAAATTGCAAGATTAGGCCAACGATTAAAGTACCTTATTTAACAGAATGTTCAATGAGTTTAATAAAATAAACTAATAATTATTATTCCAATTCTTGATCTATAGCGGTTTGTAATTCTGTCCCGGGAAATTATTTATGTATTCAATACTACTACTACTACTACTACTACTACTACTACTACTACTACTAATAATAATAATAATAATAATAATAATAATAATAATAAGAATAAGAATAATAATACTTTTAAGCTTGTTTTGACAAGCATAAGCAATAAACGCAGTACTGTCGAAATTATATAATCCACTTGCAGACGAGAATGGCCAGACAGCTTTTGATGAAATATAAAATTAAACTCTTATCTTATCGGGTCATTTAATTTTTTATAAAGATTGGTGAAATATAAATTGGGTTTCTATTAGCAAGATACATCAACTATCTAGGCAACAAATACGGTACTGTTACAGACACACTTTTTGTGATTAATGTTTTATGCTGTTTGATTCTTTGGTTCCAAAACATTAATTACATTTATGTTGTGATAAATTTTTCTTAAATAATTTGTCAACTTTATTAGTTCGTCCTGTGCAACGACTGACAAATGCAGCCTATATGCAGTATGGAACCACTGCACTACTGCGCAGATGACGCAGCTACGTCTTTGCTCGACATTGAAAAGTATAACAAAAGTTTCGGTTTCATGTGTTCAAATGCAAATCGTTGACAGTCAACATTCATTTTGTCATCTATTTTGTTTCCTATTTACAATAAATTGGTACTTCAGATCTTGTAAGAAGGAATGTTCTGTAATTGAATAATCGACCAAGGCCAAATAAATTAAAGTGAGTTTTGTTAGTTCTGAATTGACCTAATAAAATTTAATTAATTTATTTAATTAAATAAAAAGAGTGTAGTTGGCGTATCAACTTTCGAATATTCCCATGGCAAGATCCAAATACTTCTATCAAGATAGTAAATTGGAGCATTTCTGTATAATTTATATTTGTGTAACGAAGCTTTTCGGTGATTTCTGTACTGATGGGTTTCAATGTCTATGGACTTCTATTAAAACGAACAGGGAAATCACATTTGGTAACATTTACTGCAATAAATTACAATTGCAGGTTTCTGAGTCTGAATTATATAATTTTGGAGTTACTGAGATTGTTATACTTTAACGATAACACAGCGTGGAAGGTTTTTGTCCCTAGCTTCTTACCTATTAGCTGGATATGTATCAAAATCAATAGGGATCTTACCCTAACAAGCAACACAAACTTCCAAAATTTGAGCTTTCTAGGATTTTTTAGTTTTTAAACTATAGTGAGCAAAGAAAAACGAATATGCCTGCTTATTTCAACTTTAAATTAAATTTAACGTTTTATTCTCTACATTGTGCAGTAAGGGATGTTACGAACTTTAGACCAAATATATAATACCTTCTGGTAACTAGCTACCATATACACATACGAATTCTGGAAAAAAGAAAAAAAAAACTGCTTCCTTGTAGTGAAATGAATGATTTTTTTTGTGTGTTGTTGTTGTTTCTGAAGAATTAATTAGAATGACTAAATAATTTCGTAGTAAGTGACTTTTTTTATGCATAATTTATTATTAGAATAATAAAAATGTTCAGTTAAACTATTTCGAAAAGTTACAACAAAATTCGAAATACTCGATTACACGGTCTGTTACGTTACAATGATAGTCTGCTACTAATGAATGATAAGCTGTGGTGCCCTTTGCTGTCCTATTTGTCTTCTGGCAATTTGAAATAGACCCCAAGACTGACTTCCCTGCGTTGCGTGCATGTTCTAGGGCAAGGTCGTCACAGAGCGAATCAGGTGAAACAGTGCTTTTATGCTGTATAGCATCATTGCAATGCAGGGAAGTTTGTGGTGGGGCCCAATTCCTAACTACGGTAAGCGTCTGCTGAATATTCGTGGCTTCATTTCCAAGGGCAGATGGTTCTTAGCATAGTTGAAGACTAAATTACGCCATATAATAAATAATTTCTTTGTAAGTTTTCATTACTTTACTTTGAAGTTTAATATTAAGTTAATGAAACTAGACAAAGAAAAGTAAAAACTGTTATAGATATTTCTACGAAAGTAAGGTGCCACATTCAGAGAAACTACCAACCTTTGATTTAAAAGCAAAACATGAAAAGATTTTACAAACTAATGAATTGCGATGCAAATGAAATCACGAATGTTACAACTTATACGTATTACGACTTTCAAATAATTTTTACAAATGAATTAACTACAACTAGTTATAAAATCCTACAAAATATAGCAAAAAACAATTAAATTTCACTGTGTTTAAAATTTCTGGAGATTAACTAAAACATGTTCAAGGGGAATAATGACCCAAGTATCATTGTAAAATTTTAATAATTTTAGAGAAAATTATTTTCCAAAAAGACAACTAAAGAAAAACAATAATCAAAATGGGACAAGAAAGCGATATGGGACAGAGCAGTGTAAGTTGTGTTCTATTTATTGTTGCATACTGAAGCTGAAGATTGATGTCTAAAGTACGTTTACTTTCAAAAACTAGTATTAATTTAAGCAAAATAAAAAGAAAAATGTCAGAATTGTTGGTGAAATTGCTGTGCCTCACGGATATTACAAGCGTGGAAAATTTTAATAATTAATAATAAGTTAAATTGATTACAGACAGTAGAAACTCCATTCTCTACATCAATGAACCAAAACATTTCTCCCAATACACTCTATTTTACATGCTAAGTAATTGGGAGCTTGTATCTGTGTTTAAAATGCTTTGCTAGAATTCTCAACATTACTAATCATATCAATTAAAGCAAACTAAATGTTGTGTATTATCAGTATTGTTGGAACGGTATTCGAATCGAAACGTCTGTAATTATTATCATCATTAATTTAAATGAATTAATATTTGTGTGTCTAGCCTTTCCTGTCTTGGTTAATCCATTTCAACACACGTAAATTATTCAATGTCTTGAAATAACAGAATTTATCAAAAATAATAAAAATAAAGGATTTACTAGCAATGCATTGATCTGAACCAAGAATTTAACAGTTAAAATGTTCGAATATTTTTTCATGCAGCAAAGGCATAAAATAACAATTTTTACGATTTTTAGAAAAAAAGGAGTTTTTATGCTAATCTTAATATATTTTTTTATTTAGGCCTAATACGAATCTGACAAGCAAACAGTTGACTATTTCGAATTATCAGATTAGAAAAAAAAAATCTTTTTATGATGTGTTCAAATGTAACTACAGTAGGACGTCGATTTTCTGAACTGTTAATTCACCTATGTTCAAATTAGTATCTTTTTTTAGTGCACTAATTGTTGCTGGAATTTACTCTTGCTGTTTAATTCATTCCTTTTTAATTATTTCGAAGATAATATTGCAGTACAGCATAGAAAAAAACTTACTTTGCCAATACAAGGGTTTAAAATTATTTCCTAAATCGTTTCTTTTTTTCATCATTCTTTATATGCATTTTTTTTTTCATAATATAGAATTATTTCGGATTCGAAAGTAGTCCCTGTGATCTAATGGATAAGACGTCTAACATTCGGATCAGAAGGTTGCAGGTTCGATTCCTGTCGCGGATGTTTCATTGTAAAACTTGTTTCTATTTTCACAGGAAATTAAAATTATTTTCCAAATATAGAGGAAATGTGTTACTGAAGTGCTTTAGACACAGAGAGATCTGGAAAACTATACAAGAGATTAATGAACTGTCACCCCCTTGCCGCTGAAAACGCTCCAATCTCACACCCACCCAACCCCCGAAAAAAAATCAAGAGCTAAAAGCTCTTTAATTATTGATGCAATAACCTTTTAGATTTACAAGTAGATTCTGATAGCTTTTACTGAAGCCAATCGTTCGCTTTCATAACAGGCCAATCATATGTTTTTTTAAACAAAAAAGATTTTAACGTGTCAATGAAACATAAAATAACTTAAGAAACTTAAGAGATTTCGCGGGAAATAGTTATCATCGGCGGGAGTCTAGGACGGCCGTTTCGTCCTCTTTAAGACTGTCAACCAGATAAACTCTTCGATGACAAGTTTTCGCGCCATCTGAGCTTGTCATCGAGGGGTTTATCTGGCTGACGAGTCCTAAAGAGGACGAAACGGCCGTCCCAGACTCCCGCCGATGATAACTCAGGGTGCGAAATCTTTTTGGCTTCTTATTGCCTCCTTTGGTTTTTCACATCTTTCATTAATAACCAATCACGATTCCAATGCGAATTCGTCTTCTGTTATAAACAATTTAACAATCACATGCCACTACAACTGAAAGGATGTTTTCTCCAAAACAAAGAAATACTTTTCTCCATAAATAGGTATGTCAAATTACAAGAAAATCCGTTCACTAGTTCAAAAGGTATTACATATGTTATATAGACGATGATCTAAAAGGATTAAAAAAAAACATTGAAATTAACAAGCTGTAACAAATTTCCTCACCCACAATATTAAAATTGAAGCATCACAACTGAATCCTCAAATGAGAATAGGCAGCAGAGGAGGTAGAGGCTATTCCGATCTTCTTCAGTCAAACGGAACGCAGCTTACGCAGATTGAGTTCGGTTTTCGGCAGTCTTAACTCTTAAGAAATTCGCTACGTACCGTATATAACAGAAAGTCGTACGAATACTATAGTATTTTGCAAAAAAAAAAAAAGGGTTTGCCATATATGGTCATTACGTAGCGATCGATTTTGTCTGGAGCAAAAGTCACCAGTCATGACGTCATCAACTTGAACTCCGAGCAATCAGCCCAAGATGGCGTCGTTTGTGATCGCATAAAAAAAAATGACAATTAATAAAAACATTTTCAATAAAATAATCTTAAAAAAATATAAAATTATTAAAATAATAATAACAATAATATAAAAATATATTCGTAACTGTAGAAAATACAGAAACCAGAATGTTTTCGTAATGTTTATACGATTCAGTTATGAATTTAGGCAATATATGGCGCTGTTACGTCCTGGAAACATCAATCCATAAGCAAATTACGTCATCAAAAGCTTTTCTTTCATGAACTGAACTGTAGTTCCTTACAGAACCCTTTTTCTCTAAATAGTAGACAATAGATTTTCTACTTGAGTTACTTGGTCAGTAGCTTTAATGTTTTGTTTTGTTTTTGTTTGTTTGGGGCTTTTCTCTGAAGATTTCCAACTGACAATTTAGTAAATATATGAGAACTTTAATATTCTTACTCAAAGATTAAGAAAGACTAGATAAATATTTGAGATGCTTCAGATAACTATAAAGACCATTAATCGTAAACTTTTCTTCTGTTTTGGCTTCTAATTAATTACAGACCCTTTTTGATGTTTTTTTTATACCAAACGGATTTATTCTTTATAATTTATTAATAATTTATCTCAAAGGAATTCACTCATTCAATTAATTTTCTTTTACTCAATAGCGAAACGAAATGAAGCCATTAAGCAATTAAAGATGCCAACGCCAGGAATCTGAGCCAACAAAAAATGAAGAATATGTCTCATTTATCAGTATTAATGGACAGGAGATGATGACATGAAAAATACGAAAAAATTAAAATCCGAATAATTTTTTCTAGCCGTTTATTATCTATTATTTAAATATGTATATATACTTTTTTTATTATATATAATCTTTATTTATATGCGCATTATTTTATAAATGAGATATTTGGAATCATAAATAAATATATTTAGTAAGCTAGTTAATTTTATCTTTCGCTGTATCAAGAATTTCTTTTAACTTTATTTTGTAATTAATTTTGTGTTTTCTTTCTTACAAATCCTAAATCATTTCTTTTTAGCAATTTCACTTAGGGGAGGCGGAACTCAGTTGGGACGATTTGGAGGTCTAAGTTGTAATCGTTCTGTATGTGTTAAAAATACAACTAAAAATCTGAAAATTTATAATATGACAGTTTAAAAATGGATGAATCATATTCTGCTATTCTTGATTTTAATATGATAACTGATTTAACTTCATTTAAGCTCAAAACCTGCTAATTTTTCGAAAGAATTTGAAATCTAGTAAATTATTTTAGCTTAAAAAGGTTTCCATTTCTGATTCTATGAATAAATAAACTAATAATCTATCCCTGAATTCAAGATTTCCTTTACTTTCACAATAGTTCAATTTTAAAAAAAAAATCAACTATTGGAAAAGTAAAGGAAATTTTGAATTCAGGGAATAGATTATTAATTTATTTATTCATAGAATCAGAAATGGAAGCCTTAATATTCATTAAGTTTTTTGATTTGAATAAGCTAACCTGTACCGCTACAAGCCATGCAGATCTTGGGGTGCGGAAGAGGTATAGGCTCCCGTGATTCTCGACCAACGGAACTAGTTGAGGTTGAATGGTCAGTCCGACGCTCCCCCGCGTTTAATCCCCGAGTACGGAAACCGGTGCCCATTTGACAGAGGGCTGGGTGTACTCTAGGGTCCGTCTGGAGGAGAAATCCCTGACCACCGTCTGGACTAGGGCTCCTCCAATCTGCAATCCACGACTACCGGACCCACGGCTTTTATTAGGCATCCTTCAATCATCTACAAGAATGTAATCAGCCGAGATGGAAACAGAATTTCATGGAAGACATGTGCACTTGTTCAGACGATTCTATTATTTTTGGGCAGATAGAAAAATAAAAGATGTCTTATTTATCCTAAATCGGTACATATATAAGAGCCGGTGTTAGATCCTTTGTTGGTTAAGATTCTTCCTTTTACAGTTCAGAAGCCCTTTTCAACTACACAATTACGAACTCCTTTTAGATATTGAAATTTCCACTCCAAAAGTCCCTGTTCTAGCTCAGGTGCTAATTAAGTTTTCAAATGTTTGCATTCTTCATTGATCGCTTTATTTACTGAAACTCCATGTCTAGTTTACTTTTTAATGAAATACGATTATTTGATTCTACTGAGAATTACAAATGTTAAGTTAAACTTGAAAGAATTGTTTATGAATAAAAGTATATTACAAACATAAGAAAATAGAAATGTTATTCGACTTTGTCAAGTAGAAAGATTAAATCTTCATAAAAGTATTTCATATAATCTCCTTTATAATTATATAATTTCATATAATTTGCTTTTATTTTATTCCAATTGATTGCACTGATAATTATCCGGCCTAAGCATATATTTCTATCCGAAACAAAGTATTGCCAACATCTTTTCATAAAAAATTAGAAAATTTATTTAAAATATATAAATAAATCAGACCATCTTTCAGACTACAACAAAGATCTCAAACAACGGATCTTTGAGTTAGTATCAAGTTATTAACCATCCTAACTCTGTCTATTATTATTATTACTATTAAAACCGGAAGCAAACTGATTAAACAAATATTAATATAATAAGCTTAATCTGTTCCATCAGATTTCATCCACGTTAACTTTAAGATTTTTTTTTTAGGACCTTTTACTCAAAAACTAGACTTCATAAGATTAACTTCTGTCTGGCAAAACTTTATCGCATTCTGTCTCAAGGCCGCCTTAAAGATAGCGTTTCGCCACCGAATTGCGGATCTCCTATTTTTAATCCAATAATCGATCTTAATCCATCCGAAAATGTATTGATCTTCGCTTAACCTGTAAGTGCTAAGGTGTACACTTCCAAAACAGAAGCGTTCACGGAGTTTTAATAAAACAGAAATCTAAATTTTTCATTTAAATTTATAAATAAGTTATGTAGCTATAAATGTACTATATTAGCTACATAACTTATTTATAAATTAAGTAGTTCTGAAATTGAAAACTTTTGTGACGTCGTTATAATTCTGAAATACTCATTCAGATATTTGAGAATTGGCTGACGTCACAAAATAAAATGCGTAATTTGGGAATCATTTTACGAGTTTGTTGTGAAAAGTGTCTTCCTATTTTAAGTAATTTTAACAAACTCAAGGAAAAGTTAAGTCTAAAAAGATATTACGTAAAAATTAAATAAAATTAAAAAAAAAAAACTATATTGCGTAGTTGCAAATATTATTGAAAATAAAAGATATTTTGGTTACAATAGGATCTGCGTATTTGCATCAATATTATGAAATCTGAATAAGTTTAGTTCCTTATTTCTGAAATATCCCAAACTTGAATTCTAATATGAACTACTTGTATATATCAAAATATAAAGAGCAATAAAGAATTACCCAAGGATCCTAAAGTCAGTAATTGAAGTATAAAGCCGAGCAATTGGTTTAAAGAGCAATGCTCTCCAATTTCGAAGTGTCCCTTCATGGAAAGATCTAAGGATATTACGCAGAAGGAAAATTACCAAACAAAAACTGAAATTTAAATTCATAACAAAATTTTAAATACATAGATTTTTTTTTTTTTTATTTTTATCTCATTTCAAAATCACTTTCAACTGTAAACATAAACCTGAATTTGGAGGCTATAATTAAGTAGCTATCATTAATAGGAAATGTTGTGTAGGTGTGTTCTTGTGATCTCTAGGGAATTCTTACGATTTTACCTTTATGTAAGCCACGGTCACGGCGCAAACTGCACCATTGAATTTTTTTTTTTTTTTTTTTTTGGGGGGGGGTTCAAAAAAATCAAAAAGATTGTAAATGTTATTTTAAAAAAATTGCAAAAATTTCTTTTAATATAATTCTTCTAATGAAATGAAACTAAGCGATTTCAGCGCTCTCAGCCAGTGGCGTAGCTAGAAATTTTGAGCCCTAATGCAAATATGGGCCAAGCCCCCGCCCCTCGCCCCCTCCGTCAAAGATCTTTGAGGGTGGGGTGAGCCATAAGGTCTAGGGGGGGATTGCATCTCGGTGTAAGCTATGTTGATGTCTTTAAAACTGTATAGAACAAGGCAGTCCAAATTTAGTAACGTCGTTAAAACTGTTACCTTAATAAATACAGTAAAACCCCGTTATTACGCTCGTCAAGGGACCATGACCTACAAGCGTAATAAGCGGGATAGCGCTATAGACGGGAAATGATTTATGAGATGGGGAAAGATTTGGGCATCATTTTACAGGCAACATACATGAATTTGCAATGGATATACTGCAAATATGAGCTTATTTCCTATTAAAAAGATCTTTGATTGTGGTTTGCCGTGTGTGTGTGCTACTGTTATGAATTATGACATTTTCAATGCGGTTGAGGTAACTATTAACGTCAATTGATATACCACTAGGAACAATACTAACATATTTTCGGAGCAGATTTAGTGCACACTACTTTTTTATGTTTGCAACAACCCTTCGCTGCATCGGTAATTGCATCCCTATTTTTCGTTATTGTTCGCAGACTGGACGAGGGAATTCCTAGAGATTCTGCAAAATCCTTCTGACTTCTGTAGAATTCTCGTCGTACTTACGGATTTCCGTTTCGACATTTTGCACAACTGTATCACAGACCCGCAACTTCACAGAGTTCAAAGATTCCCTCCTACCAGGGGAAAAAAAAAGAATCTTTACAGTGTTACATTTCTTTTCGATACAAAATTTCCGATATAAAAAAGCGCTACAAGCGGGATTTGAAGCGTTATAAGAGGGTAAAAGTATACAGAGTTATATAGAAAATTCCAGGGACCGTATAAAAGGAGCGTAAAGAACGGGATAGTGCTATAAGCGGGAGCGTAATAACGGGGTTTTACTGTAGTTATATTTATTATAAATTAAGTCCAGTGTCCATCAATTCGTCTATCGAAAATCTAAGAAGCTCTCCTGACTTTAGATAGAGACATCAGGTAATAGTATCTGGCCCCATAATTCTTTCTTGGTAAATTAAAAAGCCCCATCTTATAGCATTGAGAGGCAAAAGGTAATTCTGTATCTGATTATACTTCAAATACAGTGTTTTCCATAAGTTTTCTGATGTAAGGAATGCATTAGATTAGGTACAAAAAAATACAATTAAAAAAAATAAAATGGGCCTAAAATAAAATGAGATTTATTTTCCAATTACTCATACGAGTCTACTGAACCGAATATGCCAACAAACAGCGAAAAAGAACGAGAGTTCAGTCCGTGGAAATACTTGCAAAGGTCACTGCACTAACCTTGAAAATCGATGTTTACCAACCCGTCAATTCCGCAGACATCTTGCAGACGCCAGAAACATTAGTAAACTTACCACGTCATTCCTCTTCAGAAAAAACCCATGAATAGTCAGGACTGGAACTCCAAGCAAAGATAAGAAACGCGCCATCAATTCACAGGAAAATGACGAATAAGAAATATATAAATGTATGTATTAAAATGGTTCGCGAAACAAGATCAATTGCAGATGCTTTGACCTTGAATTAAAATGAAGAAAATAGAAACATTGTAGTAATTCCTTCGAATTGAGATTTAAGCCCTAATTTCATGAAT
>JAFIDM010004315.1:33791146-33812831 GCA_023159025.1 Thereuonema tuberculata | reverse complement strand
TCTCGATATCTCGAAGTTGAAGGACGCTAAAAAAAATTCGAGATAACAAGGTCGAGATTACATGAATCTGTAAAATCAAGGGGAAAAATAATTTTTCCACATATCAAGGTTTTCGAGATATCGAAGTTCGAGATATCGAGAGTACACTGTGTATATATACTGTATATATATTATTCCATTTTTTGACGATTTTTCCTACTTTCACAACCTTATAGTCACGTTATTTTTACAATTTTTGCCACAAACTTTTCAGAGCTTTTAGGGCATCGGTTGAACTACAAATAAGCATCAAAAAATTCGAATTTGTTCACGGGATTTTAGGGGGCGGGGCTTAGAAGTGGGATGTGACCTCAAAGTTGGATTGGATAACTGCCGTAAATTTTGAGCTTTTGAGCTAAAATTTTTATGTGTGCTAAATAACCTTAAGGACTCGGCTAGTATTGTATTTCAGCCAAATTGGATCAACTGTTTCAAAATGGCGGCCGAAAGAAATTTAAACTTTTTGACGTTTGTCCTATCTTTAAACCCTTATCCTAACGTTGTTTTTACAGCTTTTGCCACAAGCTTTTAGGGCATTTTTACAGCTTTTAGGGCATTGGTGTAACTATAAATAAGTAACAACAAAGTTGACATGTGTTCAAGGGTTTTTAGAGGGCAGAGCTTAGAAGTGGGACGTCACCTCAAAGTTGTGATTTGATAACTTCCGTAAATGCTTTTCAGCTAAAACTAAGCTTGACTTCGGATGACTGAATATCAAGCTTTATTATTAAAATATTATTTACAAATACTATTCACAAATCTCAAGGTGTTTCACCTTTGGGAAATACACTTATCGTGGTAGATGCGCAACAGAAATGTTTAAAATTACAATTTAAATACGATATTCATTATGTAAAGTAATTGTAAAATAACTATTTTACTTTTTTGAAAATGTAACTGTAACCCTGTTTCTTCTATACAGTAATTTTCTAACCCTTACAATTAATACTGCTGTGATGTGTGTATGTATTGCTTGTATACAGTGCTTAGATTTTGTCTATCTACGTTACTATTAAGACTTTATTTATGACCAACACTTTCTGACTGATTAAAACAGTGGTGCCCAACCTTTCGTAATATGGGGGCCAAAATTGACTTTGCTGTGAATCTCGCGGGCCACAATGTAGCGGAATCTCCTATTCAACAACAAAAAAAAAAAAAAACAGCGGGCCACATGTAACACCTTCGCGGGCCGTAGGTTGGGCACCACTGGATTAAAACATTTTATTGTCCAAAATTATTTACTGCTTCTTAGCATCGATAAAGTCTGACAATGGTTCCAATGCTATTTATTTTTTAATGCGGTTCTAATAAGTTTTTAATATTTTAAATTAATTATTTTTCAATGCCTCCACCTATATTTAATAAATAAAAAGAAAAATTGTTAAAAAAATTCCAAGATCGACTTTGTGGAATGTGTGTTTATTTTAGAATATTTTGCAAAAGAAAGGAATATCCGTGTCTGGTGGGTGCGGCTACGCTTCTCTCCACCTATATGGGACAGCATTCCAAGCAGAGAAAGCTACGGTTTTGAAAGGATTGGGTGATTACCTGCAGAAAAAAGAATCTCCTTTAAAGCTGAGGTCCACCACTGCTAAGTTAACTGCAATCTGATTCAAAGGATACTTTTGTAATAGACTAAATCGTTAAAAGTATTTGGCCATTTAGTATTAATTTAAATAAAACTGTAACAATATGAGTCAACATTAAGCAGGTGTGCTAATCATTAATTATAAAAACAATAAAAATGGCATATTGCTCAATTATTACTTACTTTATATAAAGATCGAGTGAACAAATTTAAGATAAAAAGACGAATTGATTAATTCCTTCTTCAGTAATGTCATGAAGAAGATTTTTTTTTTCAATGGATCTAAGGCAATCGGACAATCCAATATTTATAGAAGATGTACATATTTCATGAGATTCCTTTAATAAAAACTCAAGCTTCTCCCACTATTCTTAATTGAAATTTTATCGATGCTCTGTATCCATATAATGTCTTACAATATTTGATCTAATGCCATGAGAAAATTGAAAGTTAAAAAAAAAAAATACAGAACATGGTCTATACTATTCCATGCGGGAAGAGCAGTGAAAGTTATTATCTAGACCAAAAAAAAAAAAATAATTTCTAAGAAACCTCCAGCATATGAAAATAGCTGAATAAAAAAAATGAAAAATGCAAACTAATCAAATATTGTAAGGATAAACGATTTAATGTAACTAATCGAAAAAATTTAGATAAGTTTCGATTAAATTTCAAATAAAAATTATTTTAAACTTTTCTTGAAAGCATGTTGTCTTCATGTGAGTCAACGGGAGTCTCGGATACGAGATTCTTCATAAGTCCCAGAGGAAGAAATCGATACATGTTATATCGGGGGATCCTAGTAGCTAAAGTCCCTGTATGGTCTTGGATAATATGTAGACTATGGAGACACAGTGACTTTATTAGTAGCTAAAGCCCAATTGAAGATGTTCCATTAAGAACATTGAGAACCAGTTGATAGGAACATTTCCCTAACGGCACTGTAAGGAACTAATTCATTAAAAAAATCGAAGATACAAATTAACGAACATTTCAAAATCAATAGCAAAAAATAAAAACATACAACAAAAATATACAACAGTATAAACACAACATGTCGGCGACGTTTACGATTACCTTTTGTTATTACATTAAATGGCATTGTGGGTGGAGATTACAAAATAGTTTATTTACAGTTTGGTTACCATGAACCCATTGTTGTAAGGACTGCTAAAAACAAAAAGATTTTTACTAATATTAGTATTGAAACAATAAATTAAAAGTGTCATCTAAACGTAGAACCGATTTGAGGTTTTCACCTAAAATCAAATCAAAGGTGTAAATTAATATGCTTGGTTCCTTATTATTTACAGTAATTGAGACTATACCCACCCTAATGTCACGAAAATGCGTCAAAAACAATATATTTTTTTAAAAAATACCAGAATCGCGGACTTTTTCGTTTTAATCCACGTGACTCGTCGTTTGTACAAGATGCCAAGATGGCGGCGCCAAATCGATTTTGGCTAATATAACCCATCAAAGTGCTGAAAAGGTAATGATTTATGTATTTATAAATATAAAATTCTCTCACACAGCTCTGAATGATGTAGGTAATCGCGAAATGATCATTTTAAATCGATTTGGAATCGCAAGAGCGATAATAGGGTGCGATATATGACATTTGACGTCGCGAAGTAATAAAAGTTCGGTTATATCGCGGTTAATCGCGATCTTCGATATCTTGGATCCGAAAGATCGCGTTATAACCGAGCTTCTGTGTATAAGCTTATTTCAATATTTTCTAAGAACGGTCGACTACTGGTCAAATAGAGGAGAGGGAACAGAGAATTGTCCTTGGCGGAGGGTCTTATTACATAGAAAGATTAGGGAGTCAAAAGTAAGATGGAAAATATAATTTATTTGAAATACGAAACAAATTCTGTGCAACTATACAAAATGAGAAAGGAGAGGAGAAAAAACAGAAAGAATTATTGTAAATAAGATACAGTTTTCAGGAATGAAAATTACAGTATTAATATTATAAAGAAATAAAAGTGATAAACCTCGGGAAACTCAGTAAATAATCTGGAATGGAATAAAAGTGAAAGAAAGTGAAATTAACAAAATAAAACAAAAATTCAGTCCTCTCAAACATATGCAATTTTGGAAAGGAAATCTAACAGATCAAAAACAATGGAGTTAATCATAGATGTAGCATAGAAACAATGGAACATCTGTTGCGCAAATGTGTCAATCAATTCCATAATCCCTTAATCAAATTCCAAATTTAGACCTTCTTAATCTACCTTCTTTTCATGAAGCTTTTCCACCAATTCAACTTTCATTTGGAGAATCAAAGAATCAGCCAATCAAAATGATTAGTTTCCTACTGGAGCCCCCATCCAATCTTAACCTTTTCTTCTTCTTACATGAATTAATTTTATATTCCTCTAAAGCAGGGGTGCACAACCTTAGGAAGTCTGAGGGTCAATATTTTTATATAAGTTCTGATAGAGGGCATTCTTATTTCAGTTATGAATTGCTTGTTTTTCCTTTCACCTTTTAAAGGGTTTGTTATATTTATTTATTTATTTATTTATTTATTTATTTATTTTGGTCAAATACCTTATGAGGTAGCCGGAGTATTGCCCAAGAATTTGTATTCCACATTTTGTTCTTGTTTTTAGTTATTGAGGGGGTCACTGTTTCTATCGCGAATGTTTCTTTACTCTTATAAAGAAAAATTCAAGATCTACGAAAATTATTAATATTGTGATCCTTAAGATTTACAACTGTTCGATCTGAACTGACATTGGAAAGCAATTTCAAACAATTTAATAAGTACAGCAGATCTCTAGGCTTTCATTGTAAGCCTCTTAATACCGCTTACCAATGCATCCGAAATGCAGGATTTTGGACATTTTTGGGTTGGAAAGCCATTGTTAATCTTGTAAATCCATACTTCATCTTTAACAGAAAGCAATATACAGTATATGAGATTATGAGATATATACAGTATATATATGAGATATATATGAGATTGACAGCTAAGACCATCATGTTGTTCCATTCATTTCAAGTCTGCTTGTAATCAGCCGCTAAAATTAATAAAACCGAGCATTCTTGCTCAGAATTCCTTATTTAATTACAAAATTTTCCCAATCTTCAGGAAAAAGCAATTAATAAAAATTAAGCGATTCTTTTCGTTAAAGCCGAGGGACTATGATTACAATGTTTAGCTTACATTCATCAAATTATTCAGTTTGTCTGTCTCCCGAAAAACCTCTGAACTCATTGGATGAAGCTTCTTGATATCTACCAATGATATTTGAAAACAAAAGACGTTCTAACTATTAAATTGTTTTTTTTTTTTTTTTTTTTTCTGTATTTGAGTCCTACGGAAATGGATCGTGAAAATGACAAAATATTCTAGCATATAAATGCGTGAGAAACAATGATTCTACTAATGAATGTTAACCCTTTTAACTGATCCACTATCCCACGTGTTTGATATGATAAAAATTAGTTGGATTTAATCAAATTTAGTAAATAATGCTAATTGATTTAAAAATTTTTGGCTAAACCGGAAAATACGGTACCTGCCAATCACAGTCTTCGTAAGGATACATCCGCGCAGGGATACATGATGGTGCATACAAATATCTCAAATCGCAGTTAGCCAGAAGAGGATTAGTTTTCCTAGTAAAAGATCGTACAAACTATTTTTAAATCAGCTTACCTCCAAATCTCATTCTACTTTTCACTAGTTAATTGAAAAACTAAAATTCATATCTTAAAAGTAGTGCCAAGGCGGCCATCTTGTCAAAACTCGACCTTAGTCCAAAACAGTTTGGTACCGTAATCTCCGGTTTCACCAAAAAGCTTATATCAGAAAATGAAAAACTTTTACTATTGTCATTAAGCAAATCATCCTTTCAAAGTAAAAGTACCCTTTATTATTGCGGGTTTTCAAGATTTCAAAAGAAAAAATAAAACAAAATAAAATAAAATTAAGTACATTCTCAGCAATCCATTGCGTAGTGGAAGCGGCGTGAAGCACTGGAGGGTCCATTTTTCAGAACTGGGAACTAGTGATGGCAGACGGAAACCAAATTCATGCTCAAATTTTAAGTTGAACCATAAAGCAAATATCATACCGAATTTTACAGAAATCAGCCCAGTCATCGAAGGTTTTCGGGGATATTTTTGAGGGATGAGAGATTTTAACCAAAATAAATTTCCTATGTTTTAAGTTGGACAATAATAAGCTATCTATCAAATTTTGTGGAAATCCTTCCAACTGTTTTAATGTGATGACAATCGTACGAACAAAACAATCAGATAAATAGCAAATAGGCAAGCAGTGAAAAACTTTTTTTCTCCATCATAATAGTAGCAAGTGAATATTTAAACCGGAATTACTGGCGAATGCAGCTGTAAGTTATGTTGTAGCGCAAAATTGCGAAGCCTTCAATCAAAATCAATGTTTCATGACATCTGTCATTTGTTTTGACACATCTTTCTTTTTTTAGATTAACCTAATTATTACGATTTTTAACTATTTTTCTAATTTCATCCGCTGATCGAAATCAATTATTTTTTGTTTGTTTGTTTTTTTTTTTCAGCTGAATATCAATCCATTGCAAAAGTAAGACGAAAAAAAGAGAGTTTTCAAGCAAAGATCGAGTTGCGATTGTCCAGTTCTTGATGCATCAAAAAAAAAAAAAACGAAAAGTTGCAGAAAGGTGCAATTACGTTAACTGCAAAACAACAACGAAATTATTAAAAAAATTCAGAAACTATCTGAACACTCAAAATAAAAATTAGGAGTAATATTTTTAATTTATTGTTTAATTTAATCTAATTTTTTTATAATAAATGTTGCGTTCTATATTTATTTTCTTTTGCTACTATTATTCATTAGATTACTATTATTCATTAAATTCATTAACTGCTACTATTATTATGGGACAGAGGCAGTACTTAATTATTGTGAAATTATATAAAATAAATATAAATAAACTAAAGAAATTAGTTACAATAAAATTTACCAGTTTTCTATCTTTTAGTCCTCTTGAGAGAGAAAAAAAAATTATGACTTTCATTTAAATTGAAAATTCTAGGGTAGGGCAAATGCCCCTTCCCCCCGCCTTGCCCCGTATGTGCTGGCACCCATGCTTCATGGTAGACTTCACATACTCAGCAATAAATAAATAAATACATAAATAAATTTTAAGGAATGTAGGATTTAAGACATTTTAAGAACTTTTTGTAATTAATTCAAAAGATCTATTTTATTCTGACAATGTTTGGCCTAAGTCAATAGGTTTCTCTAAGCATTTGCTATTCGATCTAACGTTTCCTTTTCATGAAATTTATTACGGATCGAGATTCGTAGCTTCCATTAGATTGATATTTAAAATGGGATTTCTCGTTAATAAGAATTAGTTAAAAGTCTTATTTTGCTTTTCTTTGACAAGAATCTATGATCTTCTTTTCTAATACCGACATTTACTTCTAAAATTGGCTACTAGAGGTCGTTAGTTGTCATTGTTTAGTTGGATGCCTATGAAGCGAACTTTGAATGGGATTTTTGGCTGCTTATAACTGACATGTATTGATTTTCTGCTTAACAGTTACTATGGATAAACCACAGATTATTGTACATCTCGAAAAATCTTTGAACTATTCGGTGTTTGATGTGAAATGGATTCCAAGTACAACTAAATGTATCGTGCTGGGTTCACATCCCAATGGAACTGGGGCCTTCGAAATCTACGAAGTGGATCAGGGATCTTTACAATTAATTAAAGAGGTCATTAAAAGAATCACCAATTTTTTTTCTATTTACCTGTTAAGCAATATTAGGCCTCATTTAATGACCGTAAGACAAGTAGCCTAATTAGATTTCTAGCTTCTAAAATGTTGAATACAATAAAAACATGGTCATTAATTTTCTTCATAATATTAACTGTGTTTTAGTGATCATAATATATTTTAGAAATGGATTGACTATGAAAAGTCGTATTCAAGTATTAGAAAAATAATTAATTTTAATAGTTTTGTACTGTTATTAAATTTCAAGATTTATTTTAAAATGTACTTTAAAAAAGTACAGAAAGATTCTGGTAATTTTTATCTTCTACCCAAAAATAGCAAAAAAGTCTTCAAAATTTTATGGCAATCCTTTCATTGTATTAAATAATAGGAATAATAGATGCTTGTTAAATATATTTTAAAATGCTGTAAATTAATAGAAGGAAAAACCTGCCATAAAGTAGTTTGACCGAACCCCACAAAATTTGCGGAAAGGAAAACATTACGGCTAATAATCACAAGGAATAGTGAGACATTTAACGCATTTAGAAACTGAATCGCAAATATGAAAAAGGTACTAAGTCATAGAAATACCAAACTGAGAAAACACAAAAAACCTTCCACATTCAAAACTAGAGCCAGCAATTAAAAATCCATTGGGGTGGTGTGAAACGACTGAGAAGTTGACCCATGCCTGTCATCTATTTATTCTTAGGTCAGTTTGCAAATGTATAAAGACATAATTAAAAATTTCGACTTAGTACCCTTTTCCAGATTATGGGTGACTTAGGTACCTTTTTCCATGTTTTGCAATTATATTGTCGCATTTTGCAGTTAAAATAAAATGTTTTATTTCAATTTTTTTTAGTACAAACTTAATCATATAAGTTATATAATGTTATATATAATTTCATATGGCAATGTAACACTAGTGCAAAAATAATGAAAAAATGTAAAGCAGTATTCAAGTTTTTGACCTCCTGAGACTACTGGAAAAGCCTGATTTAGTTCCCACTTAAATGATGCATGGGGTGAACACAATTGAACCCATTTTCAGTCCTAACTCAAAATGTACAAAAAGTTGACTTAGTACCTTTTTCACATTTGTGATTCAACTAGAAACAACTTGTTTAGGATCTGTCAGACTTCTGTTCTTAATATCAAAGTGCAGTTTAGATAAAGAGCATTAAAATGTTGGCAAAACTCCGAACGGCGGTCCCAAATTATGAAAACCTTTTTAATGACAGATAACATTATGACTGTGAAGGATAACAGATAGCCAGAGTTATTACATTTATTTATCTAACAGAAAACATACTGTTTTTTGTGTATATAAAAGAAGAATATTTAGGGTTTTCATTTATTTATTTTTTTAATTTGCTAATTTTTATTTTTTATTTTTTATTAATATGATTTTTTATTTTTATGCATTTTAATTATAAACAAATAAAAGTCTTTCTTGGATTTGTATTTCTGTTGCTATGGCAACTCGTACAGTTTAAGGCTAAACGTGCCATGGCTGGTAGACTACAAGCACCAAGAGTAATAAGTCATAAGTCATGCAGTTTTACAGCGGAACGCATTAGAAGTCTTTGACTGCTCACCTCGAGATATTTACGGACACTTTGGACAATACTTAAATAAGTTGAGCGAAAACTATGTGATTTGATGTGTAATAACTCTAGCTATGTGTTATCCTTCACAGTCATAATACTGTTATCTGTCATTAAAAAGGTTTTCATAATTTGGGACTGCCATTCGGAGTTTTGCCAAAATGTTCCATTATAGCTATGGATTGATAAGCAAAACAAAAATGTATTCAGGAATATTATATTACAAGGAAACTGGTTAAAATAAAAACAAGTTATAATGGGATACCTGTTTAAATAAAATGATGTAAATATTTTTACATGTGTAGCACAAGACGTTTAAAAAGAATAAAATTATCGCACACACTTAAAAAAAAATACACTTTGATAAAGTCACCTCAATTAAAGATACTGAAAGGTTTTTAATTTATATTTTAATTGTGTATATTAATTTTATTCTTTTTAAATAAAATAATGTATGTTAAATAATCCACTCCCTCATTTTATTCTGAGAAGAAAAATATTTTATCAGTAAACAATATCATGAAAATTTTACTCAATAATATTACCAGGAAAGAACAAAACAAAACAAAAATATAATAATTGACTTAATATGATTTTTTTTATAGATATAAAATTATTTTGAAAATGTAAATTAATTGGAAAATTCTTGATATAATGTAAGGTGAGGTGGCTGAGAATGGATTTTTCCAACTGTTGACTTTGTGTAACTCCCAACTTTGAAAGTGAAAGTGATAAATAAGCAGTAAACTATTATCCTTACCAATGCTGGAATATCAAGTAAAGCTTAAAGATTGTCTAGTTTTTAGGAATGGGGCTGACTGGCTTTTGTTTTGGCTGGCTTTTTTCAATGTGGTTCAAAATCTGCATTACAATCATTGTTATTAAATTTATTAGATAGTGTTTTGACATTTTCTTTCTTAAGGAGAAAAATTTGCCATACTTAAAATTAAACGAATGAAAACAGTAATTTATGGTTTATTTTACACAAATTCAATCACTCAACAGAATTTGTTAATGAGAGCTCACCAAAGACTTATCTGAATAATTAGTTTCATTGTTTTGAATTTAAATTAATTAATATAATCAGCTATTTATATATCAAAAAGCTTAATAAAGTAAACTATATATATTTAAAAGAAAAGTTAATTTTTTCTGGCCCTACCTCCTCCGAAACCATAAGACACAGAAATACAAATAAGGTGGCAACTGTTAGGTATAGTATTGAGGATGCTCACATTTTTATTTTTATCTATGTTGGCCAATTGGATGTCCCGGATCTCCGAGACAGTCTTCAGGATGCTCATAGTTTCATTGTAATCTATGTGGTCACCTGGAAGTCATGTGCCTTAAGATCAAACATGAGGTCTCTGAGACATGCTCGTGGATTGTGAGAAAATTATCTCAGAAAATAAGATCAACCGATCACAGGTTTGCTTGTTATTAACTGAAAGAAGTAAATATTTAGAATAAGAAAACTACTCAAAAGACATCTTGAAGCCAATGTATAGAATTATTTTCACTTCAGTCTTTGTATATATAATTAAAATGTGAAAATGAACTCCACCCGACACACATGAGTCAAGTTAAAATTAAAAATTTATAAAAACATTAAAAATACAAGCAAGGGAGCTTTAATGTTTTTATAAAATTTTAACTTAACTGATGTGTCATGTGGAAAAAAAAAAAAAAACAAACAAACGTTAAAGTAATTTTTAATAATGTATAATTAAAAAATAACAAATAAAAATTAAAAACAAAAAGTTAAATAATAACTCTCTAATTTAAAATAATTAAAATAGTGTTTAACCCATTTACTGAATTGGTTTTTTACATTTTCCATTTATTGTAAAAATGATAAAAATGCTGTCATTAGAGAAATTTAATTTGGATAATTTGGAGAGCATTTGTCTGATTCATTGCAAAACTGTAGTGCTAATTTGGTTACTTGCTTGTTTTACTGACTAAATCATTGTGAATTTTACTAAATTCAAAAGGAAATCTGCTTTCTTAAAGCAATTGTTGATTTTAATTAATTTAAAATAAGTGGCCTCTGATGTTATGGGAGGTAAAGCTTTTGCTGTTCTTAGATGAATGGCATTAAGTTGAAGTTGGAAGGCCTGAGAAGAGAAACCCATTGTCATTTTACATACGATTGGCTTCGTCTAAGGGAGAAAACCAAGAAAAAATCCCCGACTTCTACTGGCAGTTGAAACTAGCTCATCCATTAAAATTGTTTACAAATGTTTATTTTGAATCTGAAAGAAAAAAAAAAATGAGAAGTTTGGTATGAATTTTTCAACTTTCTTTTTTTTAATTTCTTTAAATATTTTAGGAACGGAAGACAAAGTCATTCAAATGTGGAACATTTGGTGCTTCATCTCTGCATCAGAGATGTTTTGCGACTGGAAATTTTGAAGGCAAACTACAAATATGGTGAGATAAATGTCATCTTCTAGAATTCGAGCTGAACATATCCATATTCTCTTTTTAAAATATGTTATTTTAATTTATACTAGAAAATTACTAGAAATAGTTGGACTATTAGTTTTTTTTCTTCTTTTTTTTTTTTCAACTGACTTTAACAAATGACCAAGTAAATAAACAGAGGCATTCAATTATAAAATTGAACCACAATTTTGAAATTAAATTGTCAATAACTATCATAAACATGAAGCTGTTACAGACAACCATTAATTTTACTCATTATTAAAATATCTTTTTTTTTCTTTTGCAGGGATGTGGAAAACTCATATTCTCCAATTTACACTGCTTCAGCTCATGATGAAATCATTAATTGTATTGATGGTGTGGGAGGATTAGGCATAGGAGTAGGGGCCCCTGAACTTGTAACAGGAAGCCGAGATGGTTAAGTGAATAATATTTTATGAGTGGATTATTGTGAAGAAAATTGTTCATTAGGAAAAAGAATTTAAGAATTTTACTGAAAAATATTCTGCTTTGTAGGAAATTTTAGATTATAACTATAGTTTGTTTGTTTTGTGTGCTGATACATTTAAAATAACCTCTTTGCTTGTTTTTGTAGAAAAATTAGAATAGCCATTTGGACTCAATAAATTGAGAAAATTATATACAGAAAAAAAAAAAAAATAAGTAGACCTTATCTGCATTAGGGCCAAAAGGTACCTAAAACATTCACAGTTCAATCATATATATATAAAAAATATCTTTCAAAGAAGCAAAACAATCCTTTGGCATTAAAGAAAAATCAAGACAAGGTAGCTGATGCATTCGAATAATATTGTAGATTAACTTTTTTTTCCGTCATAATATGGTTTAATTATACATAAAAATTTTACATTCATATTCCCAGAACAAAACCTGAAGAACATCTAATTCTGTTTCCTGAACTTGTAAGTTCTTTCATGTTGTTCAAATATCCTTTACTAATAAAAAAGCAGTAGTTGTATTTCCCTAAAATATTATTGGAATAAAAGGCTATTGGAAACACAAAGTAATAAAACTCTTAAGATGGGAAGTTATATATAATAACAAGTATGACTGTGTGCTATCTGTTCTGATCATTGAACATAAATGAGCTAGCTATCCATGTGCTGTATTCCTATTCTGATAAAGATGTTGTAATGTATTAGTTTCAGCAACGTCTCTCCTAAATTCAATGCTTTTTGGGAGGGCACTATTACAGTCCTTTTCCATGCAAAGTTTAGTTTAGAGATTATAAAACAGTGTCGATATAATGATCTGTTGGTTACTAAGTGTGACATTTCCAAGGGTTATACTCTGGGTGAAATGTCAAGGCTCTCTGATCAAGAAATAACCAACTAGTTCTTACTAGAATTGACAAGGCCTTAATATAATGTTCTTGAATTGATGATGGCTCTCCAGGAAAACCTTCCAGCTCAGTGTTGCATGGCTACCTGGTGTGGAAAATCACACCTGCACATTTGGAAGGAAATCTGAAAACGTTTGGGACCAAAGAAGATTAATGAGGCAGAACGACATGCGCTTCTGCAACTCCATCGAATTAAACGAAAATGAACTTTTGCAACTCTATGAAAGGTATCTTTCTGGCTACAAATGAAAGTTTGTTGCAATCTTGGATGAAGAGGATTTATCTCGGTATCTGTGGTAAGATATTGGTCAGCAGCAGAGAGGAGGCAGGGCGACTTCATCCAGCAATGCAAGGAGAGTCTCTGAAAGGCTTCGTGGTTATTGCTGGATACTACCATAGAGGGCAAATAGAAGATATGAAGGTTAGCATGAAATTTGAAAATCAAGAAAACATAATAAGGCTAATATATACCAGGAAAATTCCTGCCGTCTATCAAAATGCACAATGTCTGTCCACATCCCTCAGAATAAAACTTCTAGCCATATTGCCAGAAACTCTAGCCTTTATGATCATGGAGCTAGAAACTGGGATCAAGATTATAGCTTTCCAACACACCCCTGTCAAGTCCTTGGACGTCAGTCCAGTGGATTTCCATGGGTTCGGCCTACTGAAACAGGCTTTATGAAATTGGCATTGAAACACACTTAGCGGCCTTTAAAGGAGGAGATCCCATATTCCCCTGATATCCCTACAGTAGAAACTACCCTGTAGCTTGATTGCTCAATGTAAGGGTACATATAATGAACATAGTAGATGGTGGAAAGGACATTCAAATGTATCAAGTCTGCTGTTCATTGGAAATGCATTTCAAGAACAATTTCAAAAATCACCACCCATAAACATGGCTATGTTGTGTGTCATAAAAAAATTTCATTCAACGGGCAGCGTTCTGATACAGTGCAAAGGCTACACCAAACTTCCAGTTACAGTGACAACAAATGCGAATGAAGGAAGGCTCCTTAAACAGGTATTATAATTGCCTAAACAAAGTCTCTGGTGAACATGCTTAAAAAAGAATCTTAGTCAAACATCTACAAGATGAATGTTCAAGAAAATTGGAGGTTTTGCCTATAAGATACAGACATCGGAGCAATGCTGACAAGGACGCCTTACTGTCCGAGAACCTCACTGTGTTAGTGATGGCATACAATGAGGAAACTTTCTTATCAAATGTTTGGTTTTCTGATGAAAGCCATTTTCATTTCAATGAATTTATCAATTGACAGATTCACTTTCTGGGATTTAAATGGCCAGACATCATTGTGAGAAACCCCTCCATAGGGAGCGTGTAACAATATGGTATGTGGTGTCTGCAATTGGCATCTTGGGCCTTTATTTTGTTGAGGATGATCATGGCAATCCTGTGACTATGAACCAGATGCGATACAGAGAAAACATTCTCTCTCCATTTCTGGAGATCTCATCAGATTCTGCCATGCATGTAACCTGTCACTTCGTATGCAACTGTTCCAGCAGGATGGGGCCATTTACCACACAGTGAGGGACACTCTTCAGTTGCTTCATGTGAATTTTGGTAATCTCATCATTTCCCGTAGAACAGCCTTCCCATATCCGTCTCATTCACCTGATCTTACACCCCGGGACACTTACATTTTGGTTTATGCTGAAAGAAACCATTTTCTGAGAGAACCCACTGGCAACCATTGGTGACTTACGTCAAAAGATTATGACATGCATCAGAGGAACAAAGCAACCTCTCTTGAGAGACATGTTTGAGAATCTATGTGAGTGTTACGAGTACTGCCTACATTGCAATGGACAGCATATAGAACATGTGCTATGCCTCGAAAACATGGATGTTGACTTCCATGTACCGCATTTGTGGTAAATGGAAGTCAATATCCATGTTTTCTTCTACTCTTTGTATTCTGTGTGTCACATAATACACTTTTTTGTTACACAAATATGTAAGTATCATTTATTTTGGCATATACTGTATTTCCTGGGCTTTTTACTTTTTGATACAAAAATAGTCTTTTGCTTTCACTAACAGCATGTATAAGCATAAGAGAAATTTAAAAATAGAATTATTTCTGCAGAAGGAAATTATCCTTAAATGGACTGCTGTATGTTAGCTGAAATAAACCAACAGAAAATAGAGGAAATTCTCTGAGAACTATTGAAAATGTATCACTTCCTGCACAAATTGATACATTTTTAAGTACTGAATATGAACTTGGAAGATTCACTAAATTGAGATCATAAAATTTCATGAAAACATTATTACTGAAGTGGATGAATTCTCATTTCAACTGCTAAGGACTGGATCTAAAATGACTGGGAGAGAACTATTTCAAGATTGACACTTGCAAATATAATAATACAGTATGAATAGATACTCTGAGAAACCAAAACGGAAATGATTTTTTTTTTTAAATTCAGCATATTTCTTCCTTCTCCCCAAAGTATTAAAAACATTTAATCACAGCTGATTGATCATTTGATTTATTAATTGGCTTAGTTTTTCAGGTTTTAGCATAAAAATTCTGAATTTAAATATTACAAAGTCTTTTACAAAGATACTGAAAACTTTGACTAGTTCTTTTTCTCCTTGTAAAAAAGTAAGTACAGTGGTACCTTGATTAACGATGGTAATCCATTCCAGGATTATTGTCATTAACTAAAACCATCGTTATCCAAGGTGCGATTTTCCAGGTGCAATTTTAAGTGTCATAAAAATTGGTACATATAATTTATTCATTTATATTTGCTACAAAAATTTATTATTAATAAAACGAATAGTTCATGAATACAGTTTTTAAATGTCAATCTTCACCAGAAAAAAGAAAAATAAATGACATAGGCATGAATAGTTTGCAAAATTTAAATGCGATTTTCTCAAAAACTCTTGGCCGCCACCAATCGACGAGGCATCGTTACCCAAGACATTGTTTGCTTACAGCAACTCGTCATTAACTAAGGCCATCATTAACCAAGATACCACTGTATTACAACTTATTTTAGGACATAAATTTCCTTTTATGATTGCAATTTAAAAAAATATATTTAATTGTTCTTATGCCCTTAATTCAGGTATTGTAAAAGTATGGGATCCACGACAGAAGACCAAACCTGTGGCTTGTATGGAACCTGCAGACATGGACTCTAAAAGGGATTGTTGGACTGTTGCTTTTGGTATTAATTTATTTAAAAAATAATTAATTCAAGTTTATTTCATTCAATAATAAATTTTATATAAAATATTTAAAATGGGGGAACAGATATTGTGGTTAAAATTATTTTTCCTCATGAAGGATGAAATTAAATTGTTTTTATTATGTAATGTTCTAATTTATTTGATTTATCTTACTCTATTTGAATCTAAAACAGATCTAAAAAAAAATGTGATGGTGGTACTTATTTGCAGTTCTTCTCTTTGTTCTCAAAATTATTTAATAAGATCTCTGATTACTATATTTCTGCTGATTAATTTTTATGTCAGCCTATCGTAATTTAAATAACATCCTTACAGTATTATGCTGATTTGTGCAGCTAACTCAATTAATATTAGAAAAATCTGAGCACAGGTTTAACCCTTCCCTTTCTGAACAGTAAATAGATTTACATGGATCAAATGAAATTTAAGAAACGATTTATTTTCTCATACTCTGATGCTTTGTAGTGACACCATATTCAAAACAGCTGTCCATTTAATGGATTTTTACAACAGTGATTTCTCCTCCTAATTATATACTGCATTTAATTGCTTTGACTACACATAATTATCACTTCTTCTACTTACTCCTTTATTATCTTTTACTATCTTTATTTCTGTGCAGAAGAAACGTTTTTGTTTTGTCTTACTTTGAATTTCCAATAGACGTTTTAATCTAATTAGTTGTACAGCAAGATGATTCTCTTTTGAAGGTTTTGAACAATGTAAAGAAATCCTGTTTAAATTACTTTTGTAGGAATTTTATGCGAGCTTTATGAACTCTCTTGGTTAGAATGTGTCCTCTGAATTCACTTTGCTCACCAGTCTTTTGTATTCATCTAATGTTATATTGCAGAGGTAAAAACAAATCCATACACATTTTAGTGGATGGGTTTTTGAAAATAGACTCAGATGGTTCATTTCATTTTAAGATCTATCCTCTTTGTGGAGAAGGGTCTTTTAGGATAATTTGCTCCATTATTCCACGGCCACTTTTTTCCATTTGCTTCGTCTCTCTGATAAAGTCAGTGTTGTTTCCCTCAGCAGTATTTGCAAAAGAAGTTTTACTTCAAAATAGGTTTAATCATTTAATGACCTAATGTGCCAGTAGCACTTTTTTGAAGCAATTTTCCTTCATTATTCTTTACTTCAAATTTCCTTGGAATTGTTTTATTCCTTCATGACATCTTTCATTTTCACATCTCCATTCATTAACCTTGCTAACTGTTTACTTCTGTCTTTCTGCTTATGAGACTCACTTTCTTTTTATTTAGCTACTCAAAAGCCCTTCACTGTAAGCTGACAGTCTTGGAACAGCTTTGAAACATTTCAATCTGTCACTGCTTCTATAGCATCACTATGGCTCATTATTTATTGATATTAAGCTCACAATGCTGGTCTGTTTAAATGAACATTCCAACAAACAAACAAACATAATCATTTAGGCAAGTTTATGATTATGGGAATTGTTTTGAAAGTATTTTTTAAAGCTTATTTGAGCATTACTAACAATTCCTGAATTATAACTGAGACACATTTGAAATATCATAACTAATTAATGTTTCTTTTTCTTCATTCTTCTATATTTTGGTCATCTTATTTTCATCTTTGGATGCCAGTAAATTCCTTTTGCTATCTCAAAATCATTTTGTTTTTGTCTCTCTACATTTTAGTTTGTGTTATTTTATTTCCGCAGTATCTTACTGCCACCAATAGTAAGTTTGTTTATGTCCATTCAAATGTTAATCCTTTTTCTCATAGTTGCAGAAATCTTTAACTTTACCATTATTTGTTTTTTGTTTTTGTTTTTTAACTCATCTTTATCTTATTTTTGTTTCACAATATATAAATTTCATTTAATCATTTAATATATTCGTCATTGCTCTTTTTGAAATATATTTCAGCATCTTTAATTATCTTGCTATTATTATTTTGAAATGGTCTTTGTTTCAAGCAAAGCTCCAGAAACACTGAGCACAAGATGGTTATTAATTGTGATCTGAATAACATTTCATTTGCTTAATATTATAATAAATCTTTAAAGTCACTTTATTTTTAAATATAATTAGTCTTTTATGTGCACTGAACATAATTGAAAATCAATAATAAAAGCCGGTACACCTGATTAGTAATTTTAAAGTGTGTATTAAATTTATCATTACTAATCAGATGTACCGGCTTTTATTACTGATTTCCAATTACTTTATTTTACTGAATACTAAATTTCAATTGTACTAGATGCTCAATTAAAAAAAAAAAAATACAGTGACAACAAACATTTTAAAAGAATTCAAAGACAAAATGAAGGTCTATGAGTAGATATTATTCTTTAGTGGAAGACAGTGAAAAATTAAAGAAAGGATGTTAAATGAAGCATATACAATCAAGAAACCTGGTTAATATTCACTGGATAGACTTGTTCATTTACAAATCCAATAACATGATTCAGTTAATATTCCGATCAATTTTTTGTTTTTGGAATAATGAAATATGCTTTTTTTCCCTCAACAGGTAATGCATATCATGCCAACGAAAGATGTGTCTGTGCTGGTTATGATAATGGAGACATTAAGATGTTCGATCTTCGAACAATGAATGTGAAATGGGAAACCAATATAAAGAATGGAGTTAGTAGCTATCATTTTTTATTAGTAGAGTTTTCCAATCTGTTGGCTGGATTCATTAGTTAAGTTGTCTTTAGAAAAAAAAAAAAAAAGCTTAATTTGTTTTAGTTTTCATTATTTATTGATTCTTAGTAGGAAAATGCTTTATAACATTTTCAGCAAAAATGTCAGGGCTGAAAGAAATAATATTCCTTGATAAAAGTCACATGTCACTGACTATAGTTCATCTGCCAATTGCACATCAATACAGCTCAAAGAAATATTGTATTAGTCATTCATTGTACCATCTTTTCTTGGTGCTATTTTTTTTAACTGCTGGTTTTTTTAGCCATCATCTGGAGAAAAGATGAAATAATGTTTGTAGTCCTTCCAATAACTTTTGAATCAGTCAGTAGATGTTTTAAAATCATTGAACTTTTATTTGAATGACTTTTTTTTTTAATTAAAAATTAAGAAAAATGCAGTAACCACACACCAACACTAAATACCATCTGTCTTTCACAGTAGCTTAAAAATGATTCATATTTTTTAAAAAAAAATGTAATAAACTTAATCAATTAAGATTTAAATTAGATAATAATAAAAGTTATACATGCTATAGCAGAAAGCGATATTCTTAATAAGATTTTTTTAATAAAATTTTAAGATTTCATCATGTTATTCTGAGTGATTCTTTTTTTTAAACATTAACTTCTTTGAACAAAAGGATAACAATAGTGTGTTAACCTGAATTAACTAATCATTAATTAGTAGCTGGTTTAGAAATGGAAAGAAACTGAGTTTTAGAGTTACATCCAAACTTTAATAAAAATGAAGCTATTCTATATCAAATCTGCATTGCTCACTATCTGACTCTGATTTCAATGAAACTTAGTGATCCCATTGCATCAATGGTTGAGCTTTTAACTTTAGTGACTTGTTTTAACTTTCAAACTGTTATTTTCAGAAATGCATATGAAATGAAAAAAGGAAAAAAAAAAAAAATACTTTTCCAGTTATACAATTCTGATCCCATACAATGTAGAGAAGCATATATTACTGAAAAGCTGAATCATTGACTTCACAGTATATAAATTAGAATCATGGAGGAAAAAAAACAAAACTTTGAGATGATAAACTTTATCTTTCAGGTTGAAAAATTCATTACATAAATTTATAATAAATTATTGTTATTTATAATATACCACTTGACATTTGCTGAATGTATATATACAAATGAAATAAGTAAAATACAATAAAAAAAAAAAAACCAAAAAAAAAACCAATGAACTTTTTTTTTTGGTTTTTTTTTTGAAAAGTTCAAGGTCAAAGTTCTTAGCCTCAGAATCTTAGTCATGTCACTCAAAAACTCACTAGCTATTCAATGATCCTTAGTTAAAATTTGTAATTGAATAGAGTCAGCATTGTATTGTGCTCCCAGTGAATGATGGCCGCCCTGTTTTTGTGAGATCTGCGCATGTATCATCGATTACTCTGGTCAGGCACTTCCGTATGAGTTTGTCACTGGACGTCGCCATTACGGTAAAGGCTTGTTACTTTGCAAAAGAGCATTGTATTTATAAATAATATATATTTATTTATTTATATAAATACTTATTGTTAGCAACTGGTATTGAAATAACGGTAAATAGTCGAGAGAAGTTTTAATTTGGCGTTATCAACATGTCTTTCTCAGTGAAAACAGACGACGGGCGTCCATTGTGACAGGAAAACATAATTGATCAGCTACCGGAAGGGCTGCGCAGTTCAAACTTCCGCCGGCCAACTTTCATTTGGAGGACAATAGACAAATATGTTTCGTGCCTATGACCTGAATCTCTTTCTTTTTTTTTTATTACCTATATTTAAAGAGCTACTTCTCTGAATTATAATAAAAGAAACTGAAATTGTTTCATAGAATACAGTAAGGTAAGAGAAGGTAGGAAATATAATGACTCAAGGTGCTCAAAGTGTAATAATTATCTATGTGTTATTATTATTCTAAAAAAATTATTACTTATATTTTACCAGGTTTGCTGTGTTGAATTTGACAGGAAAGACATTCAAATGAATAAATTAGTGGCCACATCATTGGAATCAAGGATTCATGCTTATGATGTTAGAACACTGCATCCAAAGAAGGGATTCGCTAAAGTTTCAGACAGAGTAAGTAATTGAAATATAGTTAAGGAATTGATAAAAAGATGGATAATAATTTACATCTATTAAAAAGATAATGAAACATCCAAAATATTTTATTCTTTTTATCTTTATAGTACTGACTAGAATGTAGTCCTTTGTTCAATGATTGATTGTACTTACATTTTTTTTCATGATTCTTGTATAGCTTATTGCTGTAATACGGTTTTTTTTCTCAGATTGACATTGACAATACTAAATTTTCATGTATTCTTTCATTACGTTTCCTGACATAAGGAGGAGGCCTAAAAAAGTCTATAAATCCTCAGGAATCACTTCTTTTAAATACTTTTAGTACTTATATTTGCTTCTCAACTGTCTGACTTGTTAGCAGCCATCATTAGATTTAAATAATCTCACTTCCTAGGCTTCATTGAAACATAATTTGAAAATGCAGCCAAAACCGTTTTTTGTCATCCCAAAGATCCAAGTATAAACTTGACAAAAGGCTTTTATTACTGTGCATCATGCTCTCTCAAAGAGGTTGTCCCAAAATCGACGATTTTGGCCCCACTCGGATTTCGCTGAAAATTGGTATGCAGACTCCGTAGGGGGTGTATGGTCTACAGTAGCAATTTGAAGTGTGCCCGACTTCCGGTTAGACCGGAAATGGGTTGAGTTTGCTGTTCATTTCTATACTGAAATATCAAAATGAAACCTATGCCCCACTCGGATTTCGCTGAAAATTGGTCTGCAGACTCCTTAGGGGGTGTATGGTCTACAGTAGCAATTAGAAGTGTGCCCGATTTCCGGTTAGACCGGAAATGGATGAAGTTCATTTCTTCGTTGAAATATCAAAATGAAACCTATGCCCCACTCGGATTTCGTTGAAAA
>JAFIDM010004315.1:33776029-33789710 GCA_023159025.1 Thereuonema tuberculata | reverse complement strand
TAACCAACAAACAGGACATGAAATAATGACTAATAATCCAGTAATTTATGCCAAAGAAAAGGATTGTTATCTCCAAAAATTGCATGAGTCTTTAATAATCAACACGCGTAGATGCTACAACACAGATGTGTCAATCCGAAACTCATTATTGTACGATTTAAGGTGATACTATTCAAACTTTGATGTTATTGTTAAGAATATTCTTTGTACACTTTATGTAGCCATGATGTAGTTATTGTTAATTTATGTTTTCAGTTTATTATGTATACATCTGAGGACGAGAAATTCTCGAAACATGTCATGTAAAGGAAATACAATTTTGTTTGTAAAGACTTGTGTGTTATGGTCCTTTCTAATATACAGTCTACACACGATGAATTACTCTTGTATAGCTTATTGCTGTAATACGTTTTTTTTTTCTCAGATTGACATTGACAATACTAAATTTTCATGTATTCTTTCATTATGTTTCCTGAGATAAGGAGGCCTAAAAAAGTCTGTAAATCCTCAGGAATTGCCATAAATCACTTCTTTTAAATACTTTTAGTACTTATATTTGCTTCTCATCTGTCTGACTTGTTAGCAGCCATCATTAGATTTAAATAATCTCACTTCTTAGGCTTCATTGAATATAATTTGAAAATATAGCCAAAAACCCTTTTTTTGCCATCCCAAAGATCCCAACATAATCTTGTCAAAAGGCCTTTGTTGCTGTGCTTCTTGCTCTCACAAATTAGTTCTGAACTGTTTGATCCCTGTGACAAAGAGAAAGAATGATAACTATATGAGGAAAAAACAAAGGATACTTTTCTTCTTGCATCATCCTTCCTCCTCCTGTTTTCATGTAAGTCTTCATTCATTCTGTTTTATGTATCTAACCAATTGACGTGTTATCCATCAGTGACAAGCAGTCTCCTCCCTTCACTTCTATACATTTTATATCTTTGGAGTAACCAATATAAAGGTTACTTTGAGTAATTATACAGCATTGCTGATTTTTTTTATATTTATCTCTTATTAAATCTAATATCCTTCTACCAGAGGGCCTTCTATCCACTTCTAATATTTTGATTGGTTTTATCCACTCTTGTCAGAATAGTATTTTTTCTGATTGACTACAATTCCTTTTGCATACTTTGTTTAGTCCTACTTATCAGCAAGTATTCCATCCTTTACTATTTCAGTTAATACCTTTCTAAGTTTCTGAATGCTTGCATTTAAAAAGTTTTATTTTAATCTTTGTAGCTAGATCTGTTTTTCTGTGGTTAATTTGTTTTTCACTATGTTGGTCTTATGCTCCTTGGCAGTCTCCCTTACATTTATTTTACTACGTAGTCTACATAAATAAACTTTTTCTTCTGCTTATTGTTGTTGTCTCCCATCACAAATATGAAAATATTATAAATTTTAGTTTTAATGGGCGATTTTTTTTTTCAATGGAGAACTCCTATTGTAATGAGTTTTTCCCTTGTTATCAACAAAGACCCATTTTTCTAAATTGTGAAGGCAATCAGAAGACCATATAAAATACTGAAATATGTTTTATATTCAAAAAATGCAGTTTCACCAATTTCATAAAAATATCAATCAGTAGCATTGCTTTTGTTTTTTCTCTTTTATTTAAAATTCTTTGTATTTCTGTTTTAGGGCCATAAAGCTACAGTTTGGTTAGCAAGACATTTACCTCAGAACAGAGATGTATTTATAACCACTGGAGGAAATGGAACTTTGTGTCTTTGGCAATAGTAAGTTTTATTTTATCTGATATACTGATATACACTTGAGAGCAGAAAAATCACACAGTTGCATTTTTTTACTACTTTTTTTTTATTTTCCTCATGATTCGCAATTTTTTTTTAATCAAAATAATGTCAATTTAAAGATCATTTTATCACCTGTCCAATGAATCCACTTAAGTGTGTATTTTCCCTTCAAAACCAAGACAATAGCAACAATAGACCACAACACCCCAAATTGAGAAAATCGATGAAAAATCGAATGAGGGCCAAAGGCTAGAGGAGGGAATACCCGTTATTAATAAAGATTGTTTTATAAATGATTGTATTGAATTTTGTTTTAATCACGTTTCCCAGGCTAGGAGATTCCTTCAAATAGCACTCTGCTGACATGCAATACACACTTAAGTGGTATTATTGGATAGGTGATAAAACGATCTTTCAATTGACATTAGTTTGATTCAAAAACAATTGTGAATCGTGAGGGAAAGTAAAAAAACAAATGTGCGATTTTTCTGCTCTCAAGTGTATGTCTTAATCTTTCCATATTAAGAATGAATCTGTCCTTCAAACAGAACTAATCTTGTTACATGGTACATCAAAAATCTTCCTTAAAAATCATAGTTAAAGAAGAAGTAGATATTCTATCTTTTTTTGCCTTTATCTTGTTCATTGATTTTCATCAAAAAATGTAAATATTATACGACTTCTATAGATGCTCAAATGAAAAATAATAAATCATTAAAAGAAGCTTAATAAAAAACTTATAGAATCAACTTCAGTGTGCAAAAGCAGATTTTCACTGAAACCAAGAAAAACAAACCCATTGTAGTCAATCAAATGGAATTAAAATCACAAAGTAAAGAATTCTCATTGTAGGAAGTTTTATATCCATAAGCATTTTGGAAACCCAAGTTTTTCTTTTTTATTCCCCTCATTGATAGTGTTATGATCATTATTAATCCCCTGCAACATGAGGCAATTTTAATTCTCTCAACATTAAAAAGGTTCATTGAGACTTGAATTCTTAAAAGTATGCAATTATCAAACAAGTGGGTCTATAAATCATAGGAGGTACATTGCCCAGGAAGGAGCTTTGTACAGCCTGCCGTGCGTTTTACGATTTATATATTTTGCAAGCCATCCTTAGTTTAAGTTCAAAGTTCATGTTTTGTTTTGATAAAGCAAAATTATGACAGACGAAAATGCTATTCTTTGTTCAATCATTAATTTACTCAAAAAGTATCTTTATTTAAAAAATTGAAATATATCTGTTAGCATTGGATTTCTTTAGCTTTTGGTCAATACAATTTGCTCCATCTACTTGTGTTTCCTAATAAATCTCCAATATCTCATTTTGGTATATGTAACGAAAAAAGTTTGAGATCTCTGAGGTAGCCAACACTGCAGTATTGTCTGAAATCCATGCTAGTCAGAACCAGTCCTTGGTGTATCATATTGAAAGAGAAGCAGGACGACATCAATTATTATTTAATTTCTTCTCTTTTAGTAAGGAAAATGAGTAATATCAATTTTGAAGTAAGGTTCCAGAGGTTCCACATAACAGGTCAGCAGTTCTTAGTCTTCCACCAGACTGTGAATATCATTGCAGAAGATTCCTGTTGCCCAATAGGGAAAATAAGGGCTTAGTCAGTTAAAATCTGAACAAAATCCCAACAGATCTGTTTTTGTTCTATCTCACTTCCATAATTTCATGCAAACTTACTCTGACAGTTAACAAATAATCTTCTGCAAGTTTACTAATAATAAGGAATCCATTCCTTTCTGCAGGGCTGTAGAGTCGGTACATCAAACCTCTGACTCCTTTTTGTATATATCAATATAGAAAAATAAAATAAAATAAATGCATCACATGCTTTTTCACAATCCTCATCTTCTATAACACACTGACATGTAGAATGTTTCCCTGACTTTTCTCTTGTTATTGTAAAATGTTCAAAAAACATCCGACTTTGTTGACACTTTTTTTTGCCTTTGTGAAGTTTTTCACGGGGTGCTGTTTTCATTAATATAAATATCATAAAGAATGTTAAGTACTTTGCAAATTTCAAAACATAAATTTAAAATATACCCTGAAAAAAAATTAAGTTAATCAAATTATTGTCTAGGAAATTTTAACATATTATTTACATTTAATTTAAATTTGTTAGGAGTTGGAATTTTACCGACTCCAACTCCAGTTCTATTTTTATGATCCATACGGTGAAACAGATTGATTGCTAAATGAATAGCTGGAAGCAACAGAAATAACATTTCATTTTTACTATTTATCTCCAAATTGCAATCTTGAAATAAGCTTTTCTTGTCTTCCCTGGTTTTCTTTGAGTCGTCTATGCATTTACCTAAATAATTATTACTGCTTAGCAAAGGTATTTTTTTTTCTTTATCTTTCAGTTCATATCCAAGTCATCGTTGTGTTAAAGATGCAGATGGTATTGACGTCGGAGTTGCAGGAAAACTGACTCTGGTTCAGAAGATGCCTGTTTCGACACAACCTATCACTGGCTTTCAGTGGAATACTGATATGACTGGGTTGGCTGTATGCAGCAGTTTAGATCAAGCTTTTAGAGTGGTTATTGTAACTAAATTAAACACGTTATAATGTTTTCTATTAAGTTTTGAATCCTTAACTATATTGTTGAATGCTTTACTGGCTGTGGTAACAAAATATCCCTTGCTTCCTTTTTTTTTTATTTACAATAAAGGAGGCTTGTAATATTTTGGTCTGGTCTGTAAACCTCGTAGATTCATGAAAAATGACAAAAAGAGAGTTCTGTATAAATTGCAGTAATCGGTTAAAAATTAAATCTTTTGTTCACAAACTATTATTTTTTTTTTTTTAAATATTGAAACTGAAAAGATCCTAAATGAACCATAAATAATGAAATATTGTTGCAGGTCATCAAATACCTTTGAAACCTGAATTAAAAAGTGCTGCGTATCTTGAAATTATTATACAGCAATTTCTTAATATAATTAGATGCTGATTTTTGTTCAAAGGTTTACATTAAAATAAGAAGTAATTGTTTTTATTAAAAATTAACTAAACATTTGTAAGTATTTTCTATTGTTGTTGAAGAATAAAGGAAGGGGATTGGGAAGTTTGATGTTTTTTTTTAACATGGTTTAAAAAAAAAAGACCATGACTAGATTAACCAAAAACAAAATCCATTTCTTTTTTCCATGCAGCACAATAGCATAGTAACAATTCTTGTAAACTTTTGGACATGAAATAATGTGGTGGAAGAAAAAGCAAGGGCTTGCAAAAACATTGTTTTCAAAATGGCTTAATGAGACTGTACAGCTACTGTAGAAATCCACATTCTTTACTATTTTTTTAATCTTTTATTCAAAAATAATTTAATGCTGCATGACTTGAATCATGATCATCTTTTAACAAAAAAATGGCACTTAAACTCAAAGTAGTAATACACAAATGTTATCTCTTTATTAGAGGAGTTTAAGATATACTTATGGAAATGTTGAGAATATCTTGCATATTAAACAGTAGAGTTAATGATATTATAAGAACTCAAATCACAAAATATATTTGATTTACTTAAGTATTGCTTGAAATAAAAATCATTTCTTATAAAACATCTTTTTTCAAAAATATTTATTATAAAAAAATTTATTGTAAAATAAATTTTATTTTTTATATTAATTTATAAATATTTTTAATAAAGTATAAATTATTGATTCACATCTTGTTGGATCTTTTCTTCAATCATCTTCTGTATTTTTTCCGATTGGAGTTGTTCTAATGTAAGAAGAGAAATTCCCAATTGATCCTCCTGAAATAGTAAATATAAATATGATAAATGATTTCTTCTTAGTAAGTAAACTCTTTTGTAATTTAGGTATTTAACTGGAAGCCTTTTTGAACCTGAATTCAAAATAATTAAATAATCCTGGATTACAATTGCAATTATTTGGATTTTATTTATATGTCCTTTCCAATGTTAAAATATTTTTCTATTAAGGCCAGCACTGCTATGACCACTGATTTAAGAAAGCGAATTTTATCCTTGCTGTTGTAAATGGAAAATTTATCCACGTTATTATCGAGCCTTTTTTTTTGGAAATAGTCCAAGATCCATCAACCGGCGCTGCCATTTGGACTCACTCCCTGAATAAATCCTTCAAAAATGGCCGTTTTTTACGTTTGATATCTTTGAGATTAATTCTTTATGCAAATTTTAATATTTAAATTCAGCTATGTCAGTTATTTCTTTAATGAATTTGATATAAATAAATAAATGATAAAATTTACTTAGATGAAGTCAATATAAAAATGTAGCTTCAACAGTTTAAGAAACATTACATCCAGCCTGGATTTTTGAAGTGCTTGTGACATTTAGCTATTTTAACGTCACAAGCGATAAAAATCATAATTTCTTTTCTATAGCCCGTGCAATGTACAATCCACAAATTAAAGCTTTTAATTTCAACCGATAATACTGAACTCATGTAACTTCTAACATCACTTAATTATAGCTTTTTTCCCCTCAATTTCTTCAACAAAGAAAAGGAAAATAAAAAAAGCTTTATTTATTTTTAAGCAGTTCTTGCTATTGTCTTATGCAAGTAAATATACTTCACTCTTATGTAATCAGCACTTTACCTTTAAAATATAAAATAAGCTTCTAAATAAATGCTTGAATACAAATAATGACTAGTATATAATTATAGTGAAAAAAAAATTAAAAAATAAATTGCAAAATGAAATCCCATTCTTCAAAATGTTGTGGCGATTTTTAGTAGGGCAATCATGGGCTTGTACTTCAAAGCTTAACGGTCTTTATAAATAATAGTTTTAATCTTTGTAATTTCTTTGGATGCTTGCATAACTTTTCATGTGTATTTGAATTTAAGCATTTTAAAAACCAAAGTATAGCAGTTCTAAATTTCAAAAATGTGAAAGCCGCACACAAATGTTTCTAGCACTTAATGAGAACACTATAAATATATATTCTGCCTGGAAGCCCCTCTTCGTTTAATCTACCTAAAATCAAATTTGTTTTCTTCACTGACACACTTTTTTTTTGTAAATTGAATGAACTTTCTCACTTCTCAGTTAACAGCTGTTTTAATTTTTAAAGCCCCTTCACTTTCAAATTTGGTTTCTCATTTTTTTTTTCAGTTGCATAATTATTTTGCCAGAATTTAGAATTTTAAATTACTATCAGTTAGTTTGGATGAAACAGTGAAAAAGCAAATTGTGATATTCATGCTGATGACTGGGAATCTTCTACTTCCATTTGGATTCATTACTGGAAAATGAAAGCTTTTACATCTAATTGCTTTACTTTTTGAAAGATAGCAACTTCATTCTCAAAAATCTAAAATAAGCTTTTGTGAAAACTGATTTTGTTTTGTTTTTTTTCCAATTTTTAAGTTGTGTGATCTTCAAAAAGGAAAAAAAAAAATAATCTTTTATACTATGAGGGTTCTACTGAAAGTCATGGACAACAATTTTTTTGGAAATCATTAATTTATTTTTGGGAAAACAAATGCATCACATTATTTTTCAGACTTTTCCTTATTTTTCCACAGTCTCCATTTTTTTGGATACATTCTTTCCACCATAGGAGCATGAAAATTCCCTTACGATAGAAGTCTGTTGCAGCACTACGAAAAAACTGACACACTGCTTTCGTGATGTCCTCCATAGTTTCGTAGCGTTGGCCTCGCATGCCTTCCTTCGCATCACTAAAAAGATGATAATCGGATGGTGCTAAGTCGGGGCTGTAGACAGGATGTGGAAGAACTTCCCACCCCATTTTCCGAATTTCCTCCATGGTGGAACGAACAGTATGAGGCCTTGCATTGTCATGCTGCAGGATGTTCATCACACAATGCACGACAGAGCTTATGAAGTGTCATGACGTACAGAGCAGCATTAATGGTATGCCCAGGTTCAAGAAATTCCACCAGAATCAAGTTATCTGCAGCCCAGAAAATGGAGTCCTACTTTTCCAACTGATAGCACTGTCTTTGCCTTCTTTTATGTTGGAAATTGAGGTAGTGCCATTCCATACTCTGCCATTTTTTTCCAGGTGCATAATGGTGGAACCAGCTTTCATTACTGTCACAGTACTCATCCAAAAAAAAATCTTCATTTTCATATTGCTGAAGAATTTCCTGAGCAATGTTTTTTCTCTGAATTTTGTTATCGTGAGCCAATAAACAGGAACCCAGCGAGAGCACACTTTCTGATAGCCTAAACTCTTGGTCATCTCCTGGACTGCACTATGCCAATTCCACGTTGTGCTGCAATGCTATCCACAGTTACACATCAGTCTTCCTAAATGATGTCATCCACTCGTTCCTTGTTGTGCTCGTTAAAAGGCAGTATGCCATCTTTGTTTTACCCATCGTCTGACACTGCTGACTCCCTTGCACATATCACCATATGCACACTGAAATTTCTCATGAATTTCGTGATATTCTCTCTTCAACGAGAAATTCAATCACAGAACGCTGGTGAAACGAAACATCAATTGCTGCCATTTTGTATTAGCTGTCAGTGGTCACGTGATAGAAGCTAATGACAGACATGACTTGCTCATGGCACTGTCTATAGTCTACAGAATGTGGCAATGTTCTTGCTTTTTCATAATTAATATATTGTGATTTGTAAAAAATTGTTGCTCATGACTTTCAGTATGGCTCTCTTAAGAGAAGGCATTAAAACTGACCATTTGTTGAATTAACATTGATTTAATAAAACGTTACTACTAACCCTACTAAATGGTTGAGCCATTTGACGTAAAAAGCGTTTAGATAGTTGAACAGCTTCTTCTGTTGAAAGATTACACAGAGAATCTTTTAAATGTTCCTGAATCCACTTTGGTAATTTACTTCTCTTGTCACTTCTAGAAAACCTCTTTTGAAGGAAAAAAAACCCATTATAGCTATTTAAATATATACTATTTAATAAGAAAACTGATGATATTTACTCTATATTCATTAAAAATTTATATTGTATTCTCTTAAATATTATAAGGAAAGAAATAATACCCAGTAATTCTTAATTCTACTTTTATTAATTTCCAAGAACTAGAAGCCAATAAAAAGCTTTATTTGAAATTTGTTTGATTTGTCAATTTACATTTTAACATTCAAGATATATTAGTTTCTAGTAGCTTTCATTTAAAGATCCAACAACATTCAAGGCTCCACAAGATCTTACCACTGTATGTACACAATCATTTGTTCAGAGCAGCCTTCCTTGAACTTACTTGTTTTGCACTTTGAAAAAAACAAAAAACAAAACTGATCAAAGAAAAACCAAAATGCCATCTGAGGATGGTGCCAGTGATATTTGCAGGGTTAATCTTTTTTTGTAAATAAATTTGTTTTACAAATAATTGTAAACTCAGCATTTTCTTTTTCTGTCACTATTCCCTTACTTGACTGTAGTTATGATTGGAGATCCCCAGATTCATTTTGAATCTCTGTATTGAAAAGGCTGGGCATACTAGGTTTCCAGTCTTAGCATTTACCCTCTTTTGAGGGAGGGGAGTGGGTTTGGTTTAATATTATTATTTTTCTTCTGTCAAATGGTATTGTAGTATTTCTGACCTGACTGATTATATATGCCAATCAAGCAGAAACTGAGGCACTACAAAAGGAATGAGGACTGAATTTAATATTTCTTAGAGAAAATATTGGGTGATAAAGTTGTTCTAAGCGAAAGTTAAAGATTGAATGGTGTCGAATTAAAAAATTTCAAGCTAGATCAGTGCAATAGTTACTTGTACGCTCTAGAAAAGTTGATTCTGTGAAAAAAAAAAGTCCCCAAAAGTTCAAATAATATTTGTAGGATAAAAATGCAATTTGAACAAGCATGCGTTTAGTGCATTTGGTATGGGACAAAAATAGCTGGCGAATCTGTTATACACCATACAGAAGTAAAGGGTTAACCAAAGTTTGATATTGCTATAACCATGGTAAACAAATTGTAGACAGTTTCCATGTCTCTGGAATGTAAAAAGTAGAAGCTAGTTTTTTGGTGAGATCTTTTTCTGATAACTAATGATGTGTCCAAGAAGAAATCATTATCAGTTTGCCAGGCAAATCTCACTTTAGTCTGATGAAAAGTTTTGCATTTGACATATGTTTCGTAATGAATGGAAGTTATACTTTTATCTAGTGAGTTGACTATCTGAGGTATAATGATAAATGACAAATACTGCATAATGTTATGCTGATGTACTGATAGTAAAAATATCTTTCAAAATTTCCAAGAAACCTTGAAATATCTGGTCATTTGCAGTAAAACCAAATAAAGGAATCCGAGAGAGGCTGATAAGTCACGGCACATACTGACAGGGATTCATCCACTGCCATTGTACTTTAAATGTTGATGGATCTCTGATGACTGCATTGGTGAAGGATATTTGAAAATCACTACAACAAATCTAATGTAAAGATCTTAAAGCCTACTTCCTTACCTGATCAGCAAAAATCATAATGCCATAATCTGTTTTTCCTCTTAAAACTCGTCCAACACATTGTGCAGCATGACGCATGGCATCAAACGTAAGAAAATCATTCTCTCTCACTTGAAATTGGTCCCTGAGGTATTCTAATCTAGCCTTCAAATTTAAGAATTCAAAAATGTATTAAAAAATAATTTCTGAATAATAGGAAAGTAACAAGTTTAGGAGAATATAATTTTAAGAAGAAAAATTTTGAATGATTGAGTGGAACATGTAAGTCTGTTAAATTATTAAGAATAAATACAATAAAATTTTGAGCTTTTAAATTAGTTTTTGTTCATTCTTTGTTAAATTAACCTGTACTCTCATCGACTTTGGATGTATTTCAGTTATTTTTATAACTTTTTTGCAGTTCTTAATTTTTCAGTAGTAACATAACACTGAAGTTTTCCTGAATCACTAAATTAGGAAAATTATTTAATTTATTTATGAATTTTATTGAAGTCAAATACTATAAATTCAGCCATAATGTAAATCGTAATTGAAATATTCCAGACTTATCAATCTTCCGATTTATTGCTCTGGATAACATTTGGAGATAATTATTTCCTTCCTTTTTTTTCTTTCTTTTTGAAAAAAGAAAATGACTAAATTTTAGTTAGATGATGGTTTTCTGGGAAAGACAAGTAAATTTGAATTAGATAATTTTAACATTCATTAATACACCATGATAAACTGAATTCTAAAAGAAAAAGTTGAAGTCTATATATATATATCGAATGGGCAAAACTCAAAACAAGCCCTTCAAGTTTCTAATTTTTAAAAACAAAGCATTTTTGTTTTTCTAATTTTTTCTAAATTTTAATTTGCACTTTTGTCACTTATGCCGCTGATGACGTGAGGATAAATTGGCCGTATCTTAACAGAAACAGTGATATACTCTTTGTATTGGCATTTTTCAAATTCCACATCACTGTCCAGCTGTATACTGTATATACATATACAGGGTGTCTATTGAATCTCAAACAAAAAATTTAAGGACAATTCGCGTACATTTAAGGACATTTTCACAAAAATTTAAGGACATTAAAACTTGTATCGTATCGTAAAATATTTAAAATACCCCAATCAGAGCCTCCAAGAGAAATCTTTTACTGTCCTCCAAATGAGAGATGGCCACCCTGTTTTTGTGAGATCTGCGCATGTATCATCGATTAGTCGGGTCAGACACTTCCGTCTGATTTTATGACAGAACGCCGCCATTACGGTAAACGCTTGTTACTTTGCAAAAGAGCATTGTATTTATAAATAATATATATTTATTTATTTATATAAATACTTATTGTTAGCAACTGGTATTGAAATAACGCTAAATAGTCGAGAGAAGTTTTAATTTGGCGTTATCAACATGTCTTTCTCAGTGAAAACAGACTACGTCGTCCACTGTGACAGGAAAACATAATTGATCAGCTACTGGAAAGGCTGCGCAGTTCAAACTTCCGCCGGCCAACTTTCATTTTGAGGACAATAAGGCGGTACAAGATGAATTTTGCAGGGCCCTTGACAATCCTATTTTAACAACCCAAAAAAAACCTGTAAACGTATCTATTCAACCAAAAAAAAACCTGACATCATGCTCAAAATTTACGTTTCATGTCAAAGCAAATTTCCCGGTTGGTAGACACCCTGATATATCTATATCTGGTCTGATCTTAGAATTGCCAAAAGTGACAATACACAATTATTTGCACAGGAGCAATTTGCAATGGCTAGTGAAATAAGTGATACTTTGTAAAATAAATAATCAACAAGTTTCAGCTGATTGTACAACCCAGGAAAATTAATAAATAAAAATTACATACAGTAGTGCCCCGATTATCCGCGGAATTGGGTGGCAAGGGTACCGCGGATAGTAAAAATCGCAGATAACCCGAAAAAAGACTAAAAATGAGGTGTAAACACGAAAAAAAAATTTTCAGCATAAAAACTACGTTTTATTATACAAAAAATATAATATGCAAAACTTTTAAAATATGTACAGTACAGCAGAAACTTTTGCAAAAGAGCAAGAGTCTGCCACTCATACACAAATTCCGAGAAGGCCTATAGGATTACGATGCACAATAAACCTGTCAGTAATTTTCGACCTTCGCACTATAGGGCCTATTGTACTTTACCTGTTGTTGGCTTGGATTAAAATTGGTTTTTTTTTGAGGTTCGTAATTAGAAAATTTTTTTGCGGCACGGACTGTGGATCATCTGCTCGCAGATAATCAGGGCTCTACTGTATAAGAAAAGGATGGACATATATTTTTAATTTCCAACCTTTCTATGTAAATTAAGTAGAGATATTAATATTTAAAAACTGAACAGATGCAACATAATGCATAATAACATTTAAAGCAACAGTACACTACCATGCTATAATCATAGGCTAGAATTACCTTTAAAATTCGACTCTGAGTATAAACATACGGTATGCCAAACATAAGCACAGCTCGCCCCAGATGATGATCTAATAATGAAACAAAAATCAAAATGATATTTAGAGAAATCTAAGCTGTTTTGATATAATACTGTATTGCTTTTAAAGATTTATTCTTTAACTACAGATAGAATATTAATTTTGAAAAAAAATTATGTATAATAACAATGCTAAGGTAACTTCTTTCAATAATAAATTTGCTATTTTCTTAGGTTTTAATATTTCAAGTCATTAACTGCCTACATATTGAAATTTTCTATATATCGAACTCTTAGCAAATCTCCATGTTCATTACATAGAAAAACTGTTTCTATATATCGAAATTTTTTTTCAAGACTTATTGGGATAAAAGTGTGGATAAAGTTGAATTGCTGATGAATGTAGATAGCGGAATGCATAAAAAAGACATTGCACCTAAATTTAGTATTCCCGACTATTATAAAAAATCGGAATGCCGTTGTTGATTATCCTACAGACGAAGACATACTGAGTTTCATGAAACTGAAAAAGAAATCGAAGAACCAGAGGAAGTAAATGAACCTGAAAACATTTCCAAGCCATCGAAAAAAGAAATGCGAGAAGCGTTTGAAACAATATACGTCATGGACTTCAATTCGCAGAAAATATTCCTGATGAAGTTTTTAGTGGACTGAATAAAAGCTAACATTTCTTTGATGAACTTTCCGCAAAACAGGCTGTTCAGCAAGATATTCGAAGTTTTTTTAACAAAAATGTAATTGTGATCATTGTAATCACTGTCTGGATTATTGTTTTTTTTAAAGGTATGTAAGTCAATAAATCTTTCCTATTAATTCATTTTTTAATTACCGTATTAACTTTCATTTAATGTGATTCGCGTATAAATTAGAAATTGAGCTTCATATATGAAAATTAGCTTTAATTTTAATGTTTTAGGAGTAATTATGATAAAATTCTATATATCGAATTTTTTTCCTGCAATTTGCTACTTCGATATATGGAGGTTCGACTGT
>JAFIDM010004315.1:33763745-33775929 GCA_023159025.1 Thereuonema tuberculata | reverse complement strand
TATATATATATTAAGATAAAGTAAACAATAAATAGCTATAAAAGCACCATTTTATTTATAAATAGGCTAACTTTCAACATCACTAAAAGTGGCCACCAACTACTGATCTCAAAAACACTTGGTCTCATTATTCAGTCGGATCTGATAGCCAGTTCATGTTTGTTAAGTTAAATGATTAGTGTTTTGAGGAAGAGAGACAAAAATTGCTTTTGAATAACATATGAATGTTACAAGTTTATTTTACATTTCACATCATAATTTCTACATTATTCAATCTATCTGAGTTGATTCTCAGTAGGGAAGAAACAGAGTTCACTGGAGACTGAAGAAAAAACTATCAGTAAAATAAAGAAATTCCATTCAGATTAGGATAGGATGACCAGACAGTCCACATTTTATGAATTGTCCCTTTTCTTGAGGTTGTGTCCCTTTAAGTTAAGCGGGCCACATAAATGTCCTGTTTTTTAATGCAATTTCAAGATAACTATTTATCTGCATTTCTTAGTTTTATTTTCAGTTGTTGAGAATGTGAGAAACTATGAAGAGATAAACTTATTTTCATTTTTACCATCTGCATTGGGTGATTCTGCATTGCAATATTGAATCATTCGTTGAACACTATAAAATTATAAAGTTATAATTTTATATAATTTTATAAAGCTATGCTCATATCCAGACTTTAGATTGATTAGTTATTATGTGCAATCTAATATTCATGTATCTGCTACAAGGTTCATATTAACACTTGAGTGTTCATTACAATTCAATCTAAAGAAATGCTATCTTTATGACATTACATAATTGCCAATAATCATAAACAAATTTATGAAATTGTATTATTACTTTAAAGCTGTAATTAGTATATGAATGGCCATTAGAATTGATCTTGGAGACTGTTACATATCTGTAAGTAAACGTTTGAAACATTCTTCCAAGTAAATAATACAAATAATAAAGTATTGGTTGATTTGTCTGTTGTGTTATTTTATTTTTATTTTCAAAATCTGGTCATCCTAGATTAGGAGGAAACTTACACTCTGATAAGAAACTAATTCAGAGAATGAATACAAATATAAATGAATTCTCTGTACTATGAAATGGAAAGAAGAGAAAATAACCATATTCAATCTTAGGGACAAACTATAATATCATTCTTTAAATATGATAATTTGTTTTTGAATTTACTATCTTACATTTCAGATGTAAATTTTTATACTGTATACCTTTCAGCAAAATTTCTTAATTTTTTTAGTAAAAATCATATTTTCCTATATAATAAATGCTTTAATGAATATTTTACTGTGTGATACATTATGATTCATAAGTGATATATAATTTTCCAGGAACTTTGTCCTATACTTTCAATGACTTCTGTAGCTATCAAGAACCTAAAAAAGCCAAACAATATTTTGAAACAAACTATAAATTTAAGTAAACACAAAGTTGTTGTTGTTTTTTTTTTATATAAAAACCTCTAAAAATAAAGTGCAATAAATGACTTTACTGAAAGTAAATGGCAGTGGAACCATTCTGAACCACATATATAGACAGAAATACAAATTGGTCTGGCCTATCTCATGACAGTTTTACAGATGAGGAATAATACAGTTATTATTTTTTATGTGTTAAACATAAAAGAATACAATTATTAATTATACAAAACATTTACTTACCAAAATCAATTCCTTCAGACACTTTTCCTCTTGCTACAGATAATAAAACAGCACCTCTTCCATTTTCACAGGCCTAGAAAATAATGGGAAACTTTAGTAGGAATTTTACTATAGATTAGGTTTTTAATATTATAGATAATCATAAAAAAATATCCATTTTGAAAATGAAATTAAAACCCATAACAGTCGATAAAATGTTGTTTGGAGAACTTACAATTTTCTTAACATCTTTTGGATTCATAATTAATACAAAAAAATTATTTCTCAATTAGACACCAACTCTTTCTAATAGACTGTTGCAATTACTGGTTGAAACTGTTTATGACCTTATGAAGAAGTCCTGATAGCTTTATGTAAAATTTGGCCTCCAAATTTTCAATAACATAGAGAACACTTTTTTTAATAAAAAAAAAAAAAAAAAAAAAAAAAAAAACCAACCAGTGGATATCAAAACTAAGAGACCATGAAGGACAGGAATATTTTCATATCAGGAAACAATGTTCTGGGAAGAATCTGTCTAGTACATTTACCTGTGATAACAGTCATGAGCACTTCTCCATCTTGTGGAACTCACAAGTTTTCCAGCTGATGCTTCTGCTATAAAAATTCAAGAGCAAATGAAACTGGAATAACTTCTATGTATTTTTCTGCATTCACTTCCATTAGTTAGCTACCATTGGTTTCATTTTCAAGAAAAAAAAAAAACTTATAACAATCACTGATTTCACATCACATCAGAGTACAAACTTTGCATCACCCTTAGATCTTTCACGAATATTTTATGATTTCTCAAAGACCATGGAAGCTTCAGAAAGCAACTGCAATAGTTCATTGCAAAAAAAGAATATAAAATTAGAAAAAAAAATAGGATTTATGAACTCAAAGGATTAAAAATGGCTTCCTCAAATGTAGATTTAAACAACTACAAAGGTTTCATTCCATTTTCAAACTTCTTAAAAAATAATCAGTCAAATAATTTATACATATAAAATATTTTACATAAGTAAAGTTTTTTAAAAATATTAAAAAGAACATATGACATAATATTAAGTTTTAGATAAGTATTAAACTGCTATTTATGTTTTCTAAAGTTCTTAGAGTAAATCTTGATCGAAGTTGAAAAATAGCAATATGATTGATTTATTTGCACAATCTCTAAATTCTTATTTTAAACAACATGAAATAATCAGAAAATAAGAGAATTTTTTTCAATTTGAAGTTATTAACATATTATCTTATGTTTTTTTAAAACCTGAAACAAGATCTATATAATTTATATTAATTCGTTTAAGTTTCAAGTTCAATGTTTATCTTGCAAATTTCTCAAGAAAATACTAATATCAAATGTTCTGGACATAACTTCTTTGATATATAACTGATACTGTGATAGCTGGATATAACTGATACTGGGATTATTTTGGAATTATTTTTCCGATGCATTGGCTAATAATTTTTCTGCTTGAAACAGTAAAATTTTGTTATTAATTCATTCACGCTAGTGCTTCCACGTTTAATGTAGAACTGTCTCCTGAGTAGATTTGAATGTTAAGACTCACCATTTTTGAAACACCCTGTAAGTTATTTTAACATATGCAGCATCAACTATTAGAACTATCATGATTCACATAGTTGTTGTCAGAAAGTCAGACAATAAAAGTCTGCAATTTTCTTCCTTACAAAAGAAATATTTTTAAGCATCTCTATACAATTCTGAAAGATGGTATGAAGAAACATTTGCAATAGCTTTTTGTAACACTGATTGTCTGAAAAAGTTTCATAGATTGTTTATTTTAGAAAAAGAAATAGGAAAAGAATGGGGAGAAATACCTTTATATAATTCAAAAGGGCCAAACTAGTTTCTGCTGCATCTTGCGTTTCAATGAAAAGCAATTTATGCTTAAGGATGCTATCTATTATACCTTGTTCGTACCATGATGCAACGACCGTTTCCATATATAAGTAGCTTGTAAAAAAGCAAACAATGCCGTCAGGTACAACTCCACTGAGATCAACCAAAAGATTACCATAGTTTCGAATTACAGCTGAAATAGAAAAGAAGCTTATTACATTTGTTCTGTTTTTCAATTCAAATTACTAAAATAGATAAATCATGAAATTCATTTGACATCAAAATTTAAAAAGCGTTGAACTAAGTTTTCCTTTTGTGTTTAACATTATTCATTTTTCTATATGTATTTCTTCCTACCTAAATCTTCTCTTGTTTCAAATTTTGAAGTCATTGCAACTTGATCATTTCCTTTACTTACAATCTAAATAAATAAAAGTAAAAATAAATAAATAAATAAAAGTAAAAATGCATTACAATAAAAACACTGCCCATAAATCCTCCAAAACATTCCTTTTTTATTTTTCCAAAATTTCTAAAGAAAACCATTCTTTATTTTTATATATATATATAAACTCGGTTCATGGCGTCAGGTGTCGCCTTCCGAAAGAATCTGCAAGAAGTCTATTCCAGGTCTTCCGGTCAAGGGTCCATTCCTCTTCCAGACTTCTAATCCTCATTGCTTTTTTAATATCGTCCATCCAAGCCTTTCGTGGTCTTCCTCGTTTCCTTTTTTGATTTGTTTTGTAATCAAAAGCCATTTTGGGCAGTCTTTCATCACTCATTCTTTTAACATGACCAAACCAAATTAATTGTTTTCTTTGAAGATCGTCCAAAATGTTTCCTTTTATTTTCATCATTTCTTTGATTCTTTCATTTCTTATTCTTTCTAATCTTGATACCCTGCATGATCTTCTTAGAGCATCCATTTCCACTGCCGCTAATTTCTTTTTTTCTGTCTCCGTAATTCTCCATCCCTCTGCCCCATATAACAAGATGCTCTTTACAATAGAATTATATAATATAAAAAATAAAATAGTTATCATCAAGATAAAATTGTTATCACACTGGCAATAATTATCTTACAATAATTTGACAGTTGGATGATAAGTTTTAAATAAGAACTTGTGTAGGAAATTTATAATTAAAAATTAAAAGGTTCAACTGTAGCAATTTTTTTTTAAAATTTGAAACTTTTTTTTTTTTTTTTTTTTGCTGATATATACAAAGAAATCTTTTACTTCAAAACCTTTATTTTTAATTTATGTTTTTTGTAAGTGGCTTCCATCATTTTTCTTAATTTTTGTATATCTTTCAATAGTTAAATTTGTGCTTGTCTTAAAGGACAGTGTGCAAACTTTAAACTATAATCTACCACTTCTGATTTCTCACTTTGACCTAATCTAGTCATGGGCGCCCACACATACGGGCAAGGTGGGGGGAGGATTCGCCCCCTCCCTCCCTGGAATTTCAAAAGGAATGTAATTCATATAATTTCTTTCTCGTAAGAGAACTATTTTTAGAAAATAGTAAATTTATTTATTATTTTTTTTTAAAGTCACAAATGATAGATTAAATTAAAATGGAAGATATAAGAAGACAAAATGTAATTGTTTATGGATTAGAAGAGAAAAAAAAGGAAAATTGGAAAGACAGAAAATACAGTAATGGATTTATTAAGAAATAAGCTGAAGACTTCTCTAAAAACCAATTGAAAGTAGTCACAGAGTAAGAAGGATTAAAAAAAAAAAAGAAGGAAATAGGAAGAATCTAGTAAAATTTATTGATTGGAGAGAAAAACAACTGGTTTAAAGAACAGAAAAAATATTTTGCTCCCTCCACAAAATTTCTGCAGGTGCCAATGTCTTAAGTATTGGCTAGGCTGTTTGAGGAGATATCTAATGATATGGCCTGTTTCTTCTACGTAGAACTTTAGGCAAGACCTACAATGAATTTTGTACAGAACTCTCATTTGGTTATTAGGATCAAACTACTGACTTAATTTTATAATTTTGTTGAATATCCCTTAATACTATTTTTTTTTTTTTGCATATGGTTTTACTAAAATGGTGGATAATGTGCATTTTGATTCTTTTCAATATTCTTCAAATATCAAGATTAGCTAATAAGATGCGAGCCCTGTTATTCAAAGCAAATGTGTTAAAAAGGTGTTCTTCAGAACTATTTCAATTTATTAATTTATTCCAATCTGGAAATTCTCTTTATATCTCATGCTTTTGGGCTTTCATTCCTAAAAATAATTGGTTAATGAGAAAAGTTGTGTTTTTGCTATATTTTATTCTTTTATATAGCAGTCTGAAATGCGTGGTACAATTTCTGTCTTATCAGGTGATTTAGATATGATTATCTGGATGAAAAGATTTTTGTCTACCTGGTGTTCAAGGAGAAAGATGTGGAAGCCTAGGTTTTTAAGCTTAATATCTAATTACGAAGAATGAGAAACCTGAGGGTTTTTGAAACTGAGCTTCTTTTGGAAAATGGGCTGATTTAAATTTTGGAAGGTACAGATCAGATGCATTGTGACAAAAACACATCAGTTATAGCTAAAGCAGCCATACTGGAAATAGCTCCCATGGTGCAGAAAAACTTGGGTTTCTCTAATGAATGTACTTTGGTTGCTAAAATGAATTGGGTCATTAACTACAGACGCTCATTCATGAAAGATACAGCAAATAATTCCACTATTTGGTATATCACTATCTGAAGATTGTATAAATTATAACTGCATTTTCTTTTCATTTAAACAGTGAACATAAATGTTTTGATTTTCCAAATAATGAGGAAAGTGGCAAAGAAGCAATTGAAAAATCTATTTTGTTTATCTAAAAATTATGATAAGTGTACAAAGTAAAAGATATTTTAGTTGGTACTAAATAGAATATATCCGCTCCTCCCAAAAAAGTCTTATAAAATAGAATAGAAATTTAGAACTTCTAAATTTGTGGAAAAGAAGTTTTCTATTCAAGAAAAGTCACATAAGTGAATTGGCTGAAATTTTAAAATCTTATAATACGAGATTCAACCATTTAATTTAGTGAATAGAAAAAAAGGTTTCAAGGATATAACTTGATACGATTTTTCAAGTAAGAAAAACTTTTTTTTTTTTTTTTAAATAATGGCATGCATTATTGTATTAAATCTATATGATGTTTTACTTTGGAACCATTAACTTTAAAAAAGTTTACATATTCAAAAGAAATATTCCAATATATTTATTCAATAAACATAAATAACTTACCATAGGGCAGATGCACTGTCTTGCAAGGGTCATTACAAAGGATGCCATGATAACAGGATGAAAGTCTAAAATCTTTGGATACATATCTAAAGGTGACAGTGTCTACAAGACAAACAGAATGTATCTATTAAATATATGTTAGCGAATGAATGTAATAAGTCAATTTTGGGAGTAGGGTCAAATGGTGAAACCATCAATCACAATAGTTCTTTTTATTATGTCTGTCTTTCTTTCTTTTCTCTCTCTCTTTTTTAATTTATTTAAATATCCAAAGTTGGAAAAAGCCACTGCCATGATTGTTTCAGAATATCTTCCTAAGGTTTGTCAACTTCTGAATAATAATAGCTATAGTTTTTATCATATTATAATATAAAAATGTCATTTATTTAAATTGCCTCTTATTCTTTAATTATTGCTTTTATCATTTAACACAATAGTTTTCACTATCTCAGGTCTCAATCAAAAATCTTGTCCCATCTCAATTTAAAATGCTGGTAGATAAAGTGTCTCTATTTCATGCGTTTATTCAGGAAACAATAAGTTGATTTAATGGAATTAAAAAAAAATAGAAAAGAATGAAATTACATCATTACAAATAATAAAATAGTAATTACACATAAAAAAATTATAATTCTTTATAACTTATACAGAACTAAAGGAAGATCTATCCTTGTAAAATTTAACAATATTACAATATTACAACAGACATTTAACAATATTACAAGTTTTCTTGACTGAGGTTATAATAGAAAACTTCTATTATTCCTTCAATCTTTAAATAAGAATTCATTTACTTCCGCACACACCCTAAAAAAAAATTCCATGGAAGAAAAAATACATTTCCTTACCCCATTCACTTTCAGTTAAACCTCACAGTTTTTAGAATCATTGACTAAACAGAATTGACAAGTTATTCAAAATATTGATGAAAATTGTCCATTAGCAAAGCTTCCTGAAAAACAACTTATATACAAACATTTCTTATTTAAGGATTTTAGTTTATTTGCCTATTTCAAAGCAATTAGCATTACAAAGCACTTACCCCTGATGTTATAATTACAGACTGGAATCTATCAAACACGGGTTTAATTGCTATAGAAGAATCTAAACAGCTGAAGTGAAACACGGGATTAAATATTGTTGGGGTTCGATCATCGAAAGGCTCAATTATAATAGTAAAACCTGAAAGCATAAATAAATGCATTATGTGAATTACTATTTGTACTAAATAAATAAAAATAGTCAACTTCATACTGTAGTGATACCAATTACTAAACGTATTTAATTCAAATATACTTAATTAAAATCGTCAATGAAGAAATTCTAATGATATAAGACACGTCCTCTTCCTATCAACGCTATATTTCGCAGTTTATTACTTTTAAATGCTTCATCAGGCATAATATACATGGAAAAAAAACTCTTTGTGAAATATAATAAAGAATTTGGTAATAATATTAGAAAACTCTTGGGAATATATACAACTTATATACTGTTAACAATATTGTTTATAATAATTGTAAAACTTTTTAAAACTTCCATATTATTACAATAGATTAAGTTCTGTTAATTATTGACAGCAACTGAGTCCTTGTTAGATAGCAAAACCTTTTGATAGCAAAACCAAAATTTTTTTGGCTAAACTGTCAAAAAATGAAAAATTTTTAAGAAAAGAAAAAAAAAAATTCAAATACTACACTGTAAAGGAAATAATCTGACATTATTGTCAGATCCAATTAATGTCCTTAGGATTAAATGCAAGCTCCGCCTTTTCCATAAAGCTAATCATCACTGATTGTGATGCAAATAAATACTGCTGAGGATGGTTGTTGAAAAAGGTTACCGATTTGACAGACCATGTTCTTTGATTCGAGGTTAGTAAACGGGAACATCATTTTATCTGGGATCAAATGAACCTTAATAAGAGAATTAATATTCATTAAAAAACACACTTCTACTGAAAAAAAAACAACAACATAAAAATGATTAAATTGCATTACATGTTTCAACCCCTGCTATACAGGCCTTCAGAACTGATGAAGGCTTCTGTAAGAGAGGTTGAAACATATAATGCATTGTAATGTTTTAATCCTTTTAATTTTTTTATTTTTTAAGTGAAGTGTTTATTTTTTAATGAATGTTAATTGTCAGAACAATGACAAAACCACATTAAATTTTACTTCAACATGAACCTTTACAAGGTTAGTTGGGGAATTGTGTCACAGTAATTGATGAACTTTGATATCTACTTGTGACTTGGCCAAAAAAAAATAAAAAAATGAATATCTTGAATCAGAAAGGGAGCCCTCCTTGGAAAAGCAAGTTTGATAAAAATAAGGCTAAGTCTGAATGGATCCAGAGGAGATTTAAAGACACATCTTTTAACTGAGGAATGTGAGGAGATGATCTGAATCAAAAACAGAGAATAGAGAATTTTCTATCATTGATACTAAAATGATATCAAAAGATATCATTACGTAATAACTGCTGAGAAACAGGAGTTCATGGCTTTCTGTTAGATGATGGTTTGTTTCTAAACAAATTAGTTTTGATCCAACTTCTCAAGAGTGCATTCTACGAAGACTGAGAATTGGAAAATTATCTGAAACTAAAGAACCTGCTAAATTTGTTGGAAGCAGTATCTTGCAATGTATATTATGGAAAAATGGAAGGACTCCTCAGGCACTGTTTTGTAACTCTTAAGTCCTTGCCTTTCTAACATTTAAAAAACAAAAAACAAACAAAACATAAGCCTGTCCAATTCTACAACAATACCTCTTTGATTTAAGTCTTTATCTGCTTTAATCTTACAGTTGGTCATCTTTTTTCCCAGAGAAAAATTTGAAAAAAATACAATTGAAAAATCTTACCTTTGGTGTAAGTGCTAACTAAAGTAGCAAAATTTGTAAGCAGCATTAAGGGAGAAAAATCAGAGATATCCGCAATTGCCAAAGTTCTAATCATGGACCTAAGTCTTTCAGCACAAAACCTAGAATTGAGAATACAAAGACATTTGATTAAATTATCTGTCAAGTTATTTTAATTAATTAATTTATTTATTACGGACATATTATGTCTTCAGTTATATCATTTTCATCTAAAACAGATCAAATGTTAGAAAACTTAAGATTTCACAACTGAATTTAAATTGACAAATTTTATGACAAGTCTTGGTTGAAGCATTTGTTTTTGTTTTTTAAGCTTTAGATTATTTTTTAAACTTTTGATCATACCTTAATATGACATGTTTTGTTTTTTTTTTCATTTTTAACGACTATTACTTATATTTTATGTTTAAAAGTATTCATATGCATACCTAAGTGGCTTCCTATCAATGCAGACTTTGTTACTAATATCTTTTAAAAATGATGCTGGACTTTCTTGTACAACATGCTGAATCCGTAATCTTGTTTTAACATATTCAAGGAACCTTCTTAAAAAGCTAATAAAATGCTCCGCAGTCCGAATATTCCCTGGAATGGCCTCTAAAAAAATATTTTTAAAATAAACTAATTAAAAAAGTTATTAATTAATAATGAGACAAAAATCAGTAAATTTTTTTGATCAACAGTACTCCTTGGCTAAAAGTTGCAACACATTCTATCAGCTTTCATATTAACTGTATAGTACTGTAATATTGACATCTATTCTTACCATGAAGAATATCATCTGGCAAAACAGGATTCGACAAAATGATATCAGTTTCTCTCGCAACATTAGCATCTCTAAGACCATCTACTAGACGCTGATATTCTTCCTTAAGTCGCTGGGCATCATTCTCTTTAATACTACAGTTACAGTCAAAGAAGATAAATTAATATTCCATGAAAATCAATTTCCTACATTAGCAAATAATATCAATATAATAACACAATGGTGACTAAGCATATCAATATATTAACAAGAATAAATATAGACATTCTATATAGACCGTCTAGGATTTCTGTAGACCAGTGTTAGGTGTTCATCAATGACACTAAGGTGTACAGGGTGTCCACATGAAATATCGCCTATTTTGGAGGATCATTAAAAAAAAAAAGTACAGCAGATAGGATAATGAAGTCTGTGCCAATGGAAAACAACAACTCAAAGAATTTAATGGAAAAAAATCAGTACATGTGCTCCTTTCATTGCACAAAGAACGTCAATCCTATAATCAATTTCTAACCATATCCTCTCCAGCATGTTACCTGTGACTGTTGCAATTGCATTTGTGATTATGATACACTGTATCCTTCACATAACCCCATAAGAAGTCCAACAGAGTTACATCTGGGAATTGTAGAGGCCATGAGACGGAACCTCCATGGTCAATCCAACGACTGGGAAAAAGTGTCTAGTAATTTCAAACGTGACGTGGCACTGCAGGTGTTCCAGCTGCAGGATAAAAAAATACTGCAACATATCCAGTAAGCTGAGCCTCCATGTTACTGTTTGCTCCATGAAAAAGAAAGGCCCTATTACTCGATCCACCATGATCCATGTCGCACATTAACTTTTGGACTGTAACTGATGTGGTCATGAACAGGAAGTGGGCTTTCAGAACTCCAAATTCTGACATTTTGATGATCGGCACCATTTTTACTTCTGCGACTGCAACACCGCAGCCAAGAACTAACCAAGGCGTGACAAATTGAGTTGTTTTTTTCCATTGGCACAGACTTTATTATCCTATCTGGTGTACTTTTTTTTTTTTAATGCTCCTCCAAATGGGCAAGGTTTTATGTGGGTATCCTGTACTTTCTTTCTATAAATTGTCTTTGTATTAAAGTGCTCGTTATTTACTAAATTCATTGTTAGCATAATCTAACAGGCAAAAAGCATACATCAATGTTATTGTTAGCCACCTAACAATGTCCAGGAAATCTCAGATAGACCACCACATAAAAATTAATTTTAATTGTATAACAAACAAGTTAATAAAACAATGGAAAAACTGAAATGAAAATACTACGAACAATTTATTAATAGTAAGTAGATATAGCAAAAATATTTTAGAATATAAAAAATAATTTAAAACGAAATTCTGAGATTTTTATTAATTTGGTCTATTACATTATATTACTGTAATCTATAGACTATTCCAAAACTAATAAACCATGCACTCAAACTTATTCCAATAATAAATATAAAATGTTATTTTAAATAACACTTAAAATAACAATATAAAATTTCTTTTAAAAAAAAAAAAGGGTTAATTATTGAAATCAAAGGAATTGTAATACTATAAAATTATATGAAGATTTCATTAAATTTATAATAAGAATCTAAATAAAAGTAATTATATAAATATTTGAATTTGAATTAATTTGAGGCTTTTAATATATAATTTATAATATTTTGTGTAATATATTTTATAGTATTTCTTTAGATTTACAAAAAATTAATTAAAAACAACACAAAACA
>JAFIDM010004315.1:33718711-33735780 GCA_023159025.1 Thereuonema tuberculata | reverse complement strand
TACTACATTTATTTTACTTATGGTCACTGATTTTTATTTTAAATGCATCTTCCCCTATAAAATTTCTAATACTATTTATTTAAGTAATAAAGATTAATACAGTCAAAATTACTCAGACCAACAGGTAAAAACCAAAAGTTGGATATGGCTCATAAATGTGAAATAGTTAAAGTGTACCAGGTTTTCAAACAAATAAGATTTCTGATAAAGTTCACACAATGAAAAAGTTTTAACACTTTCGATCAACCCTTACATATCTGTTTGTTCCTTTATAATTTATGAATGATATGAAATTTTATAGAGCAGTGCATCTTATATATATTTTTTTAATATTTCACATCAAAAAAGTTATTAATTTTTGAAAGCTTTATTTTTTATATTTTAGTTTTTAGCTAATGAAAGTCTACCAATAAATAGGGTGTCAAAATTTCAATCTATATGAGAATATACTTTAAATTCAAGAAGTTGTTAAAGTAAATCCTACATATACACTGTGATGCCATTTTATGAGGTACACCTTGCTGTGCACAGAAATAGTGTATTTTGCAAGCCACATGATCTCTGTTTTTGATATAAATGTAGTAGAGCACCTTTCTTGTAGTAGTATCAGTTAAGAATGGGAAAAACTAGTGATCTAATGGACATTGAATGTGGCATGATGGTAGGTGCAAGATGTGCTGGATGAAGCATATTGGAAATAGCAGTTCTCCTGAATGTTTTGCACACCACAGTTTCAATAGTGTATGGAGAATGGTGCAATGAACAGAAAACTTCCAGTCAGCAGCACTCATGTGGATGTCAATCATTTGTTGATGAGAGAGGTCAGAGAAGGATGTGTAGAATTGTAGAGCAAACAGACTGGCCACAATGTTGCAAATCACATCAGAATTCAACCTCAAGTGACCAGAATAATATATCTCAATGGACCACTAGGTGAATCTTGTCGCAAATGGGCTACAACAGCCATCGGTCACGTCAGGTACCATTGTTATCAACAACAAACAAAGATAGCACACTTCCTGTGAGCACAGCAACACAAGCAGTGGACCATCAAGGATTGGGAAAACATTGCTTGGTCTGACGAGTCAAAGTTCCTGTTGCAGCATAATGATGAAAGGCTCAAAAATTTGGCGAAAAAAAAATGAATCCATGGACCCTGCATGTCTGGCAACAACTGTGCAAGCTCCCGGAGGTGTGTGTAATGGTCTGGGGACTATTTTCCTGGCACACATGGGTGTCCCTTGATACCCATGTCTGAATGCCAGAGCGTATCTAAAAATCGTTGCTGACCAAATGCATCCATTCGTGTTGTCAGTGCTTCCTCAGTCAGATGATTACTTCCAGTAGGATAACGCTGGCACACAAAGCCTGAATCGCTATGGAATGTTTCCACGGACATGGCAAAAACTTTTGTTGGCTCTCTCAGTCTCTGGATCTCAATCTTATTGAACATCTTTGGGATGAGCTGGAAAACTTCTGTTTGCTGCAAGTCTCACATCCATCAAATCTTCAGGAATTGCATGACACACTCATGTCTGCATGGTCTACCATTCCTTAATGACATTTCCAGCATCTTGTAGAATCCATGCCTAGATGAATTTAGGCAGTTTTGAAGGTTAAAGGAGCCTAAGTGGCAACCCAGTGTAGATTTAAAAATTGCTGCCTGAGATATAAGAAAATCCAAGTGAGGTGCTTGAATTTGAGCTTTGTTGTAATAATTCAAGATTAAAACAGAAATACTTTCAGAAACACATCTTTGGAGTCTTTCTCTTACATTTTGATAGGGTAGTTGGGAGTAGGATTGCCTTGATTTTATCTACAATGTATAGTTTGGTTGGAATGACAGCACTTGATTGGGGGAGGGTTTATTCTATCACATCTGTTTTCTTTCTTAGTGTTCTTATTGACATCACTATTGTTCAGATGGTTGGTTTAGAAGGAAGTGGAATTTACTTCCTTGTTTCACTGCGAATGAAGTCTGTATGCTATCTTTATTGCATTCTTTTAGAACTGATCGATATCTTTCTTTGTCTGGTATCAAGAATGGTGTCGTAAGAAGAGCTGATGGTTCCACTTAAGTTCATAACCAGATAATACCGAACCTGTTTTTTTCCAAATCTTATCACATCCACAACAAATAAAAGATTTATAAATCTAACCAAAATATAATTTAATTAAAACATGTGATGGATAAATTACTTTTCAATAATTATTTTTTCTTTTATAATACCGCTCTTGTAAATCTAAAACTGTGGTGTGTGAAAAGTTCAGGATGACAGCCATTTTAGCTGCTGCTAGCACCAACTGCTTTGCCATGTTCAAAGTAAACTGCTTTCCCTATTAAGACTTTTGCTGTAAGGGCTCTTCTGTCTTATTTATATCAAAAGCCACAATCACCTGATGTAGGTATTGGAACTAACTATATAAGTATGATGTCTTGTAGTGTCCTCGAATGCTGAGAACATTGTAGACAATTCTGGGCTTCCAACTTTATGGCAATAACTCGATTAAGTTCATTTCTTGTATCAACAGTGTCCAATCCATAATGTGAGGTCTAATTTGTTAAGATGAATATTGAAGAAATTGACTAGCCTACGCTGAGCTACTGTCTTTAACCCTACTGAACTTCATTTGGATGAATTAGACCATTGATTGAAAGCCAGGCAAGCACCTGAGATTAATGACCAACCTCATTAACATTTTGCAGAAGAATGGAAGGGAAATACTGCAGCATCATACTAAAATTTAGTCATACTAAAATTCAGAAGAGTTAAGGCTGTTATACAGTAGAACCTCATTATAACGGACTAATAGGGACTGAAGGTTGTCCGTTTTAATGAAAGTCCGGTTTATAACAAATAATTCTTACAGGGGTGTAATGCAGCAAGGTGTACATCAATGAAAGTACAATAGTTAGCTATAAAAAGTGTTTATTATATATCAAATAAAAACAGCCTTCAACATAATAGGTTGAATTGAAAAAGATGTGTACGTATACACTGCATTAATTTTTAGAACAAGAAGGTCCTGGTTCATGTTGATTGCTTACATTCATTGGTTTGAAAAAATAATTTATTTTCTGCTGGGTTTGTTTGCTGCTTATTTCTTCAGTTAACAACTGACGGAAGTGCCGTAAGTTTTCATATTATGCAAACACATTTTCATTTGCCGATTGTTCAGCATATTGAATAACAAAATTTAAATGGTCTTTCACTTCGCTCACCTTAATTGAAGGCTGCCAATTTTTTTTAAAACTGTCCGTAATAAGCGACGTCCGTTATAATAGGCTCCGTTATAATGAGGTTCTACTGTATTAGAAAAAGGTGGACCAGCTCCCTGTTAGAGTGAGATTTTGGTGAGAAGGTGTCCGAATATTTTGATCAGATGATATATTAACTAAAACTGTAAAGTTTATTTTTTTTTCCTTAATTATATTTATCTATTATTTTAATTTCTAGAAAGTAAAATTCTTATGCCAGAATAAATGCTGCTATAAGAAAAAAAAGAAAACTCTTCCATTTGCCAGAGAAGCTCATCTGTCATTGGTTTGTTCTCCAACAAATGAAGCAGCATCACAATCATACTCCAAATTGTTAAACAGATACTTTGAAACTCCAAGGTTAGCCGATTTAATATTTTTGTCGAAATAAATATTTAGCTCATTAAATATTTAACAAATGTAGCCTATAATAAAGTTCAACACAAATACAAACTTACTGATAATTATTGTTTACTTTTAGTTTTTATATATTATTTAAAATGCATGATTATTCTATACTTTTAACTTAATAAGTATTTTTTTTTTATATATATACTTGAATCATTTATATTATCATAACGTGGATGTATAGTTGTGGATATTCTGTACAGTTTTGTAATTAATTACAAATTTTCTTCAAATTTTTTATAATTTGAATTTTAAGGATTTTCATTTTTAATCTTGCTGTTATTATATTAATGATTTGTGTCAACTATAACAATAAATCTTTTCCAAGCTATCACTACAAAAACTAAAACTGTACATCAACAAAATTATATTAACCTGAAGAGCTTCAGACGTACACTGCTCAATTGAAAGTGGACATCTGTGGTATGGAACAGACGCTTTATTTATAGTGTGTCTAACAGTGCATACTATTATTAATAGTGTGGCCTTTTGCCCTAAGCACAGCATCCACAGGCCGTGGCATGCTCTCCACCAGTTTCTGTTAACAAGCAACCAGTATTTTTGCTTACTCCTCCTTCAAAGCCTGCACAAGTTGGATACATGTTTGTGGTCGCATCGGACGTGCATGAATCCAGTGCTCCAATTCATCACACAGATGTTCAATAGGGTTGAGATCCGGACTCTGGGCAGGCCACTGAAGTTCCTGAACATTATTCTCCAGAAACCAGTTGCTGACAACACGGGCCTTATGGCAATGCACATTGTCATGCTGGAACACAAATCACCCTTCACCGAACTGCGACCACAATGTAGGAAGCATGGAATCGTCTAGAATGTCCAGATACTGTGTGGGTGCCATGTTTCCCTCAATCACAACCAAAGGACCATTCCAAACCAGGAGAAACACGACCACACCATCACAACACCACTGCCAAACTTCACTGTTGGGATGACACACTCGGGTTGCAGCTTCTCCCCTGGTAAGCGCCACACCCAGACGCACCCATCCGATTGGTAGAATGTGAAGGGTGATTCATCGCTCCACATAATGCTCTTCCAGCGGTCCATCGACCAAGACCGTCACTCTTCACACCAGGTCACAAGTCGCTGGGCATTTACAGGGGTGATGTTAGGTTTGTGGACAGCAGCCCGACCAGTGTACACTAAGGCATGGAGCTCCTGACGAATTGCATGCTACTGACAATTGTTCCTGTTGCCTACCATTGTTCTGCTGGGACAACCCAGTTCTGCTTCAAGGCCCTCCGGTCTCTGTCGGTCAGCATGAGAGCTCAGTCACCTCCATGACGTCGTGTTTCCATTCCTTCACATTTCCACTTCGTGATAATAGCATCCATGGTCGACTTTGGCAGGTTCAATGTCGCTCCTATGGCTCGCACATTCCGGCCACTAATGTGGCAGCCTATGACTAGTCAACGTTGAAAATCACTCAGCTGCTTTGATGGTGGCATTTTACCTCAGCATGTGGTTAGACACCAAATGGCTCCAACTACACATGATTGTGTTGTTTTATAATGAATATATTCAAATTATTGCCCGAATTTGCATAGGTTGTTCCACTACAGCAGGTTTCCACTTTCAATTGAGCAGTCAGTGTATAATAATTTCGTCATATGTTGATCAAAAACACATCTTTATCAAATAAATCTTGGCAATCCATTGAGTTTGTTTTATCTATATAATTTTATTGATTATATATACTTCTTCCATCACTTTGAGATGCTTTTGGGCAGGAATTTAATGTTATAATAGATATTGAATTATTTGGGTTGCAGTATAATAAGTAGAAAATGAAATGCACTTAGATGGTAGAATCAATATAAGCAGCATAAAAAAGGTGAGAATATTTCTTCATTTTCAGAATACTTGACCAATGCCATCTTCAGGGACAGCATAAACATTTAGAATGACACAAGACAAAGACACATGGTGAAGGTGTGGGATGGTTTAGCAGCAGTGACAGGCATTTTTTCTGTCAGTGTTGGGATTGTAAGCATTAATTCACATTATGTGGAAAGATTCAGTGAGAAGGTGTTGAGATAGTTTATTGTGGTTGGAGAGCGGTTTGGCATCCGTGAAGTTAACAAAGGGTCCAGTTTCATTGTAATGTGTTACTGTATATGATCTTTAGTATTGAAGCCCAGGTTTGTGTCTGCCAACACTGTATATTGGATCCTATGCAAACAATGCCTAAATGTGGCTATGTGGGACAAACATGCTGTCTCCTATCCACACACATCAAGGAACACAGACACTCTTCCACTACCAAAGACCCCACACGTTCATACAGAGTAGCACATTACAATGAAACTGGACATGCCCTTGACTCCATAGTTGCCAAATCTCTCTCCCACCACAAGAAACTATCTCACTGCCTTCTCATTCTCACTGAATCTTTCCACATCATCCAACTTAATCCTTCCAATCCCATCACCAGCAGGCAAAATGCCCGCCACTACTTCTAAACCACCTTTCATATTCACCATGTCTCTTTGTCTTGTGTTTTCCTAAATGTTTGTGCTATCCCAGAAGATGAATTATGCCAAATATTCTGAAACTGTAGGAGTATTTCATCTTTTTTAAGGGCTGTTTATATTGATTCTACCAAGTAAGTGTGTTTCATTTTCTATTTATTATCCTTAATTAATTACAATGCACTTTCAGCCTTCTCATTATTTGGGTAGCATTTTTTTCTCCCCAATAGAGGAAAAAAAAAGATATCACCTATAATGAACTATAAGGCATTCATAATACAACTTACCCCAATGATTTTTTTATTGTTGTTGATAGCGTGTATTGCTTATTGCATTAATTAAAAAATTATAATAGACTTAAGCAAATTTAAGAATTGCTTGAAATTAGATTTAATCTATAATAGGATCATTTCAAATTTAATTTATTTATTAAGATGGCAGTAAAATAGCATTGTCTAAGTTCTCAAATATTAAGAAGCATGTTTTTTAAGTAAGTATCATTTTGAAATTTGGCCGCTGCAGCACTGTGGCTGTCGTTCCACACATGCACGTTCCTGCATCTATTGGCCAGCCACAGACGCCATTACCGAAGAATTCGACCGTGTTTATGTCTGTTTGTGAGTACGTTAAAATGCCTCAGTCAATTGAAAATCCAGCCCACTGTGAAATACCCTCTTTTATTCATTTTCTAAATGCAAAAGTGAAAGCGACTGAAATTTATCGGCAGATTAGTGAAGTGTATGGAGAAAACATTATGAGCGAAGGAATGGTAAGAAAATGGATTAGAGCATTTAAAGATGGTCGGATGAATTTGCATGATGAGGAACGAAGTGGGCGACCTTCTGTCATTACTGAAGACTTAGTGCAGAAAGTTTATGGAAAAGTTTGAGAGAACAGACACTTTACGATTTCATCTTGTTTCTTGCTTCCTGAAGCTTCAAGAAGTATTCTTTATGGGATAGTGATAGAACACTTAGATTATCGTAAGTTATCAAATCAGGCGGCAGAGTTCTATGAGGATGGAATTCAAAAGCTGCTTGTACGATATGACAAGTGCCTTAATATTGGTGGAAATTATGTTGAAAAGTAGATTAAAGTACAGGCTTTCATGTAAAAATAAAATTGATAAAAAAGTACACTTGTGTGTTTTTAATTTCAAAACGGTACTTACTTAAAAAACACGCCTCGTATATACATACAAATATACGAGGAATGTAAATAAAGTAGTGGCAACATTGATAGAACGCAATATTTAATGAACTAACATGTACAATTGCATTACATTCCTTCAATATAATCACCCACAAAGTCTATTATCTTTTGCCAAGTGTCGGGAAGCCGTAGGGGACCTTTGGCAAGGCGTTGTCTGTTGATGACGGCGATGGAGCGCCTACTGCGCGGAGTACAGATGCCACGTCAGGAAATCGGCGGCCTTGGAGAAGTTCCTTCATCTCCTGAAACAGGTCGAAGTCACAAGGACTCATGTCTGGTGAGTACGGAGGGTGTTCCAAGATCACCCAATGCCACCCTTGCAATAAGAGCTTGACATTCTGTGCGACTTGGCAATGTGCGTTGTCATGCAACATGACAGGGTGATAGTCTCGCAACAAACGTGGACGTTTGCGCCACATAGCCGGACGCAGATGCCGCTCCAGAAATCGGCAAAAGTAGTCACTGGTGGCAGTATGTCCCGCAGGCACAGCATGCGTAAGAATAACACCCTCGTAGTCGTATGCCACAATCAGCATGAATTAAAGCGCCAATCGTCACCCAGGTTGGGGTCCACAGAAAATTTCAACAGGAACCCAGTCGGGTGAAGCTTATGCTGATTGTGGCATACGACTACGAGGGTGTTATTCTTACGACGTGGCATCTGTACCCCGTGCAGTAGGGCGCTCCATCGCCGTCATCAACAGACAACGCCTTGCCAAAGGTCCCCTACGGCTTCCCGACATTTGGCGAAAGGTAATAGACTTTGCGGGTGATTATATTGAAGGAATGTAATGCAATTGTACGTGTTAGTTCATTAAATGTTGCGTTCTATCAATGTTGCCACTACTTTATTTACAACCCTCGTATAAAAAAATCTTTCAAAATAATGCTATCATCTGTAGCTGATATATATGCATCTAACACTAAAATGTAATACAACATTATCAAATAAAGAATACAAGGAAGTTTGAAATTATTAAACTTAATTTTGATATTTATACAAGCTGCATTGAAATCTCAATTGTCTCTTTTAGATTTCTTCAAACAGGCGATATAGTTTGTGTTGGAGTCTCAGGTAAGACTGAAAGTATTTAAATGATTTTTTTTTTTTTTTTTGATGATTTGAATATTCATTACAATTAATGTCATTTTTTGTAAACAATAATAATGAATTTGATTTTTTTCTTAGATGACGATGAGTTCACTTTTGAAGAATCACTAAAACTTCAGCAACAAGTGGTATTTTTCCAAGTGACATCTGTTAAATCTTTTTGCTTAGATAATAAATACGGATCAATTGTTCAGAAAGGAGAAAGTAGGCTGTTGTTGGTAAATACAGTTTTCTTTTGCTTTTTTTTTCTGTTTTAATTTATAAGGGATTATATCAGCATAAAAATTAATATTATGATTTTTGTATTGCATTTATTGAAATTTAATTTTGTCATTAGTAAATTCCTTTTATTGTTAAAAATAAACCTCACAAATCTACTTTAATATTAATGATTGCAGTTTTGATAATGATTGATCAAAGAATTAAAAATGTTTATGATGAAATAAATATTTAAGAAACCTATCTCAGATTACCAGTATTGTTGACATCAAAGCAATGGCATTTCTTAGTATTTTAAATTATTTTTAGAGCATTTACAGAGTTGAACTAAATAAGTTGCATTTAAATTCCTTACTTACTAATTTACATTTTAAATAATCCAAAGCTATAAAAACCAACTAAATATAATCAACAAGTTTCTTTAAATTAACTTTAAAGTTCAGCTCTCAGTTGGTTGCACTGTTCCATCTTCTTATTAGAGATGAACTCTTATTATAAATACAATACCGTGAATCAGACTTTAGGCTCCAAAAAAACCAATGTCAATCTTATAAATAACTAAAGTTACTATTTATAGTTTGTTGTTTTCTCTTCGGCAACTCTTGAAGAATTGCTGTCTCATAAGGCCTTTTCTGCAGGACTAACTTTGGGATTTTCAAGCAGCATATCACTTCATTTTCACTGCAGAAGAAATTTACTCAGTAGCATGAGGAGCCCCTTTTTATTCCTCTTTTTTATGAATTTCTTCTTTGTATAACCAGTGCTTAACAACTGTACCTTTCATTTTCAGTAGTTTCTTTCCTAAATTCTTCCATATATGAATGCTTTGCCTATTTATTATGTAATATGAAAAGCCACTTTCCACTTCTTTAATATCTCAGGCTTCTTAATATCTTGGTGGCTCTCTTTCCTCAAGGTGCCATTTTCTCTCATTTGCTAACTGCAACACACTTAATTGTAAATTTTATTTGTTAACGGTCAATTTCTGACTGCCATCTAATTCTGATACGTTAAAATTAATTTCACTTCTTAAATCATGAAACCTCTTCATCTCTAACTTGATGTCGAATAACATTTAGGATCTGAAAAAAAGTTTCTCAGTATCAGGAGTTAGAGAACCTACTTCAGAATACAAATGATTTTAAATCAACTACGTATATCTTTCTTTTCTTACAACTTTTTTTCCAATTAAGTTATCAGCATTTTCATTATTATTGTTGTTGTTGTTTGCTAATACCATGTAGCATGACTAAACATAATTTACTGAAGTCTTTTCTTTGTTTTAGAATGAAGAATGTCAGTCTTATATTCCTGTATCCATGGATACCTTCTTAGGTTTGAAGAATCTTCATCCAATATGGAATAATCCAACACCGTTGGGAATGGCAAAATACGTCAAAATGCTTGAGTCCCTTATTTTGCCTTATGTGAATTTTAAGTAAGTCAATTTCTGTTTTATATTTTTTCTTAACTTATTTAACATTTCTACATAATAGCTCTCTACTGTGAATTCTAATATTTATGATTCATTTAATTTTGGATCACAGTCCTGAGTCCAAAATTTATATAAGATCTTGTAAATTATTAGCTGTTGAATTTCATTATTAGTCCAATTAAATTAACAAAAAAAAATTCCTAGAACGAAAGCAGACCTAGAATGAAAAAACTGTAAACAATATTATTTTCTCCCTCTCTAAGAAACAAAAGAGTCAATATTTGTCTTATATTTCTATAATACATAATAAGTAAAATATGAGAGAGAAGGATACCTTTGCTATCAGCCATGGACAATTCTATTCTCTGTAGATGTTAGTGATCCCTTTTAGATCCAATGAAATAAGAAACTTGATGTTAGATGTTTGAAATTAAAGTAAGAGGCAGTAATTACTAATGGTAAGATGCAAATCTTTCTGTGTTTGTGGGGAGGGCTGTTCAGTTTATTCACTCAAAGAATTAAGTAGAATTTGTTTTGAACAAAAACCTCAGTTATCTCAATCAAATTAGTCATAACAATTCTATTAATTTGAACACTTTTGGTACTGCTTTTTGTTGAAAACTTTTGAATTTTCTTTCCATCATTCTGTGCTCATTTGCTTTAAGATTTAAATTATTATTTCTGGTGTGAAATTGGCAGTATGTACACAGTTCACTCATAGTTGAAGGTTGTCACTCCTTTGAGTTAATTCTATTACATTTGGTTTGTGGGTAATTTCAAAATAATGCTGATTTTTCATCAACAATTATAATTATAATTAAAAATATCTTAGGATTTTCTTTATTGAACTTTTTTATGGCAAAACAAATGGACAGCAATAGTGTGCTATCTTTAATACAAGGTACATCCAGAAGGAAAGTTCCCTTTGGTAATAAAAACAACGCGATTACAGATACATACAAACTATTTACTGCAAAACAAACTACAATTCGTACACTATTTTTCCGCATAGCTCCCACCATTTTGGAGGCACTTGTCATAGCGTGGCACAAGTTTTTGTATGCCTTCTTCAAAAAAGTTGCCACCTGTGTTTTCAACCATGTGATAACATATTCTTTGAGCTCGTCATTGTTGCTGAATTTTTGTCCACCAAGAAACGTTTTCAGGTGGAAAAAAGAGATAGAAATCGCTAGGGGTGAAGTCAGGGCTATACGGAGGGTGGGAAAACTGGCTCCAGCCAAAGTCCTGTAACAGTTGTCGTGTCTTGTTCACAGTATGAGGTCTGGCATTGTCATTAATGAAAACAAAACTGTATGTGAGGTTGTGATGAATCACTCATCGCATTTTCTCCATACACCTCGCAAATCTGTCGATTTGTGTTCTTCGCATTCAGAAAATGAATGACAGATCTAATCTCACATGCAGCAAGAATTTCAATCAACTTCGCCATTTTAGCCAAGCACTATAAAGTGCAAACAACAGCCAGCGATCTCAAAATGGTCTCCTTGACTCAGAGCAACTATGGTGCATGCGTCGAACTGCGATGGCAGCGATGCTGGGGCAACGGATAAAAACGGAACTTACTTTCTGAACTTGCTTCGTAATAGCATTAATTTTTCCTTCCTTCCACTCACATCTGACTTCTAAGTTATGATGCCAGTTGATAAAAGAACTACCATCAAAATTACTATAATGACAATACACATTAATTGGGTGCATAGATGCTAAGTTTATGGGCCCTAGAATTTTGTTATCTCCCTTCCAATAATTATCATTGGAGAGCTGGCCAATACTGAATATTTATTTAAGATTTAAATAAATATTTATGAATATATATTTTAGATCTTTACTGTGATAATATACACATTCCCTCACACCTTTTACCCTTACTTTTCCATGACTTCATTGGTGGGGTAGGGCAAATTGAGAGAATGAGTTCCCTCCTCCAATAATTTATAAAAATTGAATATACATATATATATTTGTTCTGGACTGGGATTGAATTTTTAAAAAAAAATATTACTTTCAATCATTAAGCTGATGTTTAAAAATTTTGTATTAATAATTTTAAGGAACATCAGGAAATGTTTATGGTCATCCATTCTTGTGATTGGACCACCAGGATGTGGTAAAGCAACAGTGATCCAGGCAGTATGTCGCCACTTAAATATGCATTGTTTGGAAGCTGATTGTCTTGATATTGTTGGTGACAAATCACAGACTACAATTGCTAGACTCACACAAGTAATAAACAAAGGTACCCCCATAATTTTTTTTACCCCCCATAATTACAAAATCATTTTATCTCATGTTTCAATTTTTAAAGTTAGTGTAATGTTTAGTGAGCCCCATTAAATCTTAGGAATAAATATGAAAGTAATTTGGTTTTGATTATATTAAATTTATTTGTTAAGATGCTTGTAATTTCTTTTATTTTTTTCAGCCTGTAAATGTATCCCATGTGTATTAGTTCTTAGAAATATTCATCTTTTATGTCGCCATAGAGATGGAGCTGATGAAGGTAATTTTTTTTCAGTAATCTTATATAAAAAAACATTAATTATGTAAATGACTTGAAAATATGTTAGATCAACGATTCCCACAGGGTGTGCTGTGAAACAACAAACGGTATTTTTATTACGAAGGCAAAATAAGAGGAAATATAAAATAGGTATTAAATATTTTTGACAATGTTATTTTTTAGCACAAGAGGAATAAGTAAATTGTAAGTAATACAAATTGGAATGGTTAAAATTAATGAATCAATAATTATATCATTTATATAATTCAATGAGAAATACGGGCTTGTTTAATGTGAGGTCGAATTTTAGGAACAGTGTTTATTGTGATGCCAGATTTTTTTCTAAATATGTAAGAGTGCCCTGAAACAAAAAAGGATTGAGAAGCACTGTGCTAGATAATGTTTAAGGCAATAAAATCAATTGTATCTACAAGTCTGCTTTTAAAGCTTTTCACAAGCTAATGATTGCAAAAAGTTTCCATACAGTGATTTTTTAAAATATGAATAATTGTTTTTGAGAGCGTAAGTAATGTACTGCAAAAGAATAGAAAGTTTGTAGTATTGCAATAGTATTAGTATTATTTCAATGGATATTGAATTTATGCTAAGCTGTTTGGCAAAGAAATGATGAGAAGATCTTGATATGTGTAGAGCAAATATAGCTCACTATCAAAAAACTATCTGTTGTCACTTATATGGCTGATTGTTCCTATATGACAGTATCTTTTGTGAAGCAAAATTAATAGTAATAAAAGCAGCCATACTACTTTTTTCTTTCTGCATTTTACCTAGAAATTGTAATTTTTCAATGGAAATTGATGAAATACTTGTATCGTTACAAACTAATTTTGCAATTCTTTGTTTTAGATCCTCGAGTTGCATCAGCTTTCAAGGAAATCATGCATGAAAATTTAAAATTACAATCAGAATATCCACTGACAATTATAGGAACAACTAACGATAAAGGCAATGTTACTGATGATTTCCACGAAATATTTTTACACCAAATATCTATTGAGGTAAGAGTCATGACTATTTTGGTAGTTTAATTTTTAATAAAGCGTTTTTAACCGAAATATCTTTTACAAAAAGCTCTATATGTCTACTTTAAACAACTAACAATTAGACAATTAAGGATATAGCTTTTTATCAATTGAAGTAGGAAAAAATATTCTGAAAAAGAATGAAAAGCAGCATAGATGTAAAGTTAGTTTCACTGCTAAAATGAAAAGCAAATTTTTAAAAAAATATTGAAAAAATTGGGACATTAATTATTTCAAATATGATTTTTCTTACATTTTATCAAAATACTAAAATAAAACAATCACTATTAGTTATCAAACAAGTGAATATGATTTTGTACTAAAGCATAAATTTAAAGGCAGCCCATAATAATAAAAAAAAATTAAAAATAATAATAATAAAAAAAGAAAGTACAATAATACAAGATAAAAAAAAAAAAGTGAGAAAAAAAAAAAAAAAAAAAAAAAAAAGCCCACCTGAATATTGAGAAAAAAAAAAAAAGATTAAGAAAACAAAAGTACGATATACGGATTCGAACCGACGACCTTCAGTATATGAGTTCAAAACCTTAACCATCAAACTGTAGCTAACAACTTAAATTTGAATTTCTAATGTTTAAGCTAATAGCAGAAATCCAATGAAAACAATGCCAAATATCTTGAACATGGGGGGGGAGGGGGCGTTGGCCCTTGAAATTATCCTAATCCTATGTTGTTTGGGTCCCTGAACATGATGGTGAAGTCCATTTGTCGATCCGATCTTCATTCTGTAGTTTTTAGAGGGGTACAATGACAACAATGCCAAATACACTCATTACCAAAAAAAACGACACACCTAGAAGGAGTTGTCCGATGGTAATGAAATTTCATATGCAAAGACATTGGGACCGCCCATGCAAATGATTAAACTTTGGTGTCCAATGAATGAATAGCAAGAGCTACAGCGCATCGAAACTGCGCACTCAGCAGGTGTATATAAGAAGCGATTCTCAATTTGATGGTCAAAATTTCTGTTGCATTGCGAGTTAGGATACCTTTCAACGACTGAAAAAATGCCTTGATGCAGGATTCGAGCTCATTACGTGCAACTGTCAGAGTTTGAAAGAGGTCGTATCATTGGATTGAAAGAGGCAGGTTGGGCAAATCGGAGAATCGCTAGACATATGGATCGAAGTGATGCGATGATTAGAAGATGCTGGCAGGAATGGGTGGACAATGGCAGATTTCAGCGTCATGAAGGTAGCGATCGACCTAGGGCCACAGCAGAGTGGGAGGATAGAGTGATTGTCAGATCACGCGCCTGAATCATCGTTATCAACCATCAGACGTGCGACCCGCACACGAGTGTCCACCATGACCATTCACAGACGGCTGAGAGAGCAACATCTACGCTCGTACCGACCGCTACGCCACCTGCCACTCACGTCTGCACACCGTCGGGCCAGATTACAGTGGTGCTTGGCTCAATCCGGTTGGAATGATGCTGACTGGGGACGTATAGTGTTTAGCGACGAATCCCACTTCCAACTGTGTCCTGACGATCAGCGCAGACGTGTCTGGAGACGCCCAGGGCAGCGTGCCGATCCTGCTTTCACTATTGCACGCCACACAAGCCCTCAACCAGGAGTTATGGTCTGGGATGCCATTTCCCTTGATAGCCGGACCCGTTTGGTCGTCATTAGCGGCACACTTACAGCACAGCGGTACGTCGACGACATTCTGAGACCTGTTTTGCTACCCTTCCTTTTGCAGTAACCTGGCTGTATTTTTCAGCAAGATAATGCCAGACCACATACACCACGTGTTGCTATGACCTGTCTTGCAGCTTGGAAACACTTCCTTGGCTAGTCAGATCCCCAGATCTCTTTCCAATCAAGCATGTCTGGGATATGATGGGAAGGCGACTGCATCCACCAGGGAATATGGATGACCTAGCCCGACAATTGGAGCAAATTTGGCAAGAAATACTGCAGGAGACCATCACGGAGCTTTATCATTCTATGCCACGTCGTGTGGCAGCTTGCATTCAGGGTAGAGGTGGGTCAACACCTTATTGAGCTCATTACTTTGTAACTCTGTAACTCTGAAATAAATCATTCAATTTGTCTGAAATTTTAATCATTTTCTATTCTGTACATAATCTTCCTCTCCACCAATTTTTGTCTCCATCGGACAACTCCTTCTAGGTGCGTCGTTTTTTTTTTGTTAATGAGTGTATCGCGAACATGGGGAGGGAGGGGGGTGGGGCATTGGCTCCTGAAAATATCCCATTCCTATAGTTTTGGGCTTCTGAATACGATAGTGAAATCCCTTTGTCGATCCGACCTTCCGTTCGGGAGTTGTTAGGCGTGGACAGACACGGACGAATGGATAGGACAAACACAATAGCTTCTGATTTTGGACGCTATCACAATAGCTCCCAAATGGGTCACTAAAAATTAAGTATTGAAATAAAAAAATGAAAAATTAATAGTTTCTAAAATTAGTAGTTACATGTATAATATAATTAAATGTGGTCTGGATTATACAAAATCATTCATTATAAAAGCATTACAAAATTTTGGATTAAGCATTACAAAAAAACTTGCTTTATACAAAAAAGTTAAGTAGTTATTGTAACAGTTGTGAAATGCATGGTTTTGTTCATTCATCTTGAAGAAAACATATTTATTAGTGTAAATACAGTGAGTGGCCAATTTATTATGACCTTAGATAATTTTATGCAAAGTAGGTATGACCGCATAAAATTAAATGGTGCTAGATGGTGAGATTGATATAAAAAGGGATTGCAGGTAATTGTTAAGTCTAAAAAGTTCATTGCTTGTGAAGGAATGGGTAAAAAACGTGATTAATGGACTTTGAACATTGAATGATTGTGGGTGCTCGAAGCAGTGGAGTGAGCATTAGCGAAACAGCTGCGCTTGTGAAGTGTCTGAGTGCAGCTGTTAGTTAATGTTTACAGAGAGTGGTCTACTAGATAAACTGGGTCTCAACAAAAGGAATGTTGTTGTCACAGCTACTGGATGTCAAGTTGGAAGGAGAATTGCCAGACTTGTTCAGTCCTACAGCAGGATAACAGTACGTCATATTACAGCTACACTGAATTAGGGACCAACTCCGATAGCCTCTGAATGTATTATTCATCGCACATTTCACCGTATTGAATATGAAAACCGAAGGCCTGTTTGAAACCCTTTGCTTTTTGCAGTTAAGAAGATCAAATGTCTTCAGTTTGCACAGATGCACAAAGATTGGACAATAAATGAATAGAAAATGGTAATGTAGTCCTATTTGTGACATTTTAAAATACATGCAGATGGCAGGTGAAAATATGGAGAAAACAGCACGAAAGCATGGACCCTAAGTACATTGCCAGAACACTTCAAGCTG
>JAFIDM010004315.1:33687187-33718611 GCA_023159025.1 Thereuonema tuberculata | reverse complement strand
TCCATGCCAAAGCGACTTGAAGCATAGTTGAGGGGAGAAGGTGACCTACGAAGTACCTAGTAGGGTGGTCATAATAAATTGGCCACTCACTGTATATTTATTAGGTTCATAACATATTTATTAGTGCTAAGGTAGTTTTATTCCATGAAACAGAAAATAAGTGAATAGGAAAAGTGAAAAAAAAAGTTATATTTCAAAAATTTACTATTTTTTTAAAATGATTTGTCATTGTGTAACTTCACCAAAGAGATTCTAATAAGCCTGAAAAAGCTCTCCAAAAAACTCCGCAGGATTCAAAAGCTCCTTTATCATAAGTTTATTCCTTTCTTTTGACTTATTAAAGGCGTTTACTTTTATTTTTGTCTATTGCTTTGTTTCTTATCATTAGTCAAATATCTGTTCTGGTGAGTAAGGTCTTGGTTAACACTTTGATATTGTATTTTTTTTCTTTAATTTTTGATGAATTTTCTACTATTGTAATGATTAAAATAAGATTTCTTGGCAATGTATATTTTAAGAATTTCTCTATTTCTGTTTGAAATAGTCACCAGATGAAGGAGAAAGAAAAGATATCCTATTTGGATTATTAAGCACCATTAATTGTGCAAGTGATGTATCGATTACATATTGGGCTCAGCAGACAGCCGTAAGTTGGCATAAGAGTTACTTACAATTTTCTATCTTTAATTTCCATTTATTTATTTAGTATTAATGGTTCTATTATTACAAGGTACATTGATCAGTGGAAACTCAGCTGAGGTCATGTTTTCTTGTATGTTGCATTATGTTTTTAACTGATATGGCATCATCTTAGTTAGTGTCTAACAGCGTCAGTAATGGGATATTTAATAAGCACTTCGCTGTGAATTAAAAGTGAGCTTTTTTTATAACAAACCCATCCAAACAGGCTCAACAAAGATTATCCAATATTTATGAACTGAAGGAATACTATAAATTACACATGGATGTCGGATCAGGGAAAGAGACAGTTGTCTAACATAGAACACTATTTAATAATTGACGCAGGATATTTTGTCAGTGTCAAACAGTACCTATCTTGCATCAGAGTTAAGTTCAGTTCAGGTCACTTAAGTAGAAAGGAATATCTGAATGCTGAGACTATCTCATAAAGAAAGATTGCCACATAATTTTACCCGTCTTAACATTTCTTTGAAGAGTGAAGTTTAGATCATTGTTGTTATCTCTCTAGTGGCTTCTTTTACAATACAAAAGCCTGACTTCAGTATGACATTAATAGTGTAGAACACAAACCTTAACATCATTAATAATAATGTTATTTTTTTAATGTAACTTAATATTTTATCAAAGAAAAATGCAGTGTATTTACTTTCTTTAAATTTATATAAGCTACAAATAAAAATAGACTTGCAATGGTTTCCATGTAATATTAATGACAGATGAATCTACATAGAGTGAAAGGAAAAAAAATAATAATTTACCATTTTTACTCTTTCTTTTAAATTGCATTTTTTTGTTTTGTTTCTGATTATGTTGATTTTACCCTTTTACATTATTTTGTTCATCATTACAATATATATATATATATATAATATGAAAGGATACTTCAAACATTTCAGCCTATTCTAACTGACAATACAAAATCCATGATAGTCAGTCTTAAGATGATTATTTTCTTTGAGAGCTTAGAAAATTTCTCATATTTTTAAAAAAAAAAATGGAAAATTACTGAATCGATTTTAATAAAAATGAAAGCCTTTCAGAAACAACCTCTCATCCCTGTTCTTTGAAATGTTTGAATACATTTAACATTTACTTCTTAGATCAGCTTTTGCAGTGTTCATAGCTGATAATCTTATGTGTTAAAGTTCATTCTGTGTGAGCTTTCACTAACTGATTCCATAAAATTTATTTTCATTTTAGATAAAGTTCTGCATGATCTAACTATTTCATCTTCTCATTTAAGTTTCTGTCTTTAGAGTGTTACACGATATGAACACTAACTATAAAATCCTCATAGATAGGGGTCAGATTTTCATGACAACATGTTCCTGAATTTCAGTATCCATTTTTAAGTAGAAATATAAATACTTCTCAGGTTACAGATAAGTCGTAGACAAGTAAACATTACTTGTCAACATAAGTCGCAGACAAGTAAAATATTTTTTTTACACTAGAAAAGTCATGTACTATTGTTTCTTTCTTAATTCCATACCTTTATTTCCTTTCATTTAGGGATTTCTGTTGGGTGACTTTGCAGCTTTAATACAGAATGCATCATACAGAGCTTATAATAACAGGTATGCCTAATTCCAATCCTAATAACAATAATACTATTGGATTGATAGAGGTTTAGAAAAACAAATCATCTTTAATAACTTTCAGCCTTCTTAGCACTTACTTTTTATTATTCTTTTTTTTTCACAAATTTCCAATGTTTGTAAAAAAAAGGTACAGACATTTCTTCTAATTCACCTGATATTTCACTCACTTATTAGACAGATGAGATTACGAAAAAGGATTTAATTTCTATATCTTCTATATGACCAAGTATTGAAAGCTCAAAAAAGAAAAAAAGAGCAAAATACTGCAATAGCTCAACAAGATATAATAAAAACAGAAACTAAAATGACTAGGATAGGTCAATCCACTATAATTTTTTAGTTATTTATTATTTTTTTTTAAAGTTGTTTCTGGAAATCCTAAAAATTGAAGAAATAGTTAATAACAATGATTCTTCAGTTAATGAAATGTTACAAAAAATAGTGGGAAAAACTAGAAGAACAAGAAACAACCAATAAAATAATTTTATCACAAATTGAAAAGATTGAAAGCAGCAATAAAAAAGCTGCTAACAAAAAAGAAATAAAAATGTCTAACATAATAAGAATAGCAGCATGGAATGCAAATGGGTTAACACGACATATTCCTGGACTAGAAGTATTCCTGCATAATCAGAAAATAGATATATGTTTTATCTCTGAAACACATTTCACGAAACAATCATATCTAAAAATAAAAGGATATAAAACTTATCATACCATACTTATTTATATCATAAAGGATAATAAAACTAAGGGTGGAACAGCTGTAATTATTAAAGAAAATATTAAACACTTTGAAGATACTAAGTATGAAATACAAGCCATATAATAAGAATACAAAGAAAAATCAGTATACTTTCTCTGCAATTTATTGTCTGCCAAAACACAATTTGAAGAGAAAATTATTTAGAATTTTTCCACATGATGGGAGATAATTTTATTGCAGGAGGAGATTACAATGCAAAACATACATATTGGGGATCTAGATTGATCACCACTAAAGGAAAAGAGATATGAAGCAGCTAAACAAAACAAATGGGAATTTCAATCTACTGGTCAACCAACTTATTGGCCCACAGATAATAATAAGACACCAGATCTAATAGACTTTTTTGTAGTAAAATGAATTCTAATTATATTGACATTGAAAATTGTTACGATATGACATCAGATCACTCACCAGCTATACTAACAATAAATTAGACCTTAATTAAAAAACAGCAACCACCAACGTTAACCAATTACAGTACTGACTGGGAGAATTTTAGGGCTGATTTAGAGTAAAAAATTATATTAAAAGTACCTTTAAAGACTAAAGACCAGTTAGTTAATGAAGTGGAACAATTTACTATGTGTATCCAAAGTGCTGCATGGAATAATACACCTTACATAAAAAAGAAAATATATCTTTTATTTCAAAAGAAGAAGTTCTGAACTCGCATTTCACAATAAACTGCTTCTTTATAAGCAAGTGTTAAAAGCTATTTGGACTTACGGTATTCAACTGTGGGGTTGTAATTATCCTCTTGAAATAAAAGAGATGATACAAGAAAAAACAGAAGCCCAGAGAAAACAAGATGTGCAAATGGCAAAACAATGCTAAATAGACTAAGTCATGAATTAAAAAGAGCATTTCGGGAAATTAAAAATGAGACTTTCAGTAGTTACTTAAGGGAACTAACGAATGACAAAGATATGGACTATTCACTTCGGAAAGCAGTGAAAGGACTGAAAAGGTCAAAAAGCACAAGCACCACCATTATGAAAAGAAGATGGATCATGGGCTTAATAATAACAATGGACTTCATAAGTGGACAAATTTTAAAAAGAACTACCAAGAAAAGCTATTGTGAAACTTATGCATTTAATCAATGCAACAATATGATTAAAATACATACCCATTAAATGGAAAGTGCCTGTGATTATCATGATACTTAAACCAAATAAACCACCTGATGAGAAAACATCATTTAGACCAATATCATTACTACCAGTAATATCAAAGTGGTTTGAGAAAGGTGTTGTTCCTAAAATGCGTCAAACATATTATTGAAGAGAAGCAGTTAATACCACCTCATCAATTCGGTTTTCAAAATAAACATTCAACAGTAGATGAAGTACATCGAATAACAGATCTTATTGAAAGTCATTAGAAAGTAAGAAAATTTGTAGATGTAGCTCAAGCATTTGATAAAGTATGACATCGTGGCTTGGAGTATAAATTAAGAGAGATTTCCCCGAACAGATTAGTTAGATATTGAAATCTTATGTCTTAGATTGACACTTCATAGTAAAGTATGAAGATGAATAGTCCGATGAATATATTAATAGGTGCCCCGTAAGGAAGTGTTCTTGGACCTGTCTGTATCTCCTCTTCATAAGTGATATACCAAAATGAAATGCTGTAATCATTGCAATATTTGCTGATGATACTACGATTATAGCTACTGGTACAACAGTGACAGAAGAGTGACAAGCAAACTACAAATTGCTGTTCATAATGTCAGCAACTGGACAAAAAGATGGCGAATCAAATTAAATGAGATTAAGTCAACACATGTAAATTTTATGAATAAAAACATTAAGTATCTGCCTGTGTTGTTAAACCATCACACTATCCCATATTCTAATAGTGAAAAATATGATGCTGGATGACAAGCTAAAATGGAAAGAACATGTTAAAATAAAAGAGAAGAACTAAATATAAATTCAGAAAAATGCACTGGCTCCTAGGAAGAAATTCTGAGCTCTCATTGCATAATAAACTGCTTCTTTATAAGCCAGTGTTAAAACCTGCAATGAATTATGGTATTCAACTGTGGGGTTGTACCAAGAAAAGAAATAGAAAGATAATTCAGGTGTTCCAGAACAAAGTTTTATGAAGTATTGTTAATGCTCCATTACATGTGTACCATGAAGACATCCACCTTGATCTAAAAGTGGAGATAGTTGCCAAGAAACATGAGAAAAGATTGATTAGTCATCAGAATTTGAGGTGTTACAACTCCTTGACAACAGTCAACTGGTTTGACAGCTTGTCGGAATTAAGCCATGTGACCAGTACATGTAAATATGGTAGTGATTTTAAATCGGAATTCAACAACAGATGATCATCCATCACAAATTCTTTTACCTTAGTAGAGGAATATAATTTGATAGTTTTAGGATGGAGTGCACCAAGCTTTCGTTAACTTTGACAGTTCGTTAACGTTGATGGTTGGTGCATCAACTGGCATTTTCGGGGCACCAACTTAGAGGTTTGGCAGCTGTTAAAATTTGACGACTCATCGGCGATTTAACGACTGTTATACCTCTAAGAAACGTTGGTGCATGGAAAATGCCAGTTGAGGCACCAACCATCAAAGTTAATGAACCGTCAAAGATAATGAAAGCTTGGTGCCCTCCACCCTTAGTTGTTATTGCTGTGGCTTTATGGCTTATTTAAAAAAATGACATTTAAGAACAAACTTCTTATCATATCCCCCCCTCCCCCGTAAGTTCTCTGCTTCAAATTATCCAACAAACTGTCATCAAAGGAAAATTTCAGAAGGAGAAATGAGATTAACCATTTCTGTAACATGAAAATTAAATAATCTGGCAGCAATGTATTTTTAGTAGTATTTATAACTGGCATCAATAACCTTCTACTATTTTTACAATACTAAAGTTTCATATGAATGTGAAATCATTGTGATATTGATAGAATAAATGTGTTTATCTATTGTATAACATTGTTAAAGAGTTAAAATACAGTAAAATTGACAATGACTTTATTCTAATTTGCAAAATACACAGAATTGTGGGATCGTTGATCTGTATCAAAACACAAAATGTGTGTGTTTAATGCTTATGAGAGCATCTAATTACTTTTGAATACTTTCTAAATATTCAGTCAATGTAGAATGCTGCCTTTACCTTAAGTTTATCAAGGTTCTTCTAAAACCTCAATTGGAGGCTTCAGAAATTCTAAGTGGAAATACCGTTTGCTCATCAGGTGTGAATCACCAAGATCTTGTCTATAAATAGCATTGTTACATTATTATTATTATTAGATCAGTATCTTTTTATTTTTTTAGAATTTTAGTCCACATTTGCTTTTATTTGAAGATTTAAAGTAACAGTAACTTTAATTAATTTCAGGTTAATTAGCCAGCCCTTAATGTCTTTCCATGAAGCTGAAGAGTTGTTTTTATCAGGAGTCTTTATTGAAAAAAAAGATTTAGCAGATGTCCTGAATGAAATGCAGGCAGCCCATTCTGATGTCATTGGAGCACCAAAAGTAACTACTGTTTGATCTAATTTGTTTTATTTGCTTTATTTTGACATTTGTTTTATTTTGATGGTAATGCCTCCTGCATTGAATGATGTAAAAAGGACGAAGCACGATTTGTTTGTTTAATTTTAGTTGTTTAATTTTTAGCTGTTTTTGAGAAAGAGTAGGCTGAGGAAGGAGAGCTGATTAGGCCTCGGAAATATTCCTAGAAGATGTAGAAGAAATATTGTGTGTAAGACATAGGAGTGGAATAAAGGAGTTTTATTTGATTATATTTGTTGTTGTTGTTGTCGTGTCCCCGGATCCATCTTCGGATCACTGGTCATAGACACACTATGATGGGGATTGTTTATTGCCTTATTTTCGTTGGGATAGAATTATCCAGGAGGCACCCTAAGGTGAAAATTGGACTTCTGCCTCCTATGAAGAGAAACAACAACAGAAGAAGAAAGAGGACAACACAGAAGAAAGGAAAGTGAAACACCCATGCCACTGCCGGGATTCGAACCCAGGAACTGGCACATTGGACGCCACGGCTGGCCGCCGCCGAGACCGCACAACCACGCCAGCACGGCATTTGATTATATTTGATTTAATTATGTCATTGTGAGTTTTGTATACTGTTTGATCTAATCTGCAATTAGTATTTATTTAAAACTAAATAAATATGTCACTTGAATTGGTAGAAGTTGATTGATTGTTGATAACATATATTTTCAAATTATGAATAAGCAAGCTTCTTTTAGAGAGCCTGGAGGCTGAGTGGGTAAGGGCGATTGGCTACAGGTTGGAGGTGACGGGTTCGATCCCGGCCTTGGCAGAGGGCGGGGATTTTTCCACACTCCATTCTCCTCCAAATGGTTCCTAGGGTCTACTCAGCCCTCTCTAGAATGACTATCAGGTTTCTTTCCGTGGGATTAAAGTCAGGCAGGCGAGCATTGGACTCACCACCTGAACTCAACTTAGTCTCGCTGTGAGCCTTAACTCTTGTGACCCTTAGGGCATGCATAAGATTATAGTGGGAAACTTTAACTTTTAACTTCTTTTTAGAAAAAAAAGAAAGAAAATAAGGTGGATCAGAAGTTAACTGAAATTCCTAAATATTAAAATGCTTTTGCACATAACTTAACAGCAAAATTGTGACACAGTGACAGAGATGGAGTTCTAGATGATGTAATGGTTCAATGCAGATAAATAGCTAATAGCTATCTAATGGATATAACACAGAAATAAGTAAAATAGGGAAATGTATAATAAATAAAGAGTGAAAATTTATACAAAATTTCAAGATTTTGACTGTGTTTTTTCTTCGCGTTTGTTTTCTTGTTGTTGTTTTTGCTCAATTTAATTTATTATTTGTAACTCTACAAAAATAAATAAATAAATAAATAAAAATCAACTATTGCATTGAAAGAATTGAAAATTTTAAAACATTTCTTGACCAATTTATGGAAATATAATTATATTTCTTTACTGTTTATTTATTATTATTATTATTGTTTTTTGTTTTTTTTTACTTTTGTAATAAGTTACTACACATATTTTTTTTTTTTTTTGTTTTTTTTTTTTGGGGGGGGGAGGAGGATTTACAGATTTCATTACAAATTTTATTGAGGCAAGCTTCACCACTGTGCTATTTATTTATTTATTTATTTGTATTATTTGTGCAAAGGCACTGAATTTCTTAAATTATTATTTTGAAATACTCCATCTACATAAAAATTCATTCCTCCAAATTGTTATGGATTCAAATATTTAAATTAGGTCTCTTATTCAACCATCTTCTGCAATCAAAGTACTCTTCTATGCTATTGATATGCTTGAGCAGCATAACTTTCTAATTACTTTGGCATTCATTCAGTGCTACGACATCACTCACTAAACCAGTAAGTTTTGCTGATGTCAATGGATGACTTTTAAGTTTTAAGCGAAGCACAGCTTGAAACTTAAGACAGCACAGAACCTATTTTCTTATTAAACCCTTGCTTTATTACTTTCTTAATACATTACTTTCTAATGTCAAGTTTCAGCAGGTCTTTAAAGGCTCTTTGATCCAGTAACTATTCAGTGACTTTAATGGTTTTCCTACCATTAATATTAAACTATTCTTCGTGTTTATTAATTTTTATTTTCTGTCTTATGATCACAGCTGTTTTGGCACAAGTTATATATTTACTTTACGGACATTTTCAATGAAATTTGTCAGCACATTAACCCATTTCTTTTGCTTAATTGCAGCGGTGTCTTTTTGTGTTTTTGTTATTTATTTCTTTTCGCCTACTAGTCGTAGGGAATATTTCTGATACTGCCTCTCGGCTTTTCAGAAATTTTGTTTATTGCCTTTTGCCTTTGGGAGGTCACAGCCAGGTTGGCTGTTGACTTTACCATAGGATTGTGCCTTTCTGGTTCATTTTATCGAGGGAGGCGGGTTAGGGCTGATGATCCCGTAGAAGGGTGAAACAGCTGTTCCCTAATCCTCCCCGTAAAATGAATCAGAAAAGGCAATTGTGTGGTTTTTTTTTTTTGTGTTTTTTTTTTATATATATATTTACTATTTATGTTTTTGTTGATAAGACAACTGCCAACATATCCTTTCCCTAAAACAATGTTTACAAAATACATAAATCATCAATTTAGATTAAAATTAGTTCCAGTACAATTTGCGCATCATACTTATATTTTCCTCTCTTTCATCTTTCTCTCAGCTCCTTAAAAAAAAAAAAAAAAAAAAAAAGCAAATACAAGTGTTGAAATAAAATTTTAATTAATATAAATATAACTTCTTAGTAAGACCAGAATAGCTTATTTGTAGTTCACAATCATAACGAGCGCTTTATAATCAAAAATAGATAAAAACTTTATCCTGAGACAGACAAATAATCAGATTAATTTGTAATTGCATTTCATCATGAGTCAGACATACTTAGTGCCGTCGTAAATCAAGAAATGTAGAAAGTACCATAATTTCTGTATGCAAATACTGGACTTATTTTTGTATAATCAAATTTCACATTTACTTTTTCACTTTAAGGTTCCTAGTGTTAGTTGGCAAGATATTGGTGGCCTAGAGGATGTTAAAGAAGCCATTTTAGAAACAATTCAATTACCTCTTCAGCATCCAGAATTATTTTCAAGTGAAATAAGAAGATCAGGTAGAATTTATTATAAGTGTATTTATTTTATGGAAATTTCAATTAGTACAATATTTAAAAAATGTTAATAAGAGTTCATTTTTAAGGACAATTTTGAAATAATGAGAATCACAAGAAATTAAAAAGACAAATAAACTTTGTTCATGGCAAAGTTTCATTTACGATTTAAAACTTAAAAATTCCACTAATATTTTACTTTGTTAAGGAATATAATTTATATATGACAAAAGGCTTGAAAATGAAATAAAGACTGCACCAAGCTGAAGGTTTTTACCAAAGTGTCCAGCACCTCTATTCCAAATAGAGAGTTTCCAAAAAAGTGTAAAATAGTTATGTATATGCAATACTTTGGGCCAATAATACCTTATGTCTCCAGCACATGGACTACGGGCAGTAATGAGGAGTGTAAAATTCAGGCTATGGAGATGAAGTTTATAAGAAACATTGGAATAAGAAGAAGTTAGTAAGAGTAGATAAGATAAGAAATAAAATCACTAGGAAATATGTTGGACTGGATAAATTACAAAACTTGATTGAAAGAATGCCGTGCTGGCGTGGCCGAGCAGTCTTGATGGCAGTCTGCCGTGTGGGCATTGTGTCGGCACCCAGGTTTGATTCCCGGCAGTAGCTTGGCTGTTTCAATTTCCTTTCCTGTGTTTGTCAGCCTCTTCTTCACTTTCTCTTCGATCTATAGCCTTGCCATAATGGCTTCCTGAGGAAGGCCCCGGAAAACCATCTCAGTATCTTTCCCAGGCGGTTCTGGGAGTTCTACTGGATTCCATAGAAAGTGGACCTGTCTCCGGACAGACGGACTATGGATGGATGGATTGAAAGAACAAGATTGCAATGATTTGGGCATGTGATGAGGATGGAAGAATATCAACTTCTGCAGCTTATGTATGATCTGAAGATCTTAAAATGTGAAGAAATCCCAACAAAAAGTATAAATTCAAAATTAAAATAGTTTATGCTATCCCATGCTCTAACTGCAGTAAAAAAAATACATTGGTTACACAACCCAATCTTTAAATAAAAGATTAAAACAGCACCAGGTAAATTACAAAAATAAAGACAAATTCAAATCTATAATATATTTGCAAAGCAAATCTACTACATTAACTTGAACAAACTCAAATAAAAGACCGAGGCAATTCTACCTCCCTCAACTCATGAGAGTCCTGGCACATTGCCAATTTCCTCACAATTAACAGCGAATTATAAAACATCATTAGACATTATTCCAACAACACAGTTGAAAATATCTGAAACGTTTTGGCCTTTATATGTTTTAAACTGACAGCAAATTACGTAAGTAATTTTGAATTTATACTTTTTATTAGGATTTCTCCATATTTTAAGATTTATATCTATTTTATCCCACACATCTTTATGATCTGATGATGGTTGCAAGAGACTCAGGGAAAGTCCATAAAAAGAAGTCCATTACTGTCCATGTTAAGAGAAGACGGTTCCTGGAGAGGAGCTTGACTTAAATATCATCTGGAGAGAGTGATGATGGGAGGAGAGAATGAGATAGACGTCGCTGGCAACTGCTTCCCTTACCCGGTATCCCAGATAAAGGGAGATGAAGAAGAAGAAGAGGAAAAGGAATATCAGGTGATCATTTAAATACTACAATATTTCATCACATATTTCTTGAGGAAATTATAGTTTTTTTAAGAAAATTAGAGGATCGAAAATTTTTCTTTCTTCTTTTTTTTTTTTTGCCTTAAATTAAAGAAAACATAAAATTATGAAAAAATGTATGATGAATATTGTACTATTAGTCTTTTATTGAACCATAATAAAATAAGACACATGCATTAGTAAAAAAACTTTTTGAGATTTTTTTAAATTATTATATTTATATATTATATTATTTTATAATATAAAATTTTTATTTTTATATTATTTTATAATATAAAATTTTTATTTTTATATTATTTTAAATATTATATATCTGCACTACATCCTGTTTTTGACTTACTATTTGGATTAGGTGTTTTACTGTTTGGACCACCTGGGACTGGAAAAACACTTTTAGCAAAAGCAGTTGCTACTGAATGCAACTTACATTTCTTGAGGTAATTACTGTATGTCTCACACTTTTATTAATTTGAATTATTTTTCCATTTTTAGAACTGTTTAATCCTAAAATCATCAATTTTAAATCATTAATTTAGAAGAAATATATGCAGAATTATTGTGATTAAAAAATAAAATAATAACTTCTTTTCTATTTTTATAAATAAGTCTTCTAAATCCAATTCACTTAACATTTAAGAAACTTGTGTTTACTTATTTAGATGATTAATACAACTTCAATAAAAGTTAAATAGCAGTAAGATTCTAGAGAAATATTTGCCTTAACTACAAATGTAATTCAGCAATCTAAAGTTGCACAATTATATATAGATGAATAAAAAAAGCACATAATCTGTGCCATACCTGAAAGTAGTAAACTAAATTAAAATGGGTAGAAAGAAAGAAATTGTTTTGAAAATTTAATGCTGATGAAGTTTGTAACAAGGAAACAGCATACAGTAGGAAAATAAAATTATTTATGGTTAGTGAGTCTATGTTACATATTTGTAAATAAACAAGCACAGAAGAAGGAAAGTGAAACATGGAAGCCAATGTTTGGAATGCCATTCAGGTATATAGCCTTTTGGTCAAGGCAGAGGCCTGCTATATCTTAACCTAGGTTCAAATTCCAGAGCCGCCATGGTTGTGATTTTCTTCTTCTGTGGATATAATGTGAGCTACCTCTTACGGTGCAACGGTTCTTTGGCTGAATAGCTCACAGTTTTCACCCTTGTCAAAGTCAAAGGCAATAAATGCTAAGAGCCCAGGCATTGGTTAAAAGAAACAAAAACAAAAAACTTTTGAAACGGAATTAAGACCCAAGCACTGCAATCAAGGTATCAAACAAAGACCTAGATCACTTGACCATGCAAGACAACCCTCATTTGCAGAAGTTAATGGGTGAATTTCTTATAATTCTATATATATAATGCTTGATGGAGCAGTGACTTCTCAATAAAATATCCTGACATTCTTTTAAAGTTTTATAAGGTAAGTTGTAATAATCTGCATCTTATTAAAACTCATCTTATAAAACTTGAACCAGCTGAACCCACATATCCTTACAAAAATTCACTAACATCTTTAACTTCAGACTATCTATAACTAGTCTATATATTTTAACTTAAAAAGAAACTTTCTTAACTAGGTATCGAGATTACAATTTGTAGCATTTATTTTGTCTTCTGCTTCTTTTTTTTTTACTATCCATATATGATGAAACAGCTGATTGCCATAGTGAACTCAAAATTTGTAAAGTTATCCTCTGATTATACTAATAGAATTTCAGATTTAAAATAAATATCTAGGTATATGGAAGTTTGATTCACTATTACAGCAGTACAAATCTAGCACGTATGACAGTCCTTTCTCCACCAACGGTTATGCTCGAATTGGAGGTAATTCAAATGGTATCTCTACATCTCAGTTTCCATTGCAGTAGACTTCTTGAAGCACAGGAACTCGATTCTATCTTCTCCCCCCAAATAGATATGTAAGGTATAAGGTCACCTGTTCCAAAGTGCTGAAACCACTTAAGTCCATTGGCGAGGCATCTGGTGATTTGACTAGGATGTCTAAATACAGAAAGGTGTATTCCTGCTTCCTGAACCATATGTTCCATGTAGCCATCGTCGATCACACAGCCACAGTATGGCTGGATGTCTTGTCTTGATGGAGAAGACTTTCGGAGCATCCATTCCATAGAGTGTTGATATGATAATGCACAATTTCAGTTCCAAAATGTGCTTCTGTTAGTAAGCTGCATGTATTTTGGCAAAAGGTTTAACTTTACAGATAGGGAACTTGACATTATAAGAGTAGCCCACTACATCCATTAATCCACTTGGGAAACTTTCCTTACTTTCCCACAACCAGTTGGAATGCTCCTTTGAACTGTGTTGGCAGTAGAAAAAGGCTCATTCTTTTCCAATAGGTAGATCCATGTTTCATCAAAGCTGACAACAAATTTCCACTTGTTACTTGCAAGATGGTACTCCCCATAAACATCGCACATATGTGCAAGGGGTGGATGGAGGCATTTTCCCACCCTGGAAATTTTCAATTTAAATGAAAGTTGTACAATTTTTTTTCTCTCAGAGGGCTAGAAGATAGAAAGCTGGTAAATGTTATATCATAACTAATTACTTTAGTTTACTTATATTTTTAATTTCACAATATAAAGATACAATTTTTACAGACTTTTTTTACATTGTCAATATTACATTCTACTATAGGATGCATGTGAGGCTCCGTGCCAAATTTGTAAAGATCAATTGAGATATGGATGGTAATGCTGTTTCAAGACAAACAAACAAACAAACACTCGCGCTTATTATATAGATAGATAGATAAAAACTTATTTATAAATTGTAATTATTGTATTGATAATTTTTTTTTGTACAAAATAGTAAAATTGTAAAGGAATCTTATCCTGCAAATATATTTTATTTAATTGAATTTTCAAGTCTCAAGAAGTTTTTGTAAATCTAAATCAATGTTATTATAAGTTTAGTTCAGCATTTACAAGTTTAAATTTTTGTTATTAAAATAACAATATAAAAAACGTATAAAATATTATTCACAATTAATATGTATGCTTTATTTTTCAGTGTAAAAGGTCCAGAATTACTAAATATGTATGTAGGTCAGAGTGAGCAAAATGTTAGAGCAGGTAAATATAGCAAATGTCTTTGAAGGAAAAAAAAAATCACATTAATATTTCTGTAATAGCTCTAGTTATTAGAATTTGGAAATTAAAAATATTAGTCAAAATTTTATTTTCATCAAAGACTTCAACAAGGTTGGGCACATAGGCTCTAAACCTTTTGAGCTGCATCCTTTAGAATCCCAAAAATATAATTCCAAATCACCAGCCTACTAGAGATGATGATATCAATCAAAGAAACAGTTTAAGCTTATGTCTCTTTAAGTTGTGCATGGCCTTAGCTCAATGTAATTAAAAGCTAGTCAATCATATGTTTACCTAGCTAATATATGTTTTCATAATGTAATAAGTTGTTCAGTATATCCTTATTCATGAATCGGTTTTTGTTATTGTAATTTGTAACATATAAGCTTAAAATGCTAGTTGTATGTAAGATTCCCAATAGCTTCAAGACCAATCATCTCGTTTGATTCAGATGATGTCTTAAATCAACAGTTCCAACATAACTAGAAATTGTAGTGGGAATTCATATATATAATCTACTATGATCAAATTTTCTTTCTTTAGAATTTAAATATAATACAAAACATGAGAAAGAATTATGACTCAAAACCATTCTCCATAAACACACACACAAAATCACTACTTTTGACTTCCTCATGTTTCTAATTTTCAGCAGTGAAACAAGTTGCACTCACTATCCCAAGTGAGTAACTGCAATTCCTAATGATTGTCACAAATCCTTTAAAACATCTACATATTAATCTCTTTGCAAAAAAATATATAAAAAAATGAGACAATATTGACTACACAGTTATTACTGTGAATAGAGAAAAATTATCTATTATTGATTGTTTTGTTATGAAAAAAGCAAATGGAAACATATCAAATTGGAACCCTAAAATATTGCCACTTCTAGGTAAGTAATTAAAGCATGCTTCAGGTATGTAGTTATGTAGGTTGAAGGATTACTCCTACTGCATTAGTATTGACTGATCGTGAGGTTCTTTCTGTATTCTGTTTTGTGAGTTGAATAAAAATATGGAGACGTTGGATATTCGATAAAGTGATGCTTTATGAGTTCTTATGAGGCTTAGCAGCAGCTGAAACGAAGGGGAACATATGTAGGGGTTTCAGTGAAAACATGTAAGCAAAAGGACAGGGCAAGTTTGATTCCAAAAATTCGATGATGGAGATTACAACGTAAAGAATGCTCCTAGAGAACGCCATGAAAAAGTTGTCTCAGATGAGGAGGTGAAAGAACTGATTGAGTCTGACCCACATCAAAGTTCACGGGAGATGGATGAGAAACTAAGGATATCTCGTATGACAATTTTACGTTGCCTGGAAGAACTTGGCAAAGTGTGGAAGATGGACAAGTTGGTACCCCATGAACTCATAGAAGAAAACAAAGTGATTCATTACACAATTTGTTCTTCACTCCATCTTCGCAAAGAAAAAGAGCCTTTCTTGGACAGAATTGTAATCTGCGATGTAAAGTGGATAATACGACAATAGGAAGTGATCATCATCTTGGCTGGATAAGAATGACCCATCTGCAGCAATTCCTAAACTGCCTTTTCACCCACGAAAAATTCTTTTGACTGTTTGGTGGTCCATTGCTGGAATTATCCATTTGAACTTTCTTTTCTGGGGACAGACTATTACATCAGAGGTGTATGTGTCAGAATTGATTGAAATGCACCAGAAGCTAGGAAGATACAGCCTACACTAGTCAATTGAAAAGGTCCCATTTTGTTTCATGATAATGCAAGACCGCACATGGCAGAATACATCCGTAGGAAACTTCAAGAACTTGGATATGAGATTTTGCCTCATCCGCCTTATTTTTCACCAGACCTTTGCCAACAGATGTTCACCTATTTGGACAACTTTCAAAAGGGCAGGAGATTGTCTCTCAAAAGGACATCGAAGGATTCCTACAACGCCAAACCACGAATATATGCAAGAAAGGAATTTATGGCTTAAAGGTACCCTTCCGCTCACTTGCTGCAGCAGCAGGTAGGGGAGGTGTTGCTGCAGGAATGTCATTCGCTGCGCAGCAGCTACCCTTCCGTTCACTGGCTGCCGCCCACTGCTGGGGGGTATTTTCTCCCTTCTTCTTGCAAAACTCAGTCAACTTGGACAAGAGACAATATGTAGCAATTTTAGGAATATGATTAAAAACCAATATTACTTTTAGAATAATAATTTCCGATGTATCTATAAAGTTATTTTAATTTGAAATCTGATGATTGAAGTTTATAGTTCCATGTATAAAGATTAAAAAAAAAAAAAGAACAACATTTTGATTTGCTATTTACAAAAGATTATTTTTTTTCCTATAATTTAGGAACAAGTTTTTGCTAATAGTATTCCTTTTAAAAGGGTTGAACAAAGCTAAATCCGGAGGAATGTTGATAATCCGCTTGCGATTTGTGATTAAAAAAAAAAAGGGAGTGGAGGGGAAAGACAATTAAAATTTTCCAAACCACACAGTTCAAATGTCGCAAACATGTAATAATTTGACGAATGAGAGGAACTAAAAGTTCATAATAAATAGAAAACACAACATCTTCATCCCTGGCAAACATTCTTGTAAAGATTTCAACACAAATCAACGATTTCATAAAATCAACGTATTTGGTAAAACAAAAAAAAAACAAAAAAAACCTGAAAAAAGAAATATTCAAAAAAATATTTCTGATTAAAAATTTCAGAATTATATAGATTTAGAAATAGCATTTTTTCAAGGAAAAATTTGAATACTTTTTTAATGTAATATGCAAACATATTGAGATGGACAAAAAATTCGTAAATTGCGAAAGGATTTTTTGAAAATAAATAAAATGTAATTTTGATTTATTATAATCCATTAAAATAAAAAGGTGACAATATGTGAAAACCTTATTAAATTTTCTCATACATCACTGTCAAATGCATTCGTTTTGATTTTTTGAGTTTTTAATTTTTTTTACAGCTAGTTAGTTGGGCATTAGATCCTTTTTTAACTTTATTATAAACAATTTTTTTCATCAGGAAACATATCTTCTCATTTATGTATTCACATTTATGTATTAAATGTTATTTTTATTTAATATACTCGATTGAAATAAAAAAATAAATATATAGATTTTATACTTATATCATATTCATTAACTGAACGTATTTTTTTAAATTTTGAAATATTAAAAATGCATTTGTTTTCATCCATAAACTCTTTCTTCTGACTATTTGCTGCATGCAGCAGCCAAGATGGTTGCTCATTTTTTCCTTCCTTTTCGACTGCAGCCCTTCTGCTGCTCTGACGTCACGTGCAGCAGCAGTGAACGGAAGGGTTGGTATTGAAAATAGAAGGAACAACAGAGGGGCAGTCAAGGTTGCCGCCCCAGGGCTGCAGTCCGCTGCTCTGCAGCAGTGAGCGGAAGGGTACCTTTAGACAGCATTGGCAAGATTGTATGGATGCAGATGAAGCTTATTATGAATAATAAAAATTACACCAACATTCAAATACTCCCAAGTGACATTTTAGGGTTTCCAACCTGATATATTGAATATTCCAAAAATAACTGTGATATCTTCAACAATAATATGTTATTCTCCTGAAAAATAAATATGCCAACAGTTCAAAACTACTTTCCTAAATTTTCTTTATTACTTTATTTTTATTCAGATGAATCTCAAGTTACCAGCAATCATTGCTGAATACAAATGAAAGTTCTGTTTAATTAAAATACAATAAAAAATATAAATATTAAATATATGATATTTAATAGTAGATTGTTTACAAGTTATTTTAATTCATAATTTGGTCACTGAGGAGGTAGTGATCAAGCTTGTAGAATATTTGCAAAATTTAACATGAGATTTATAGTACAATATTTCAGAAGAGAGTCTAGCAAATGCAGTAGCCTATCAAAAATTTCTGGATATCTAGTAAATTGTGAGAATGGCTTATAATGATTGCATAATGTCACATATTCACAGCAGTTGAAGGAGAATCAAAACTAAAAAAATTGAATTAATAAGCGTGTCAAAAAATGATTGGTAAAATTTACAAATTAAATCCAATGGTAAAAGAAGTCCTATTTCTTTCTTTTCTTTTGCCTTTCGGATGGCTGTAGCTTATTTACACAGTATATACTGTGCTCTAAAGATCGGGTGTGGCTTACTGATACAACAAACTGGGGAGGAGAGGATGGGTGTGATATATATATAAATTACATTTGAAAAAAATTCAATAATTGTTTATTTTTCCTTTTTTATTTTTTGCATTCCCCTGTGGAAAGATTCCCTTGAAATACCCGTCCTTAAAGGGTTAAAGATTTCAACAAAAGGATAAATGAAGGAAAATGTATTAATGAATTTTGTTTATTATTTAATTACGTTTACAATATCATGGAAAGTCTAAATAATTGTTCCAATCTTCTCCCCAAACAAACATTTTTATCCAACCAAATGTGCTTCAAAGCCATAACTCTTAAAATTCTTTACAACAAAAATTTTACATTAAAGCAGATTTGTGTAAACTAGAGTGTTTGACCTTAAAAAACAAACTTATTTGCTAGTTAGGAAAAATTAAAGTTACAATCACAAGATTAGCCTAACTGTTCATTAATACAATCATTGTCCTGTACTGAACACATTTTGCTAAATAGAAAAAATGTTTAAAATTTTATCAGAAACCATCCTATATTGTTTAGCAACAATTTGAAGGGATTTAATTGACGACACATGTCAATAAAAGAAAGTTGTTTAATAAATTAAAAGAAACAAAATTCGTCTTTTTTCTTTCAGTTTTTCAAAGAGCTCGTAGTGCTGCTCCCTGTGTAATATTTTTTGATGAACTGGATTCTTTGGCGCCTAATCGTGGTCGAAGTGGAGATTCAGGTGGAGTAATGGATAGGTAAAACATAAAGAATCTTTTAAATTGCTATTTCTGATTTTTGATAGCTTATTACTTTAATATGTCATAAGTATTGCAGTAAAAGCATTTTGTAGACCTTGTGGAAATTCGTGCTCTATTTAATTAGGTTAAATAGATTATATGGATTAGGTTTTATATATATATATATATATATATATATATATATATATATATATATATATATACACACACACACACACACACACACACCTTGTTTCTATGGAGAAAATTTGGTTTAGTGGTTTCTTCGATCTCACTCCCCAATCTTGTTCCTTTGCATTCTAAAAGAAACTGTGAAAAAAATTAGCTCTGTGGAATAATATTTAATGGTGCCCCAAGTGACGTAAAATTTTGAGTTTCAAGTAATGCATTATGACACCATTATGTTGGAAGTAAGTAATTTAAATCTGAAGCAAGAAGTCGCATATTACAATGACATACTAATGTATTGATGCCGTGTGTGCGCTGATCAAGAATTAGCATGCATAAAGTGCATGCGTCAATGATGTGAAGGTGACCTTGATGTCAAGAGTTTCTGTAGTTAAGTGCCCCTGCCCTATTGACGAAGTGCTTCTGAGTTAGTTGCATTGTGATTGCATAAGAGAACCGGAACATGTCGTAAATGTGCTAAATACATTGAAATGGCGGTGCCATCTTTATCAAAAAGCAGGAAACTTCGAGCACAAGATAACATATACTTGCTTGGATACATGTAAAACCAGATGGTTGGTAGTAACCTGCCTTCTAATAGAGAAGTTCTCAGTGTGTTGTTCTGCAGCTTAAGATGTGTGAAGCTGAACTTTGGTGAAAGTGCTAGATTGGTTATCAAGAAAACATCAGTCTTTTGGCAGATAGCTCGTATTCCTGTTCATGAAGAACAGGATTGTGTTTCGAAAATTGAGAAGTTATACAACACTTGGAGGATTTAAAAAACACTGCAAGCATGCATCGCAGAAACAAGAAGCTCGAGTAAGTAGGTATGTTGAAGAATTAGATAATCTGTTTGATATCACACATACCGATGCATTGACCATGATTCTTGTTGAAGAGGACAAATTATTCCTGCAATCTCAAAGACAAAAAGGAAGACCTGGATACATGATGGGAACAGATTGCAAAACTGCTCGATGGGAGAAAAGGGTGAAGGAAAGACGCCAGAAGTTTGAAGAAAGCAGGAAAAGAACATATTCACTAATGGAATCGGAAAGTAATCCATTTTTCCATTCTGATTAATTTTTTATCTATTGTAAACACAGTAATGTACACAACAATTATCGTAAATACAATGTCAAGTAAAAGCCGTTTCATCACATTCAATACACACAGTAATAAAGCATTTTTCACAGATCATCATGCCTGTGCTGAATGTTCTGCAAGCGAAAACGACAACAGAGATAAAACGCAAGAAGATGAAGAGAAAGACCAGCTGCACCCATCCCATTAAGCTCTTCGTCAAAGAAGAGAGGACATTTACAGTTTATTACAGATAAAGTGTTGTTTGCTCTTGATAAATGGAAAATAAATGACAGAGATGCACTTTACATATTAACAGCAATTGCTGAAGCCCTGCATCAAGATACCAGAACATTGATTTTAAACAGGTGATCTTTAAGGGGCAACAGACAAAGAATATCGAAAAAGAAAGGCAGAAGCCATTCAGGATAACTAAGGATGAGCCCTGTCTCATTGTGCACTAGGATAGTAAACTTTTTCCTGAGTTAAGTGAACACGTAAATGTTGACAGATTATCAGTAAGAGTGTCGTCTGGCAGTTGTACACAATTCCTTGGAGTTCCCAAACTCTACAGTGGTAGTGGAAAACAGCAGCAGATGCATTATTTCATGTATTGAAAGAATGGGGCATTGCAGACAAAGTGCAAGCGTTGCGTTGGGACACTACAGCCTCCAACACTAGTCGTGTGAAACGTGCTTGTGTATTGTTGGAGCAACTAATGAAACGAGAACTGCTGTATTTACCGTGCCGACACCATATTTTGGAACTGGTACTAAAAAGTATATTTGATGTGAAATTGGGATTGTCTACATCTGGTCCAAATTTACCTTTATTCAAAATGTTCAAAGAGCAAGATGTGGTCCAGCTTAGACGTGACAAAGTTTGACACTGGAATGAAGGATGACATGTCTATTCTGAGTATTCGTGACAAAATTATACAGTTTACTCTCAGTAACCTACAACTTCAGTAGATCAGGGACAATTATAAAGAATTTCTGGAACTCGCAATATTATTTTTGGGAGGGAATCTTGGCATAATATCCAATATCCTGGTGCCTTTCATCATGTGAGGTGGATGACAAAGGCTATTTATTATCTAAAAATATTCTTGTTCAGGACTCTGTTCCCTCTTATACAGGCAGAAGAAAGATCAATTCGAGATGTGTGCATCTTTCTTGTTACATTGTATGTTGAAGTTTGGTTCACGACCCCAAATCCCATTCAGACACCTCACAATGATTTCCTATTTTTAAAGAAATTAACAAAATATCCATATCCTGAAATCTCCCAGGCTGCCTCAAATAAGTGGTCAATTATGGTACCTCTCCTCCAAGATAGTTGGCTTTGCTTTGTTTGATATGCATGTGCCAAGAGAAACAAAAATGAACATGGTGAAAGCAATGATGGCATGTGGCCCTTGTGCTGAAGAGATACATAACAAGAAACTAAGTCTGTGTTTGAAGGATATGAACAACATGCTAATGCAAGACTTGAGTCAATTTGTAACACCACAAACTGTGAACTTCTTCTCCAGGTTTCAAATTTCCAGTGACTTTTTGACTTTTGGTCCTGATGAGTAGGAAACTAATGTTGGCTACAGGCACGCCTCTTAGTTCATTTCAAAGTTACTCGCGACAAATGATGTTGTAGAGCGAAGTGTTATGCTAATTCAGGATAAATTAACTTCATTTGTTTAAAGAATATTGGAATGATTTCCTAAAATATTGGATTTTCTATGCTTTCTAACGAGACAAATTTCTTAGTCCGAAGTCATGAATTGCCAATACTTATGACAAGCTACATTTTATCTGTATTAATCCCATGAAAGTGTTCTTTTCACACTGCAATTCCATTGTAAGTGACTATATCTGATTTCAAGGCTGTCATATGAATATATTTTGCATTTAAAAAAACCAATCTATTTTCTTAAATTACGCATGTATGACCCTCATCTAACAACAAAATCTATTTTTCCTAGAGTTGTATCTCAACTTCTGGCAGAATTAGATGGCCTTGATAAAACTGGAAATGTTTTTGTGATTGGTGCTACCAATCGTCCTGATCTGATTGATCCAGCTTTGTTAAGACCTGGGAGGTAAGAAACAGAAAACTTTTAATTTTATTTACAAATAGTGCAGATTTTTTTCAATAAAATAGTAAGTTTTTTAAATGCAGTTGTTAAATTACAAGGGATATTTGATACCCTAGTGATTTCTGTCAGAAAATGAACAGTCTGAACTGAATTCTAAATTTACAGCACTTATTTTTTAAGGATTTAGCAAATTATTTTATCATAATTTTACAAATTATGATAAATTTAAATTTTGGAAAAATATTTAATGATCATGAATAGTTAAAGTTTAAATAAGAGATTTCTTTTAAGCAAATAGGAGCACTTACACAGTGCTCAGATCCAGAAACTGTGATAATTCTCAAAAGTAAATAATAATGTCAGGACAACATAATATATAAAATTTAAAAGAAAGGAGTAGGGTAGATAGGAAAAATGGAAAAAGAAAATTTATTTATTTTGTGAAAAAGAGACCAAAATTGGTTTTGTGATTTTATATTCTCTGCAAAAAAATTTAAAAGAAAAGAAAAAAATTAATGTAAATTTAAGCCAATTGTGGCATCTCTTAATATAAAATGGTCATAATGGACCATTTGGTAGATAAGTATATATCTTTCCTGTCTGTAAATAATGGAAGATGAGACAGCTTGTTTTTCTTGTGCCAAATGTTGCTCGGGAAAACAAGTACTCTCATTTTTCAGTGCAGTTACATTTCATGTCATACGTTGGTAAAATGAGAAACTATTTCACATTATCTTTATTACACATCACATGCTCTGTTTATTAGGTTCATCGCTACGCTGATAAGGATATACCCTTATAGGTAACATATAATATTTGATAGCAAGGACCATTTCAACCAATGTCCTTTCGGTATTTCTGTAATACACCACCCCACAACCACTACACTTGAGTTTATATATTACTCCAGTACTGTATAAATCTACTTTTACTGGTTAGCTTCTAATTCTGTTAGAAATTAATCTTTTGCCATTAGTTTGGATATTGTGACTTCATGAATAGATCTATTTAACTTAATGTCTTGTTGAACTTTTATTACTTTTTTATAATTTCTAAACGCTCACAACATTTTGACGATTCTTTTGACTTTAGAGATAACTTTTTATACAACTATTAATGAAGCTTTCAGGGTATCCATTCATTTTTAATTTAGTCTTCATGACGATGATCTTTGTATCCCATAATTTTTTATCACTAGTGTACGTGTTTATCCTATTCATTCAATTCTTTAAAATTCCATGTTTTACTGCCATACTTGGTGTTGATTGAAAATTCAGTACATGGTGACTCTTATACAGTGTAATGAAATATAAATTACATTCTTAATATTATTGGTATATTAGGAAGGAATATAACTTGTAGAAAAACTAATATCAGAAAGAGCCCGTGGTCCATGGGCCCCTTCAGGAATTTTTCGGGGGGGGGGGGATAAATCAAAGTATTTTGCTTTGCATTTTACATTATTATTATTTCTTGTCTAGACATTTAACCTTGTTACAAGAGGGGTGGCACATTAATTTAAATTACAGAAATTACTCTGTTTTTAAATAAATATTTATAAATAATAAACAGTAGTAAATCAATCTGTTCAACCTTTTCTAAAAATTCATTATGGGCTTCCCATTTTGTTGACACATGTTCTATGGATTTGCAGATTTATTCCGATAGAGATTGGGTAAGATGAGTAGTTCATTTGGTTCATTGTCCTGTAAATTTTGTATATAAAGGAATGAAAATTTAATGGAGCTTTATATTAATTTTCAAAGGTTTGACAAACTTCTGTTTGTTGGTATTGGTGAAGACTGGACCTCTAAACTGAAAGTTCTGCAAGCTCTAACAATGAAGTAAGTGAACTAAATTCATTTCAGTTTCAGAAAAAAAAAAATGTAAATATTAAAAAAAAAATAATAATTTGCTCAATTCTGTTTTCTTCAGATTTTCTTTGGATTCAAAATTAAAGTTGACAGAAGTTGCTAAAAGATGTCCTCCCAATCTCACTGGTGCCGATATATATGCTCTGTGTACAGATTCAATGATGAATGCTTTGTCAAGAAGGATTGAAAGCATTCAAAGTGGTAGGTATTTTTATTTTCTACTATAGTTTGCTTTCTGTACAACATCAACTCTGATGAGGCTTGTCTTAAGATTTCTATTGAGATTCAAAATACTTTGCCATTTTTTTAAATAATAATAGAAGACTTTATCAAACTAAGAAAAAAAAATAATTCAATAACAGATTCTTGTATTAATAGCAATTATTATACATTCATAAATATATACATATTAAGTATAGGTTCTTAAATATATATATTTAAGAATTGCATTTTCAGTGGTTTCCATTTGTGATTTCCATTTGTTCACAAGAATGAGATCTCACCTTATTATTTTTAATCAAAATGTTAAAATTTTTCTCTACACATTTTTTTGATTCTTAAAAAGTCATGCTTCAGTTTTATGAATAATAGCTTCATATTTTAACTCTAATTCTGAGTACTGTTATTTATTTAAAGTTAAAGCAAAACTGATTATTAAATGTCTGTTTTTCTTTTTCTAAGGAACTGGAAACCAAAAAGATCCAGTGACACTAACTCTAGATGATTTTACAAAAGCCTTGGATATTTTGGTTCCATCAATCTCTCTACAGGAATTACAGCACTATCAACAGTTAAAGAACTCTTTGATTTCTTAGTAACTGGATTTTGTTGTTTTAGCTATTAATGCTGATGAAGCGCTCAATTAGTTTTTGAATAAATGATCAAATAATGTGAGTCTTATTTTATTTTACAAAGATTGATTAATTGACTTATTTTATCTTAATTAAACCGTAAGTGATAAAACAAATGTAATTGCATCTTAAATTGGTTTTTTTTTTTTTTTTTTAATTAACATTTATTTTAAACAAATCTGTACTATTTTTTCTATTTAGAATTGAAATAAATAAATTGTTAATAGAAAGATTTGCTCTTTCTTTTGCTTTGAGTTATTCAAATAAATAAATAAATAAAATATATACAGTCCGTTTTCGTATTCGAGAGCTTTCAGCGCTTTTGCGCATGCGTCAGGTCTCCTGCAATTTCTTCCAAATAGGGGCGAGGAAGATGGGATGTTTACTTTTTATAGTGTTAGTTTACTAGTACAGTAGAACCTCATTATAACGGACCCTATTATAACGGACGTCGCTTATAACGGACAGTTTTAAAAAAAATTGTAATAATAATAAAGGATGCTAATTTTTCTCTGACGAGTTTTACATTTCCAAGCAAGCGATTAAACATCGATCGAACAAACCCAGCAGAAAATAAATAATTTTTTTCAAACCAATGAATGTAAGCAATCAACATGAACCAGGACCTTCTTGTTCTAAAGATTAATGCAGTGTACACGTACACATCTTTTTCAATTCAACCTATTATGTTGAAGGCTGTTTTTTGTTTGATATATAATAAACACTTTTTATAGGTAATAATTGTACTTTCATTGATGTACATCGAGCTGCATTACACCCCTATATGAATTATTTGTTATAAACCGGACTTTCATTAAAACGGACAACCTTCAGCCCCTATTAGTCCGTTATAATGAGGTTCTACTGTAGCTGCGTTCTAGTTGCGCTTTTCGGGAAAGAATTATGGAAAGAATAAATACTATTGCAAAAATGCTCTCCGTTATTTTTTTCTTAAAAGCGAAAATGTCCAAAAGAATTTCTTAGGAAAGTACCCATCTCAGCCTATCACCCCTTTGAGGAGTAGAATCGTCACGAAATGGTAGGTCTGCCATTCAGAAACGGACTGCATATGTTTTTATGCTAACAATTCGGATTTTCAATTAAAACTTGATACTGATCTTATAACGAAAAGTATATGTACCAATTACCTAGGAGTGGATTTAAATAATAAACTGCATTGGACAGATCATATTAAAAATACAGTAGTGAAAGATTATAAGAGAATCGGTCTCATGAAAAGACTGGCTGGTGTTTACTGGTGTTGTATACAGAACACTTTAAATATTACTTATAACATCCATGTTAGGCCCATCAGTAAATAAGTCAGTGAAGTTATTGTGATGGCCGATAGTTGCTTAGACCACCTTGAAAAAATTCAGAATAATGCAATAAGACTGATCTGTGGGGCAGAGAAAACTACACCTATCACTACCCTTTAACTTTATACTGGAAATCTCCCAGTCAATCTAGAAATTCATAAACAGACAGCAAATTCTTTTATCTTGATGCAAGCATCAAAGCAAGCAATAAGTCAATGTAATAATGAACAATTCCTTAATACCCAACTAATGCCAGATGAATACAGTCGAGAATTTTTACTCAAGTTGAATATTTCTCCATAACCTGAAAAAATAGGATCACTCATTAATCCTTTGAAATATCTCTCTTTACAAACCAATCTATCTTTGATAGAAAACTTTTTTTTTTTTTTTAATAAATGACAGTCATTTTAAACTACTGCAACTAAGTAACACTTATCTAGCAGCTCTATTATCATATAAGTTCACTCTGTGTTAGAATTCATGCCTTTGCGTGAATCTATTTGATACTTGCATTTTTCATGCAGTTTTTACTCATTTCACCAGATCTGAAGGTTTAGTTCTCTTTAATCTTCTCGTTACCCTTCTGTAATTTAACAGATGTTGTACCGAGGCATTAGTATGATTGTGAAGTCTCTGTTCATGCCTCACTGCAGTTCGTTTTATCACTTCATGGACAGTATTCATTTTTAGATCTTTATGAATATTGTCATTTCTAACGTATCAGGGGGCACCAACAATTCCTTGTAGCACTTTATTTTGAAAGTTTTGTATCATTTTTAAATTAGTCTTCTTAGTACAACCCCAAAGTTGTATTCCATACATCCAAACATGTTTCAGAACATGATTGTAAATTAGTAGTTTATTACACATACTCAGTTCAGATCTTCTTCCAAGTAGCCAATACAGTTTTCTATATTTGATATTAAGTTCTTCCTTTTTCTTCTTAATATGCGCCTTCCATCTCAGCTTAGCATCCAGTGTCATTCCCAGGCATTTGGCCTCCTTTGCACTCGGAATTATTTGTGATTCAATTAAAACTGGAATATTCTGTATTTTTTTATTTGTAAAATTAATATGTATCGATTTGGATCCGTTAAGTTGTATTCTCCACTTTTTGGTCCAACTACTAACTCTATTTATGGCATGTTGTAGCTTTCTTGTTGATTCCTCTATCGTATTACCCACTGCTAAAATAGCGTTGTCATCTGCAAAGGTAGCCATTGTTCTTGTTGCATCTTGTGGGATGTCTCTTGTATATAATAAGTATAGTGTTGGTCCAAGGACACTTCCTTGTGGTTCTCCTGCAGTAATTTCTTTAAAATCTGAATATTCACTTCCGTGTTTAACATGAAAGATCCTTTCTGACAAATAAGATTTCAAGATTTCACACAATTGTCCAGGAAAATGACACTCTAGCTTATAAATCAATCCATCGTGCAAACTTTATCGAAGGCTTGAGAAACATATAAGAAAATACTAGAACATACTTTCTTTTTTTCCAGAGTCTCCTCTATTACATCAATTATTCTATGAACTTGTTCTACTGTTGAATGTTTATTATGAAATCCAAACTGATGATTTGGAATTAATTCCTTTTCTTGTATAATCAGATTCAGGCGTTTTAGCAATAATTTTTCAAATACTTTTGATATTATTGGTAGCAATGATATAGGCCGATATGATTTTTTATCATTTGGGTCTTTTCCTGATTTATGAATCATTATAATTTCTGCCACTTTCCACTGTTGTGGTACATATTTTAATCTAAGGGCAGCATTAATAAGATGTAGGAGCTTCATCATGGCTTTATGTGGTAATTCCTTTAAGATCTGTCCTGTTATCAAATCATATCCTGGAGCTTTCTTAGCATTTAAATCATCCTTAATCACTTGGCTAAGTTCTTTTATTGTGAATGTCTAATTACTTCGCTCTCACTTTTAAGGAAATGTGTCTTATTCTCCATAATCATTTGTCCTGGAAATGGTTTAAAGGTATCCTGTAGGTAATCTGCAAATATCTCAGCTTTTTCTTTGTCACTTCTCGCCCAATCTTTATCATCTTTTCGAATGGGTGGTACTTGCATTATTGGTCTTTTTAGTCCTTTTATAGCCTTCCACAGTGAGTAGTCTGTATTTTTTTCCGAAGTTAACCTCTCCAAGTAAGAAGTGATTTGTTGATTTTTTATTTCTGCAATCTGTTCTTTAAGTTGATTACCCAAACGATTCAATATTGCTTTATCCTGCGGTGCACGACTGAGCTGCCACCTTTTACGAGCTTTTCTTTTCTCGCTGAGTAATTGCCTTATTTCAATTGGATAATTTATATTATTATTTATTATTTCACTTTTAGATAGTGTATTGTTCCATGTTGCTTGTTGTATATTTGTTATTAATATTTCCACTTCATTTTCTAGTTGTTCGATTGTTTTAAGTGGTACTTTCAATTCAATTTGTCTTTCAAGATCAAATCTAAATCCTTCCCAATTTGTTTTATGACTGGTTAATCTAAGAGGTATTTTCTTTTGTATCAGCTTTTCACTTATATTTAGTATAACCGGCGTATAATCTGAAGATAGATCATTACATTCATCCACTTTTATGTAATTATTGGAAATACCTTTAATCACAAAGAAATCTATAATATCAGGCACTTTTTGTAAGTCAGTTGGCCAGTAAGTCGGCTTCCCTGATGAATAGAAGTGACAATTTGCTTCTTTACCCACATCATAGAGTATTTTCCCCTTTGGAGTGATTAACCTTGATCCCCAATGCGTATGTTGATAGAAAACTGACACAATGAAATGATTTAAAGAAAAATGACACAAATGAACTTATAATAAAGTATATTACTGTAGAAACAATAGGTACTCTCTATCCTGACGACTAAGACTCTATACTGATGACTCTTATATGGGCGACTCTACTGATGCAGGAGTTCACTGTAAACTTTTCTCCCAGTTAAAGCTTTTGGTCCCAGTAGGTCTAGCTTTGATGGCGAATTGGAAGCTATCTTAATGGTCCTACAACAGCTTCTACACTGACTCCACCTGCTCGACAAAGTGTTGGTCGATTCGAAGTCTGCCATGTAGGCTGTGTCTTCTAATTCTCAATTACCTTCTTATACTATTAGTGACATTCGACAGACCCTTATCCAATTGAAAGGTTTGTCTTCCAGTGGATACCCTCTCATATTGGATTGAAGGGCAACGAATTAGCTGACAGTTTAGATAAGTCGGACTCAAAAATCTATCGTTTACGAAAAACCACTTACCAAAGAAGCAACAAAAAAAAAACTTTTGGCTAAGAAATCCTCTGAGCAATTTTATAAAGAAGCCAAACAAATTCAAAAAATAAAAAATGGAATTATGTACAAAATATGTGGCGGAATAACAAGTGTAAAGCAAGAAAAGAAGCAGTGGCACAAGACTTGGAACTGGACATGACTGTTGGGCAACTCATCTAGAGAGAATTGGTATTTTTTCATCCAAGGAATGTGTAATTTGTAAAACCCCGATTCATGTATGGATGAAGACCATCTCCTCCTTTGTCAGGGACTTGATGATTCTTTGCAATTGGATCAGAATCTCTCTAAGCTCTATTGGGATGCCAGAACTACAATGATAAGCTAAGACTCTTAATTGTCATAGGAATGAACAAATGAAATAAATAAAAATTAAAGAAGAATGAAAGATTTGGTAATGAAATCAGAACTAATAGACTCAGGGTTGTAGGTAGGATTTTATTTTGTGGTGGGCCAAGTTAGTGAGCTGAACAAAAAAAATAAAAAACTCTCAACCTCCCTTCCAACCAAAATAGAAAGAAAAAGGACCTATTCTACACATTTTAAGATTTCGGGGGAAGGGTGGAGACCCTTCTCTTACACTGTATTTACTCGCGTAATCTCCCTCTTTTTTTTTTAATTTCCTTACTACAAAATTGAAAGGGAAAATATGCTGTGAATACTAATAAGAAAAATCAAAGATAAAGAAATATGTTAAGCGATCGCTAGCCGGGATTAATTGATTGGCATTTTTATTCTTTATTTAGGTTTGACGTTTTTTTTAATAAGAAGGGCCGTTGTGGTGCTTACTTTTATTTTCTTTATATGTTTTCTGAGTTCACTGAGATGTAAGATACTGGGCAGATCCAACTGATGATCTTGAGGAAACGGTCCATCTTCAAAACGGTTAGAAATGGTCCATCTTGGATTCCCGGTAACACAATTTCAAAAACAGATCAGTGAACTCTTAGTCTGGTGCGTTTTTCTTTTTCTCATGTAATTGTTTGCATGCACTTTAAACTTATGCATTGCACAATAAAGAAATATGGTTGAAAATAATTGTAAATAGCGATTTTGTTTCTATAGAAAATTATTCATAAAATATTTTTATTACTACATAATTTAATTAATTTTGTACATAAAGACGTCGTAAATGTCATTTTACAATATATTTTGAAATTTTTGATTCTTGAAGTAAATGAAAAAAAAAAAATATTCTTTAAAGCATTATTTTTATTTAATGGCATTTGGAAGAATGATACGTCATCAAATCAGGATCCAGAATACATCCCTGAAATAAAAGAGTACAATACCAGTACAATTAAGGTGGATCTGGACTGAAAATCGATGGTTTTCACCGCAACTTAT
>JAFIDM010004315.1:33644196-33667187 GCA_023159025.1 Thereuonema tuberculata | reverse complement strand
GGGGGGGGGGGGGCCTCGGCCCCCCTCCCTCTTATATACGCCCCTGGTTTTTACGGTTCCCATATTTTTCAAAATAAATTTGAAATATGAATGGAATAGAAATGCTGGGAGATTTAAAACATGTAAGAGTTTTATTTTTTTTAAACTGAGTATTTTCCTAAAGTGATGGTCTTAACATCATGGAAGAAAAACAAATATCTTTAATATGTTGAAAATCCTGTCTAAGACCTGATACTGTTGACATAAAACGTCTTATAGCAAATGTGGAACGAGATGAAGTAAAGAAACAAGTGAAAGAAATGCCGTAATTGGGCTGCAGATGGAAACCATTATATCTATTAATAATTTTTTTTCTCACCTGGAGGATTACTTTTACACCCTTATGTAAGAGTTGCAATTGGAACGCCAAATTGAACTCCTACACTTCAGTAACTACCGTATTAGCTAATGGAAAGTAGAAACCAAAGAGAATGGACGTCACTGGTCTAATAGGACCATTATCGTATGTTTGTTTTGAAAATACGAAGCATTGGCATCCGTTCTATAAAGATTAGATCCTTGGCGTAGTATTAAAATCCCTCCCCCATTTTCGATTCTATTGAATTGTCTATTTAAAAGAAAAAACAATATAAAAATTAAAAAAATAATCATTAGAATTTATAATTGTTTTCTTTTTTTTTTACTTTAAAAAAACAAACAAAAGCGTTACAGATATAGAAATTCAAACATTCTAATCAAATTCATCAAATACAAGCCGTTCAACTTTAAGAAATATTCATTATCATATACCCGCAGTTGTATGGTCAAGTAATTATGTAACACTATTTAAAAATTCTCAGAAACTTACAAGGTTCCGTCGGCGTATTGCAACAGTTGTCACACGATGTCACCCATGTCATCATCGCGACAAGTCAAATGAGGAATTAGCAAAAGTAGATAAATTTACAATTGAAGAAAACAAAGACTAGGAAGAAACTCCCAAGAAAAGCAATTGTGCTTTGATGGCTCACGTGAAGAGTTAGAAAGTCATCAGTTATTGTTGTGGGGTTCCACTTCCGGTAGCGGGAACGATCCCAAAAGCCTTTCACGTCTTCGAGTTGATCGTCAATATGGGTAAATCTGGCTGATAAGTCCTAATAAGAATGAAACAGCTGTCCAAGATTCCCGTTTACGATAGCTTAGCTCGTGAATGGAATGTGCAATCTTATTATTCCTATTTTAATATATGACATTATACGTAAAAATTTATTAGTAATGTAAGGAATTTGTTCACTAAGAACAATAACGACATATTTTCGTATTTTTTCGGCTGTGCTGAGAACCCCAGTTTTCTCATGATTTCCTTCGCATGTAGTAATTTTAAGTCCCAATTATCCACTTCAAATGAGAATGGCCTACAATAAACAATAGAAATCTACAAATCAAAGTTAGAATGATTATTTTCTTTTTTCATTTTTTTTTTAATTTCTAAAACGTTAAAATGGCTGGTTTATAACCAAAAATGGTGGAATGATAATAAGACCCTACAAAAATAAGATTTGAAAATATCCTGAAAATTTTATTACTTTTGTAGTTTCTACAACTTTTACTCGTAGTGTATTACTGAGTATTCAATAAAACTTTTTTTTCTTTTAATTTCTACAATGTAATAGTAAAATTCATTTACATTTGCAAGTGAAGAAACAAACAAACAACTAAGTCGTTAAATTAGTTATTTTAATCCACAGATTGGACTTATATGCTTTTTTTAAAAATTACATTCTTTTGTAACTCTCTTTACTTTTTTATTTTTTTTATATGATATAATGATATACAATAATAGGCCTAACCTATAATACGTTTTGGAAGAAATATCTACTAATAATATACAAAACACTGATATATTCTTCACCGGATTCTGTCACGTTAATTTTATCTTTTTTCCCCGAAGTAAATGACCTCCTACGCAGCCACATGTCTTCCTGACCAACATTTTCTAAGAATGAAATGAAATACACCTGACGGACGTAAGAGCTTCTTCATTCAAGGGAATTGATCTGTTTTATATCACGGAATCACGTCTGTAGACAAAAAGTGTTTTTCAAACGATCTCAAATCAAAGTCATTAGAAAACTGTTCAAAAAGAGACCTGGACTTTAAATAACAAAATATTTCAACAGAAACAGCTAAAATAAAAACTATGATAATATTGCTATTATATAAGTAATTATTTTATGCAAAATTTTTAATCTTTTTGTATTTTTAGTGGAGTCTAATTATCTTGAAATTTGTCTTATATTTAATCGAAATCTAGTATAAAAGAACAGAATCAATTTTAACAAAACGTGTTAATAATTTTTTCTATAGGGCTATTTATATATATGCAGAATGTATATATAGAAGTTTTATAGGTCGTGCTGTCAAGACGGTGGTTTGCCGTGTGTGGCGAGTGTGCCGGCACCTGGGTTCGAATCCCGGTCGTGGCAAGGCTGTTTCTTTCTTCTTTTGTGTTTCGTTCGTTTCCCCCTGGGACTTTCTCTCTCAGGTGTATCCTCGACGGAAAATGATTTCTCGTCTCTGATTTCCTAGCCTTGTCCGGACGTTGTCAGGGGGGCTAGCGCCCCCTGAACATATAAGTTTTTAGAAAAGGAAAGGTAGTAAAATACTACTACTGCTTCTACTACCACTACTACTACTATAATATTACTACTACTACTACTAATAATAATATAATTGACACTAACTTTCTAAAATAAAACAAAGAATGTATCGTATAAAATTTAAAAGATCCCACTTTATAGGCCATGGAGGCCCCTTTGGAGCATTGGAGGTATACGTCCAACGATTCTCGACCATTGGAATAAAGTTGTGCTTGGGTGGTCAGTCGGAGGCCCTCCCAATAAAGAAATCCTGTCCCCATTTTAAAGACAGCTGGGTGAACTCTAGGACCCGTTTGGAAGGAAACATCCAGGAAAAAAATCCATGACCTCCTGTGCGAATTGAACCCGATTTCTCCAGCCCACAACCTACTGCTTTAACAATGGGCCACCGGATCCTTAATTTATCCTATAAATTACGTGAACTGTAGTAATAGAGGAAATTTTATGCAACATATAAGGAAAATATATCCTAGTCTCGCCTAATTTTGATTTGCAATGATATTTCCTATTCGTTTATTGTCCTCCAAATGAAAGTTGGCCGGCGGAAGTTTGAACTGCGCAGCCCTTCCGGTAGCTGATCAATTATGTTTTCCTGTCACAGTGGACGACGTCGTCTGTTTTCACTGAGAAAGACATGTTGGTAACGCCAAATTAAAACTTCTCTCGATTATTTAGCGTTATTTCAATATCAGTTGCTAACAATAAGTATTTATATAAATAAATAAATATATATTATTTATAAATACAATGCTCTTTTGCAAAGTAACAAGCGATTACCGTAATGGCGGCGTCCTGTCATACAATCAGACGGAAGTGCCTGACCAGACTAATCGATCATACATGCGCAGATCTCACAAAAACTGATGAAATAAAATGACAAACACACACATAACTACGTTAAAAAGACTTTAAATACATTAAAATTACAAGGACACGATCGGTTTCGTCCCATGACAGTTATTTTCTGTCACTAGTCCATGTCCCGTCATGGGACGAAACCGGTCATGACCTTGTAATTTTGAATGCGTTTAAATTTTTTTTAAGTAGTTACGTGTGTTTGCCGTTCTGTTTCATCAAAGGAAATAGTTATTTAATAAATATTCAAAATGTCATCTGCAGCACCGTTACAAATCCAAACCCAATGAATTATCAAAATGGAGGATTATCAGTATATGATAAATCTCATCAGGGGTTTTCTTATGAGTTTATAAAACGAGAGTTCTCATTCTTGTATATAGGATATTGTTTCGATGTGGCTTGAGGCACCTTCGATGCTGGAACTGGAGTTAATGATAAACATATAGTGAGATGTGCTTACTTTACTTTACTTTAAGCGATCACGCCCAGGGGACCGTGCGATACCACAACCAAGGCTCTCCATCTGTCTCTGTTTTCAGTCATCCGTCTCCAGCTCTCCGAAAGTCCCAATCGCAATAAGTCTTCCTTTGATCCATCCATCTCTTCCTAGGTCTTCCCACTGATCTTTTGCCTGTTGGGGTCCAATCCATTACAATTTTGGGCCATCTTGTTTCTTCCATCCTTACCATATGCCAAGCCTATTGAAATCTCTTACTTTTCGTAACCCCAACGATATTAGGCTCCTTGTGTAGCTTATATAGTTCGGAGTTGTGTCGTCTTCTCCATTCTCCAGTAGCTTCATCCTGGATTGGTCCATAAATTTTCCTAAGGACCTTTCTCTCAAATGTAAGTAATCGAACAAGGTCTTGTTTTCGAGTGCTCCAGGTCTGAGAACCATAAAGTACCACTGGCATAATTAATATTTTGTACAGTCTTAGTTTTAGCTGCTGAGATAAACTTCTGGATTTTAAAACCGGGTCTAGAGAGTAAAAACATCTGTTTCCCGCACACAGTCTTGCTCTTATCTCTGCTTCAATTGATGTTACATCAGTGAAAATTGATCAAAGATATTTGAACTCTTTCACATGTTTAAACCTGGTGCAATTAACTGTTAGGTCTTGGGAACTCTGGAGCTTTCTTCCGATGATCATGTACTCGGTCTTCTCAATACTAATTTGCAGTCCGAATCTCGATGCTACCAATTTCAGAGTCTGAATACTTCTTTTCAATTCATCTTGTGTGCATGCCAATAAGGCAATGTCATCAGCATAGGCCAAGTAGGCAATACAGTCGGACCTCTATTTAACGAAGTCGCTAAATCCCGAAAAAAAGTTCATTTTATTGGAAATTCGTTAAATAGAGATTCACCTTTTAAAATTACTTTAAACTACATAAAACAGATTTAAAATATATAAACAATAAATATTATTAAAAAAGTAATAATTTTATTGACATAAAGCATATATTACCATATGCGTACTTAACTTTTACTAATAAAGTCTGTTAATTTTGTCTGAGTTTTTTTTTTTGAAAAAGTGTTTTTGCTCATAGTATGTCTCGCATCTTTGCAATGCACCAAAAACCCCTTCAGTATTTTCTTCAAATTGTAATCCGCATCGGATTGTTTCAGATGATTTTAGCATTTCATCACACGAAGGTTTTTTGATTTCTGTATCATGATCATTTCCATTGTCATCATTATCATCTTAACTCATTGCTGTATTGTTTTTATTTTTCACACTGTCCAAAATATCTGATTCAGTTAGTGTTTCCGAGGTCTCAACTTCAAAATCAAGTGAAATATAATCATCAATCAGCACATCATCGTTAATTTCTTCTTTTTCCCTCAGCTGTATCCACATTTCTTTCATTTCCTCTAAGGGAATATTAATAATAAAAACATTTCAAGGAAAAAAAAATAGATATCACGAAAAAGTTCGTTAAATAGAAAATGCACTTCGCTATTTGGAGGTTATTTTACGAAGAAATTAAGAAAATGTTCTTGGTTCCAAAGAAAAGTTCGCAAAATAGAGAAATTCGCAAAATAGAGGTTCGTTAAATAGAGGTCCGACTGTATTTTCATTGCACCCTGAAGGTTCTCTTTGTTGAACTCTCTCATTACTTTTTCGAGTGCCAAATTGAAAAGGATAGGTGATAATCCATCTCCTTGTCTTAATCCTGTTTCTACTTGGAAACTTTCTGTCATTTTATTTCCTATCTTAACCTTAGCTTTTGTGTCGTTTACGCATATCTCAACAAGTCTAACCAAATTCTTCGGAATGCCAAACTCTTATCAGTCCTATCCGAGGCTCTTGTGCTGTATTCTTACCGATAGTTATTTTTCGGGGACAGGTTGGTAGCCCATCGTCAAAGTACAAAATAAAAATGGTTTGTTTTAGGTAGATTTTAAACATAACATTTGAAGCATAACTTACTCTGAGCTAAGGAGAAATTAGTTTTAGGAACTACTGAATCCTAAGAAGAAAAGAAAAAGAAACATTCTTTAGCTGTATAATATTGAAGGTTAGGGTTTTAAGAAATAGTCTGGGTGCCAAATGCCTAAAAATAGAGTAACCTTGTTTTGAGATATGAATAAAATGCTTTCGCTGTTTTTGACAGCTTATGTTATGTAGATTTCAGATCCAATTGATGCCACTCTGTCAGAGTTGAGCAATTTGAGTAATTCAAGATGGCGTCCAAAATGGCGCCGACAAAATTGACAATTGAAAAATTTGAAGCGATATTGACATGTGATATATCATTTATATGTTTTTTTGGTCGAGGAGTGGGAATACAAAGTCAATTTTTACATAAGAACAATCTGAAGGATGTTATTGACAAACTAAGACACACAAAGAAAGATGCCACGTAAGTGCCTAGACCATTTTTTGAAAGGGGAGCATGTAATGAGACATAGAAGTGTTATTGGAACGCAATATGGTCAGATATGATGATTGAAAGCACATTTATGAGATACGGATATGATGAACAGGAACCTCTTTCATATAGAAATATATATATGTATATATGTTAATTATGCAGCAATTGCAATAAACATGTATTTATTAAGGAATTTTATTGAAACATAATAATCACTTGAAAAAAATCAATTTCAATATCTTACATGCAACATCCAGAACCTACGCTTTAATTTTTAACAATAAGAAACTTGAAGTTAAATGAAAAAAGGGACAAGATAATATAGTCCTTAATACAAAATGAAAAGTACACATCAAACTAAAATTCTTCTTGAGTCACTCTCACTTATTGATTCAGCGATTTTGGTTTGTGGGATTATAGCACTTTTCCCCTTCGTGGAAGCATTGACACATTAAGGTGCATGAAATATTATTTGCCCTACAGTTACATCTCATAGTTTTGCAGGGTTCATCAGATCGGTATGAACATTTCGTCATTGGTATAAGATAATCTGGTGCAATTGGAATAATTTGTAGCAATGGGATAAAGCTCTTTGTTCACTTCATCTCTCTGCCATCCAAGCGATGTTGGATCTAGGCATGGTAATAAACGACTGTTTGCAGATAAACCCAAAAATAGTTGAAAAGTGAGCCCGTCTTCATTTTCGGCAAAGCATTCCGTATGGGTGAAATGAAGAAAAATGAAGGAGCTCGTAGTTGCACTTGACCAATTTTTTTAGCCCAAAGAGAAATTTTCACTTCTGTCATATCAACCTTCAATTCCTTCCCAGCACCTTCAATTCCATAGCAAGAAGCAATAAGTGTTGTGCATTCCATCATTACCTCTGCTATACAGCTCTCTATATGACCCAATTTTTGTCCAATTCTGAAAACACATTAGAACTTTTTTCTTTCCTATCCCTTGGAGTGGGGCAACAGAATCACAGCCAGAGAGAGCATGAGCAGCTGGCAGATTTGAAATTATGTTCTCGAATTTTGAAACTGCTTCCTTGATATCTACTGATGCCCTTCCTGGTTTGAGAGATACCACGAAAACTTCATTTTTTTTATCTAGTCAATGGTAATAGTACAACAGCAAGACAAATACGTCAGTATAATCGGATATAACATGGACTATTTCATTTTCTTTTTCCTTAACTTCAACTATCAGTTGCTGAATCATACTAATGTCTGCCTCTCGTGTTCTGTTTTTAAATCAGTTCTCTGAGTCAGGTTGCTCTATATATCTGAAATAGTGTGAGATCTTGTCCAGTAACAACCAAACGGTTTTCAAATGGGACATTACACACATTTGAAGAAACATAGTTGCATAAAACTGTATCAGTTGCCGTTTGTTCTCATTATTTGACAGCGTTACATTTTGTGGAGAAAGTGGTGTCGTTTCAGTAAGAATGAACTTCCTTGATCCTTGCTTCCCACGACTCGCTCTTGTTGCACTCTTGATGCTGTAGTCACGGTATCTTTCAAATACCAGATACACATGGGCATCTTTTAGCTTGTCAAGGACTTTTTCCAGGAAGTTTTTCACGAAATCACACACAGACCCTCCTACAGGCCAATGCATAACCCACAGTAAAGCAATGAGTATTAGTGAAGGACAGGCTTCGTTCTGACAGACTTTGTTCTGACAGACTTTGTCACACTCATAGTTTTCATTAAACAGACTTGCCGACAGGATCTCTCATGCTTCCATTATCTTTAAACATATACCTCATAGATGGAGTCACAGAAGCAAGCTCGTATTTTAATAATCAGCCATTTTTATCAGCATCTGTTTGCTTGAAGGGCTAAGACTTTGGAGTACAGAAGTGTAGTTTCCATCTGCATTGCAGTTTGACATTTACCACTGTCCCTCTTCTCATTCATGTTCACCCCAAATTTCTGGACACAACTAACATGAAGACCACTTGGGAGGCTTTATTTAAATTTCTGCAATGCTGGTATCCATTTCATATGCTTTGTCCACATTAACTCCTTTAGCTGCTACTTTTTCAGATATGATGTTTACCAATCCTTGAGGATGCTCTGATGGAGTCAAACGCTGTATGCATAACTCTAGCTTTCTCCTTATCTTCTCCCGGTCTCCAGCGTAACGACTGATTCCTCTTTTGCGTAAAATCAATTTATCAGGACTCCTGTGTTCACCCATTTCACATAGATCACTTACAAGCTGCCTGGTCTCATGCATACTTAATGCCCAACGTTTCACTCCTTCTCTATCCAGCGTTAAACCAGTCACAGAGATTCCTCTTTCATCATATCCGTATCTCATAAATGTGCTTTCAATCATCATATCTGACCATATTCCGTTCCAATAACCAATTCTATGTCTCATTACATGCTCCCCTTTCAAAAAAATGATCTAGGCACTTATGTGGCATCTTTCTTTGTGTGTCTTAGTTTGTCAATAACATCCTTCAGATTGATCTTATGTAAAAATTGATTTTGTATTCCCACTCCTCGACCAAAAAAACATAAAATGATATATCACTCGTCAATATCACTCGTCAAAAATGTACATAACATAAGCTATCAAAAACATTCAAAACATTTTATTCATACCACAAAACAAGCTTTTCACTTTGGCACCCTGACTAAAATCATCTGAGATCAGAAAAAATATAGAAATGAAATGAATTCTGTGGAAATGAAGCAGTTTAATAAGAAGTAAATTGAGAACTACAGACTATTGTGATAAGGTTTAAAATGAAAAACATTGCATATATTGTTTCGAGATTCTGTGTCCAATCTCTCCCGTTTTCAAATATCAAAAAACAGTTTTTATTCCAAGTATGGAGAGTTCAGAAGATAATACGAGAACAGAAAATTTATTTTCAAAATTAATGATATTTCAAAAAAATAAATCTAAATTAAATTCTTTATTTTAAAATAAAATGAATTAATAAGACATATAAATGATTAAAATGAAGAATATCCTAATACAAAGAAAATTTCAACATAAATCTCAGGATTTACAAGGTTTTCGGAAATTCAATTCTTATATTTTCTAATCTCTATTCTTTTATAATTAACTCATTTCTCATTGCTTTCAAACCGAAAAGTAATTAGAAACAGGAAGGAACAATTATTAGACAGCAGAAAGAAACTGATTTATAATAAATAAAAAAATTAAAAAAACTCATTGGCCTTAAGAGATAATCTCTTAAATCATTTTAATCCTGCTACAGGAAATTAGTTTACAATGAAAAAATGTAAACTTTCTTATTTCTTTCCTTTTCTTTTTAAATTTTGTTTTCTCTTAACAATGAACAAATGGTTGAACTTCACGAGCTCAGAAAGTATAGAGAGTTTACGTTGTCTATTAGAGTAATTTGTATAAACAAATCAAAGTTGTCAGGAAGTAGATGTGCAAAAAAATGAACAGGAGTGAAATCTATTAGCCTATTCTCTGCTGCGAAATCTCCATTACAAAAACAAAATAAAATATAGTGTTGGGGAAACAATTAAGGACTTTTACTGGCTTGAGAAAAATGACTGACTTGTGAGCAATGACAAACAACAATAAATTTGTGTCATAATTGCGTGTGCATCATTCATGTTGTTTCGAATTTGTATGTAATTAATTAGCAATTTTGATTTAAAGAAATTTAGGAATTTAATCTACTTTCAAACTTTCGCTTTGTAATTTAAAAAATTAAAGATAGCTTACACTAATTATATAAAAATTAGCTTTTTCGCTGAAGCAGTCAAGCTCACAGATTTAGTTTACAAATATCATAGCCCCATTTTTAGCGGTCCCATGTTACAGTTAACATAGGGAACCACTATTGCTTTTGTGTTGTCTGTCTGTCACACTGTATGTCACACTCTGTAGTGGCCAAACGGTTAGAGATATTAGAATGAAACCTTCACCGTTGTGTTCAGCATCAAAAAATAGGTGATCACGTACAAAAAATCAGACCTGTAGGACCACTCCCTGACCCCCCCCCCCCAATGTAACGTTTTCCGTAGCAGTGTTAGTAATAATGATAACAATTAACACAGTAATAATACTGATGCTTCATACATAACAATACTAACAATTGCCAACAGGACATCATTGTTAATATTTGCAAACGTATTGCTTCATAAATTCTTTAACATATCCAAATGATGCACTAAGCATTGTATTAGAGGCCCTAGATTATAGCTTGCCTGTAAAACATAAAGGAACGGTCTTGCATGTGTATGCTCTTGCTTTTAATTATTTTGTTTATACAAAATTGTACCCTATATTATTCTCAATAGAACAACTACTGTGATCAGAATTTCTACAGATACATTATTTCTACGGTCGTGATTATTTTTTCGAATTAATAAAAAATAAAATAAAAAACATTAAATTTTAGTCAAATTAAAATGACAGATATCTTTTAGTTGTATGAATGAATCTTTTCTGTGCTTAATTAAAAACTGGAATCAAAAAGATTTTAATAATTATCGTAGTTTATAAAATTTTAAGTGTTTTTCGAGATTAATTAATGTATTTCAGATAATATTCATTGTAATATTCATTCGGATAACATTCTCGTATTATTTAATTTTCCTAAAAATTAATTTTATATGGAAGTTATGTTTTTTTTAAAAAAAAAAATATAAATTTTATAATTAAAAAACAAACTGACAAAAAACACATTAAGATTAGTGATAACACACAGCAGCTATTTATTGTTATATCTTCCGAATATTATTAAACGAAAAAGAATCTGGCGTAAAAAAATTCGTGATTTAAAAATTAAATCAAATTTGCCTAATTGATTGATAGTATGTCAAGTGTTTGTGTGTGTGTGTTCTTTTTTTGTGAGCTCTTAACTAATACCTAGATAAGCATGTGATGCTTCAGAATGGTTGGGGACTGCGCATATGCAGTGGATGGTATAAAAGAAGCATCTGTATCCAATTGCCTTCACTCAGGAGCTCAAATATCTCAATCCGACGACGAGCAACATCATCTTAAAACCTAACTACGGTAAGTTCAGCTTGTTTTTCTTTTCATTTTGTTTAAAGTCAAGTTTAGCAACAAACTTTTAAAGAGTTCAATGGATCTGGCGGAGGCATAATAGTTTTTTTTCTATTTTTGTTTATTTTTTTCCTGGGAGTGAATATTTGGTTAAATGATTTTTCAATGTTTTATAATTTTACTTTTTATAATTTAATTTCCTTTTTTTTCCTACTTTTGTTACACGTGTTTTCCGAAGCACTTCAAATGATAATACAGAAATTATTATATCAAATATTATCTTCAAGGAAACTTTTACAATATTATATAAAACTTACACGCATGGCAATGGTTTATGTTTAAAGATTCTCGCGTTCTCTGCTTCTATCAAAAGCTTTTTTAACCTTTATGATAAAGCTTTATGTTTAAAGATTCTAGCGTTTTTTTAACCTTTTAAAAAATAAGGAAGTTATTAAATTACTACATTTGTTATTTATTAAGTATCTATTTTTTAAACAAATATATCGATCGTAGATTATTTCTTTATTGTTAATAACCCACTTTTTCTAGCCTATGAACAGGGAAAACTTCAGCCCACAGGCAATTGTTATTTTTATTATTAATTATCGTTATTCAGGGAACAGTTTTACCATCAGCACAATTATTTCTTTATTATTTCTATTAGTTACAAGTAAATCAAATACGAATCTCGCAACTTTGAAGTTTTTAGAACCTCGTCAAGAAAAATGTTTCCATAATTTTGACACCAAACTTCTTCTACTTTTACTAATGTTTCTAACAAATTTATAATATACAATATTTCGACTGTAACTAATTTCCAGTCTTCTTCACGTGTAATTTAATCCGTGCTGAGAAGACCTGAAGAAGACTGGAAATTTACAGTCGAAAAATTGTGTATTATAAATATGTTATAAAAGTAGATATATGTTATAAAAATATAATATGTTATAAGTAGAAGTTTGGTGTCAAGTTTATCTATTACTTGTTTGTGATATTATTTTTCCTTAATTTTATTTAACCAATTTCTGAAATATCTCAAATCTAAAAATCTCTAATTTTGATAGATAAAAATGAATTCTTTAACTATCAAACTTCTGAATAAACTATCCTATACTTCGGCAACGTTTCAGTCGCCAGAGACGTCATTGTATCTTCGTATCTTGCAATGGATAGTAAACCTATCAGAATTGTAATTTATTTTTTATTAAAGTATAAATCAGCTCGTGTAGAATTCGAATTTCATATAATGCAAGATTAAAAAAAAAAAAAAGGATTTGTTTTTAAATGAAGTTTAATCAAAAGTTTAAGAAAGATTTATAATTTGGTGACAATCGATCAATTCTCAAAAATAATTCTTTCGAATATTTGTTTTGGAACTGTTAAAGCTTTATGTAGTACCATGATGCCGCATTAAAAAAAGATGCATTAAAATGATATTTTACTTGAATAAGTTCAAAGTATCTGCAAGCCCTTGTAATTCATAAAAAAAAGCGTTCAGATTCCACTTCGTTATTTACTATTCAATCTTTAGATAAGAACTTAAGAGTCATAAAAACCCATATTCTAGAAATTGTAAAGCCTCCAGGACTCAACCACCCACTACCCCAAGGAACTTCTACTGCTTTTATTTAATCGAAGTTTTTTGTTCCTAAAGAACTTTCTATGAATCTCGAAATCGATAAGTTCCATTTCTGGAATTTGAAATTGGACACAGCCACGTATTTCTAAGGAAACAAACGAAAACAAAGAATCACATTTTTTGATTGGAAAATCTTTGATAAACATTCATCAATCAATTTCTTTTACTTTAGTTTCTGTTGGGACCAGTTTGATTGAATTCAGGAACAAATGATTCCTGCAGATGAAAAAACCCGAAGGAAATCAAGAATAAAATTTAAAACAATGGATTAGGATAGAAAATAGAATTTAATGTAATTACAGTCACAACGACCAAATGAAGGACAGGCTTCTCTGTATATATTTATAGCTATACACAGAAGTTTATATTAAGATTTGTATTATCTTGAATATAAAGATAAAAAGAACTCATCAATGGATGAGACCAAATGGTCACTAAGTGACATCCTAGAACAGCTGTTTCACGTTCTTTGGAGATCGTCAGCTAGGAATAGTCACTAGTAAACAGCGAGGTCTCGGTACAGAGGCTAATAGGAAGAATCGTGGGAAACTTGATCCACTCAAGTGATATTTATTAATATGTAAATGCTCTTTTTTAGTCTTTTTTATGCGCTAAAAAAATTCATTGAGACCGACTGAATGCCAGCACAGGAATTTTCTCACATACATTTTTTCGGTGAGTTTTTTTTATTGCTTGTTTAAGCTTTGGAAGCTTCCCTTTGATTCCCAAGATAAAAAGAACTCATTTTATAGAGATTAACTCTTTTAAGATTTTTAATTTAACTATCAGATATCAGACAATTTTCGTATCTTTCATATTATAAATTGCAAGTCTAAGGCTAAATGAATCTATTGAAGTTGATGCTCGTATTGATGTCACCAATCATGTAATTAAGCATACAGCGATTACCTTTCTTTTTTTTTCCCACAAGTGAGAAAGCGCCATCTGGAGGTTTGTAGTGTTCTTAAACTACGAAACCACTACTATTCTCAAATGGTCAATTAACCAAAATTTAAATAATGAAAAACAATTTTTTATTTAGTATATTCTTATGGAATCATAAATCTAAAAGTTTGTGTGAGACAGGCATAACAAAGTAGAAATAGAAAAGCATTTTTTGCTTTCCGGTTTTAAACTATTGGAAATAACTGTTTTTTTTTAAGTTTTTTATTTAATACATTTATTTTCTCTCAGTATATTTTTCAGAATGAATTAGTTTTTATATGAATTACATTTCTTTAAAAACATTAATCGAGTGTTAAAAGCCTTTTATTTTATGAATAAGAGACTTTACATTTGTTAGTTTCTTTCATTCCGGGATTGTTAGCATCTAAAAATAGAAGTCACTTTTGGCATCCAATTAATTTATTTCATCTTGTTTAGCAGCAAAGTTAGCGAAATAATGCTAAAAGATACCGGAACTAAATTAGCCAGGGAAAGGTGGTTCACCGAGGTGAAGTTCTGGAAGCTTCAATGAGTTTGTTGTTGTGAATCGAAAGGTGAAGGAACGAAGCAACGGCCTAGTAGCAGAGGGACAACAAGTGAGGTGGAAAATTCCCCAATTGCCGCCATATTGCCTGTATTAAATAGATTATCAATTAGCTGGTTTCACTGACTAAACCCACTTCTGATCTACGTAAATCGAAGCTTCAGCTACTAAACATTCCCATTATATATTTCACCCAATTCTTGGACACAATATATAATGCTCATATTATGGAATTGAAAGTTATAGATGTGCATGCTTTTTTAGGCTCATTTAAAAATTTTCAGGAAAGGGTCAGTCGACAGTTTGTGTCTTTCCATCTGTATTTATGAAGCAATTGGCGAACTTCGTTTAATTAATGTAGCAATATTAATGTTCGATTAACAAATAATATTAACATTTGTTAATAATATTTATTTATAATATTAACATTTAATTGTATTAGAATAAAAAACCACAACAACATAGAACGCGTTTTATTAATTACATTAATCAGAATTAATGCAATATATTTGTTTTCCATAACGTTTTGGCAGCTGTTGCTGCGACTAGGGCCATATTACAGTAGAGTCGCGGTAATCCGAGCCCCGGTAATCCGAGATTCCGTGTAATCCGAGGTGCATATCCAAGCGATATCCCACAACTTAGACCAGGCGATGGCATGACATCGCTGCTAAAAACCGTTGCTCTACTGTGCTCTAAAACACAGTACCTTGGGCAATTTTTTAAAGTTGTAAATTCTTATAAAGAGTCTTTTCATGTAACCGGGTACAATATCTGGTGGGTGTATCTGTAACTTTAATATCTATTATAAATTAAATTTGATTCGTTTTAGTTGAAAATTCCAGTTTTTTTTTTCTTTTTTCCGTGTAATCCGAGTTTTTTGTAATCCGAGGTACCATCAGCCCCAATTACCTCGGATTACCTCGGATGACTCTACTGTATTCATAAGGCTGACTATTGAAGCCTATGGTCACCTCAGGGACTAGGGGTCCATCAATTTTTTTAATTGAAAAAAATAGAAGAAAAATAAGCCCTCAAAATGGATATAGGGCTTATTGCAGTCTAGTATCTACTAGAGTCAGGCTGTTAGCTAAAGTGGGGTGAAAGATTGAAGTGCCAGATGGGGGGGGGGTCTGAAATACGTGAAATCCTAGGGGCCCGGCTGTGGGTTAATACGGTCATGGCTACGATCACATAAAACGCATCTCTATCTTGCGCCCGCTTTAGGAACTTTATTTCTTTATTAAGGTAAATGCTCCTAATATTCCTGTTTTGCTTTTTTTATTTCAACACCATTGAGTGTTAGAGAATAACCTGATACTCTTTTTCTAACAAGTGACTCCACAAAAAAAAAAAAAAAGTTAATCAGAAAACAATTCTCTGCTTTCAATTTGAGTAGTTTCAGAGCTTAACAACTACAATACAATCTTAAATAACTTAGATCTTCTTTATTTTTGTTGGAGCTCATAGTCTTCCAATTACTTCGAAAACTCTTACTTTCGTTGCTAAACTACTTCCCGTGTCTTACTTTTAAACCTTTGTCTTGGAAGTTCAATAAGAGATATAAGAAAGACGACAAATAAAAAGATCAAGAAAAGAGGAAGCAGAAGAAAGCAGGAGAAAGAGGAAGAAGGAGTGGCTTCTGGAATCCACGAGAAAGTTGTCTTTCTTTCCCACTTGGAAATGCATTTAAAAGCTAGAAAGCAGATTTACACTAGCACATTAAGTGGGTAATATAGCTACACTTAAACAAGGTGGGGAAAGCGATTAGTAAACCAATCACAATGCAGCGCAACGTCTTCTGATAATTGATATTGCTTTAATTTCCTTATGTTTATTTCCAATAAATGCAACAATTGCGCCGCTATAATGCAGCTCTACAACAATCACAATAATCACTGTAAATGTGATTGTTGCGAATGCAAAATGCGCAATTGTTGCGATTGTTGTGCTTAATGTTATTTTAATGAGATTTTAATGATACTTGCCTACGTGACAGACAAAACGGGAATATAAGTCTGCTGATCTTATCAGAAAACTAAAACTGACGCAAAAGCTTCCAAAGAGCTGTTATCTGGATATTCGAAAAAGCTATAAATGCTTTATTTGCATTTTAATAAGGAATGTGAATATCAACTTTTTTTCCTTTCACAATGCATAATAAAATTTTGAATTTGATTCACAAGATAAATTTCAAAACAGTTACAATAAGGAGCAGAAAGATATGTCCATCCGTTTGAACTACATCTAATTCCAATACTGATGCTAATAGTTTGAGGTTCCCCTAAGTCCTACTGTATAAAAAATAAATAAACTAGAAGATTAAAAAATTGAAGGGGATTTAAGTGTTGTTATTTTGATATTTTGCTCTATTAAACCAGTGTTTTGAATGAATGTCATCTTCTCTGTTTGTTTCTTTTTCTAGATGGACGCTAAACTGATGATGCTCTTCTTTGGCTTAGTAGTGGTGTGTTGGTGTGCGTCGGCCTCTCCTTTTCCTGGCTTCCCATTTGAATTCGATGAATCCTCCTTCATGCAAAGTAATGACAACCACTGCGAACTAGAAACCAAACATCAAGAGACCTGCGAACGCTGTGCCAAAATCACACGCTCATCCCTGGCTTACACCAAATGCTGCAGCAGACAAAATGACGTCCATACCTGGTGCTCCAATTTCCTGGCTTTTGGTACCATGAAGAGGAAGTAAATCACGATCAGAAAACCACCCACGCTGTTTCATTACCTTGATATTTTTTTTCTTTCTTTCCCTTGTTGATAACGAACAAACAAATTGATCTCAGTTTTTTGGTATAATCTATTATTTATTCAAGACAATTTCAACTTAAAATAATCATTAAGACAAAATGCCCGCTACTAATCATAGTCTAGAAAGGTTTTATGAAAGTCAGCGAGCTTCAGTCTTCTTGAATGAAGAACCACCATGATTTCCATGTAATCTTTATTATTTACTTTAATATTTTTAATCAATTTTTAAGTTATTCCAATTAAAGTAACTGTAGATAATCACATTCCAGAATTTTTTAATTAAAATCTTCAACGAATGACAATCATATGTTTCATATCACTGAACTAAATGTAATAATTTATAAAAAATTAAGAATAAAATATTATTAATAAATCTTTAAAAAGATGACTGAATTTCTTATTTTTTTTTTTTAGAGACACTTTTCTCAGAATCTAACAAAAAGTTGTTTTGACTATGTTTGTGCGTATGTGAAAAAAATATTATTGTACAATAGGATTCATTAAACTACTCGAGTTATATAAAAATTCAAACTAAACTACTGTGAACAATAAACTAAGCCTACCTTATTCGTTTTTAGGCTTCTATACAGAGCGTAGGTGATAGCAGGAGAAGCCTTTTTACCCCTGCTCTATCTGTCCATCCGTCGCGTCGTGAGAAATTCATTGATTGGTCTATTTTTATTATAATAGGATCTCTATGAGAGCTTCTGTTTTTTCTGTGATGTTTTGAAGTTGTTTCCGAGATTTTTAACATTGGCTCTGTGTAGAAGCCTTGGGGTTGTACGATCGCTACTGGGATTGCTGCTCCTACCTTGTTTGAACTTGTCCTTACGTAACAGCCCTTGATACAAAGACACTATTGGAAACTACGTAAATAGATTTTATTAAAACTTAAGACATTATTTTTAGTTTACTTGTTTGGAAAACATTCATCTGAATGTTTTCTTAAAATACTTATTCTAATTTATAAACATTTTAACTTCAACAAATGCACTTTGATACATTTATCGTCATTTAATAAATATTATGGATAAGTATTCTCCTTTTTTTTTAATTAAAAATCTTGAGGAATTTTTACTTAAAATATCCAAAATTGAGATTGCTTTTTACTGTATTTGTTTAAACCAAAAGTATGGATTTAAATATAAACCAATTCCGTAGGTTTAAGCTAAGAGTAAAAAAAAAAAAATAAGGACAAGTTCAGAGGTAGTTGGGACAGTTGTTTTTCAATTGCTTATTTTACTTTGCAGCAAACACAGGTGGGAATTCAAGCATTTCTAATTAGAGTTTCTGTCATAAGAAAAGAGTTATCTTGAATTTTTAAAATCCAGTGTTATTTCAACTCAATAAAAAAAAAGAAAAGAAAGAAATAATAAACCATTTTATCTAAAAAAATTTCAGAGTGAAGACCTCTTCTGAGCTCTAAGATTCAGAATTAAAAAATGATCTATTATCAACACGCCGAAAGATGAACCTCCCAGAATACAAAGCAGATTATAGATTGTCCTTTCCTGGCCGACTGCTAACATTGAAACAGAAGAGAAGCGACCTCTTCTCTTTCAATGTTAGCGGTCGGCCAGGAAAGGACAATCTATGATTTACTTTGCATTCTGGGAGGTTCATCTTTCGGCGTGTTGATAGTAAAAATTCAGCAAAAAAAAAAAAACAATAATAATCTGTGATGGACAAAGTGACCCCTCAATAAATTAAATTTGACAAAAAAATAAAAAAAACAAGAACGAAATGTGGAATTCAAAGCCTCGGGCAGCCTTACTGTTAAACCACAAGAAATTAATAAAAAAAGAATAAAAAAAGGTAAAAGGAAAAACAACCAAATCATAATAATGAAAAATGGGACTTTTGAGTCAAGCTTAGACCCTGGGACGGCCACTTTTCCTTTTACCATTTAAAGAGTTTTGTTATTATTATACTTAATTTATTGTGTCAAACATCTTGAGTTTAGCCGTAAGGTGTATTCCGCATTTTTTGTTTTGTTTTTTTGTCTTTAGTTTTGAGGGTCACTTTTTCCATTATAAATGTCTTGTTCTTCCCCTCGTTCGCCTTTGGGTTTTTCGCTGACTGGGTAGCTCTGGGAGAGGAGAGCCCAATAAGTCGAAACGGCAGTCCCAGGGTCACAGCTTGACTCAAAAACTTTCCATTTTTCAAAAAAAAATTAACTAAACTACTTAAATCAACTTTTGTTTCACCATCTTTTAACTATTTTTTTTTTCTCTAATTTAAGTTCTTTATGACATTATACGTATTTCAATAGTGTAATATCTCACCATTTTGTAGAAGAAAATATTTTCAATCCTTTTTTTTAAAGTTAAAAAAATGAAATATAACTCAATTTTTAATCGTTTCGTAATCCCTTTTTAAGATCTTTATAAATAAGATTTTCTATATATTTAACAAGAGAATCAATTCAAAGAGATGGAAGAATTTAATCCATGAATTCAAAGAGCATTTATTTTTTTATTTCAGAAAACGTAATACATTCTGTGGATTACAAAAGAATGGCCTTTTTTTATTTGCAATATTTTTTTTTTTGATTTTATCAATTCCAAAGCACTATCAAACCGAAAAAATATTTCTTGAAAAACTTTTAAATGCTCAAATCCTGGCAAACAACACTCTGTTAAAAATTTATCAAATGTATGCATTTCTTTAGAATGAAATAAACATCTCTTACATGAAATAAACATTTGGATAAAACAAATAATAAAGTAATGTTGTTGGAATAACTGATGATGCAAATCTTATTCTTCCAACAACAATGTCTTTTTCACTGGCCATTTCATCTTCAAAGATCTAATTAAATGAGAAAGAAAAAAAAAAAGATCAAATCGGAATATCAATAAAATTAAATTGTTTGTCATCTACCAAAAAAAAATTACAAAGAAATGAAATGTGTTCTTTTAATGTGTCCTTCCGGTCTGATCAGCAATAATGTACTAAAATAAAGTTCTGTAATTGGAAAAAAAAAATATTTGTGATTCTAACTGAATTCAGATTTTTTTCAAACTGAAATCAAGAGATTAAATTCATCTACAGCTAGTTTCAGAAAAAGATCAGGAATGACGTCATTGAATCAAGTTGAAACGTAGTTCCACCTTTCTATAAATATCGTTCTGCAAGCAAAAGGTTTTATATGATGTGAAATTACTTTAAGTTTGTAGTGATATGTAATAAAGTGTTTAAAATTTATTTTTTTATGGAAATTTTCAAATTAGTAAAAATCAATCGTGCTATTGGTTATTAAGTTGTCGAACTACTTGATAACGTGGCTGCCTCCACTAGCTCGCACGTGTCTCCTCAAATATACTGTAAAGTTAATCGTAAAGGTCAGTCTTTGCGTGGTCCTGTGACTTGACCGACGAGAATAAAATTAAAATATCTGTAAGTTAAACAAGATTAATTCAAAAACTAAAAAACTGGAGAGGGAGAAAGAAATAAACAAAACAACAAAAGGCATCGGGGTGCAGTGGACCTTTGCATGAAAGTCGGATGCTTAGACCATCTCTGCAGCGGACCTTAGCATGAAACAATCACGCCTGACGTCACTCCCTATCTTTTTCTGAAACTGGCTTGTAATATATTTTACTCACAAGAAACTGAAATCAGGCTGAAGCCTACGAGAAAATTTCTGTTTCATAGACAATCAATTGGAAAAAATGATTTTTCAGCGTCATTACTGTTTTTATCAAATTGTTACAAAACGACGCATTCGCTTATATATTGTCATACTTTTTTAGGCTATATTTATTATAGTTCTCAAAGTAGTTAATAAAGGACTCTTAGGTGTGTTGAATTTTTATCTATTCATAAGAAATCGTATTTCTTAGTTAAAACATCTTAAACAGGAAGAACACAAAAATCTGTAGTAAATATATAACATAATAAAGATCTATAGAAAAGATCTTTAGGAAGATTATTACATATATTTCATATATTACATTACATTGTAATACAATGCTCGTGTATTACATATTTCATATAGGTATTTTCATTCAGTGGTGAAATCAGACGAGGAAAAAAAGTATGTTCCATAAACAATGCCACAGTCCATGATTTCAATTGCATGTTTAACTGCAGTTTGAATGCAAAACACTTAACTTCACTTATTGAAATTAAAATGATAACCTTTATCTGCAATTACAATTGTCTCAAGAAGAGTCTCAGATGTCCAAAATGCAAATGGACCATTTTTTAAATCCGGAAATTATATCTTGTCGTAATAGCAAAAAGCAATACAACTTTATTAACTTAATAGAACCAAGTAAGTTTTTCTACATTTCTCTACAATATGAGAAAACATCAAGAAAAGGATGTAGTTTAGAATGAAGATTCAGTAATACTTCATGGTCTTCTCACCTTCACTGATAAAAAAAAAAGATTTACAGGATTGCAGATTAGAATAGGTGAAGCAAACACGATCCCTGCACTCACAACCAACGGAACTTATTCAGACAGAGATTCAATTTACGGTTATGATTAAGCAATTCATGTAGACAGAGTAGGAACCCTATAATCGGAGCCGTCGCGTTGGGCGGGGCGACCGGGGCGATCGCAAAAACAAAACAAAAAAATTGGAAATTCCGTTTTTTTTTTTTTTGGTTGTAGATTTTTGGGATGGTGGGGGGGGGGCGCAAATATCAAGAGTAGGGCGCCTCACGAAATCTTGCACCGGGCGCCAACAAACCACGCGACGGCCCTGCCTATAATTATATCTTAACCTCATAGTAAAATGCTCTTTCATGGCAGTATGGACATCACGTTGAATAGCAATAATTATTTGGGTCAAACTCAATGAAATGTGAAAGGATTAACCCGTCCCTCCCTTGTGTCAAATGACTATTTTCTTTCCAGGTAGTTACATGAGTAGGAGTGGGTCTGATTGCAAACCTCTAAGATCGGTGGTGAATTCGCTTATTTGTGGATATAAGTTTAAAGTCTTTTTTGTTATACAAAAAATCATTTCATTAGCTTTGTAATTGGTAATCATTAATGATGATATTTCTATTATGTTTTAAAGAATTGAAATATAAATTCTTTTCATTATAGCCAATTAGACAAGAGAAGGAAAAACAAAAACCAGAATTTTTTTTTGTTTGTTTCTTTAAATCTTTCATTTAAATCTTTCTGAATTTTTTTTTCCATCACATTTTCTGAAATTACGAAAGTTATTTGAGAAATTCAAATCAGATTCTACATAGGATTTTGTCTGTTTGTTCCAAACTTCTTCCTGATCGCTATAGACTTTCACTTCCAGTCTTTGTTAAATGCCAATAAAGATATTTATAATTATTTAAATACATATAATACAAGTATAATATATATGTAATTATATATTAATATTTTTATAGACGTTTAAGATTTACAGTCTGATTCATTTTTATTGTACATGATTTCCTCTTATGATAAAAAGTTTTTTTTAATTCATAAATTATAGCCTTCTATTTATTTATTTCATAGTTTTTCCCACGTAAATTCACTATTTCGAATATAATTTATATTAAAATTTGACATCGTTATCAACACAAGTCACTTCTGTAGACATAGGCCTACCATCACTTTTTTTTTTGTTTTTAAATAACCAAAATACGTTGACCTGAACCACATATATCATGGATGTAAGAATATCAAAAGCAATCATCTCAATTTTTTTGAAAAGGAAATCTTGTAATTTAAAATCTCAAAA
>JAFIDM010004315.1:33609746-33620824 GCA_023159025.1 Thereuonema tuberculata | reverse complement strand
CCTTTTCACCTTACGTAATTAATGGACGTCCCCTATCTATGATAAATTTTTATTTTTTATAGAGATTAGAATGTAGGCCTCGTGGTTCAATGGCTAAGACGTCTAACTTCTGAGCAGTATTCTACCTAATAGAAATAGTGCTTCTTTCTTTCTTGACACTTTTTTTATTCCAATTGATACTTTTGTGTTTTTGAGTTACAAATAGTGATTTTTTCGGTATTCCACCTCAAAAACAGAGTGCTTCTTTCTTTCTTGACTCTGTTTTCTTTACTCTAACATCTGCCGTGTACACGCACTTATTTTCCAATATCACATAGAATTTGGTTAAGTAAGAATATTTAAAATATTGCAACGTTTCGGCAATTGTAGTTCTAATTGTCAGTTTCGAATTACAAATAAACTGGGAAATAAATAAACAATCTTGAGATTCAAAACAAGGTTGAATACATTCCTTATTGATGGGGGTAAGGAAAGGAGATATAAGTCAAAAAACAAGATGAAGAGAGTTGTAGTCCCTATGGCCTAATGGATAAGATATCTGACTTCGGATCAGAAGGTTGCAGGTTCGATTCCTGTCGCGGATGTTTCATTGTAAAAATTATTTATATTTTCCATTCTCACAGAAAATTGCGCAGGACAGACACACAGACAGAAAAATAAAAGATTTTAGTAATATAGATTAGTATTCACAGCATATTTTCCCTTTCAATTTTGTATTAAGGAAATTTAAAAAAAAGCGGGAGATTATGCAAGTAAATACAGTGTAAGAGAAGGGTCTCCACCCCTCCACCTTTCCCCGAAATCTTAAAATGTGTAGAATAGGTTCTTTTTCTTTCTGTTTTGGTTGGAAGGGAGGTTGAGTTTTTCATTTTTTTTTTTTGGTCAGCTCACTAACTTGGCCCACCACAAAATAAAATCCTACTTTTACAACCCTGAGTCTATTAGTTCTGATTTCATTACCAAATCTTTCATTCTTCTTTAATTTTTATTTATTTTATTTGTTCATTCCTATGACAAATAAAAGTCTTAGCTTATCATTGTAGTTCTGGCATTCCAATAGAGCTTAGAGAGATTCTGATCCAATTCCGAAGAATCCTCAAGTCCCTGACAAAGGAGGAGATGGTCTTCATCCATACATGAATTGGGGATTTTACAAATTACACATTCCTTGGATGAAAAAATACCAATTCTCTTTAGATGAGCTGCCCAACAGTCATGTCCAGTTCCAAGTCTTGTGCCACTGCTTCTTTTTTTGCTTTACACTTGTTATTCCGCCACATATTTTATATATAACTAGTCGGCTACCCGTCGCTTCGCTCCGGAAGCCTCCCTTATGTAACGGAAAACAATTTTTTATTTATTAAAAAACACACACACACACACACACACACACAAATTACATCAAGGAAACTAAAACTAAAATTTTTTAAAAGCTTTTTGTTTTAATTTAATTTTTGATGTCTATATTTTCTCAATCTACGACTGCTTTTAGAACCACCTTGTAAATCATATATCTATGATATATTTTTATTTTTTACAGAGATTAGAATGTAGGCCTAGTGGTCTAATGGCTAAGACGTCTAACTTCTGAGCAGTATTCTACCTAATAGAAATAGTGCATCTTTCTTTCTTGACTATCTTTTTTTTTTATTCCTATTGATACTTTTCAGTGGTTTTCGAGTTAGAAATAGTGATGGTTTTTGAGTTACAAATAGTGATTTTTCAGTATTCTACCTACTGAAATACTGCTTCTTATTTCTTGACTCTTTTTTTTTTTTTTTTATTCCAAATGATACTTCTCAGTGGTTTCTGAGTTACAATAGTGTTCAGTATTCTATCTAATAGAAATACTGCTTCTTTCTTTTTTGAGTCTTTTTTTTATTCTAAGTGGCACTTTTCAGTGGCTTTTGTGTTCCAAATACTGATGGTTTCTGAGTTACAGATAGTGATTTTTCAGTATTCTATCTAATAGAAGTATCGCATCATTCTTTTTTGACTCTCATTTTAATTATAATTGTCACTTTTCAGTGACGTTTGAGTTACATTTATTGATGGTTTTTGAGTTGCAAATAGTGATTTTTTTCGGTATTCCACCTCAAAAAAAGAGTGCTTCTCTCTTTCTTGACTCTGTTTTCTTTACTCCAACATCTGGCGTGTACACCCACATATTTTTCAATATCACATAGGATTTGGTTAAGTAAGAATATTTAAAATATTGCAATGTTTCGGCAATTATCGTTCTAATTGTCAGTTTCAAATTACAAATAAACTGAATGATGTGAAATAAATAAACAATGTTGAGATTCAAAAAAAAGATTGAATACATTCCTTATTGATGGGGGAAAGGAAAGGAGATATAAGTCAAAAAACCATATGAAGAGAGTTGTAGTCCCTATGGCCTAATGGATAAGGCATCTGACTTCGGATCAGAAGGTTGCAGGTTCGATTCCTGTCGCGGATGTTTCATTGTAAAAATTATTTCTATTTTCCATTCGCTCAGAAAATTGCGCCAGACAGACAGACAGACAGAGAAATAAAAGATTTTAGTAATATAGATTCCATTTTTTATTCTTTGAAAATTGTTTGGCTTCTTTATAAAATTGCTCAAAGGATTTCTTAGCCAAAAGTTTTTTTGTTGCTTCTTTGGTAATGCCCAAATCACACCAGCATATTTTTTCATCATTGATTTGCTTCATTGAAATGTCAGTGAAGTGTTCCTATCATTGTGACCGATCACACGATCGAAGAATATATGATGAAATAGTGCATATGATTGGCCGAGAGTTAAAACCAATCAGCGTCGAGCTCGATATCATGGCGAAAGATTCCCCAGTTACGAAAAGATGGTGTTTAATCTTTTTTTAGAGGTTAAAATTGTGTTTCGGCAGCGCAATTTCGATAGAATTTGAAATGACTTTTAGCAAGCTGTCAATCTGTTCGAAACTCATTGTATATTGTATTCAAGCATCTCTACTATTTAAGCGAAAGCGAGGTGAAACAGCGGCAAATCTCACAGGCCTTTGCAAGCGTAACGAGGTGAAGAAGAAATGAAATCTCTCTTTAAAAAGTTGTCATCTGCAGATTCTAACGCATAGAATTAATTTATTTCAGTAAAAATATTGTTTATTTTCGAAAGATAATCTCCTCACTGTGATACTTAATTTATAAAAGCCCTCCGATTCAATCGGTTGGCTTCTTTGCTCTCGAAGCTCGTCTGTTCTGATTGGAGCTTTCACTAATTGCTATCATTGAAAACATTGATCGGATAGAGCAGTTTCTAAATTTTTTCATCATTGAAATCAATGATGAAAATGGTCAAGTGAGGCAAATCACACGATCATAGACCTCGAAGATAAGGTCAATGATTGAAAACAATGATGAAAAATATGATTTGGGCATTAGTGGTTTTTCGTAAACGATTATTGAGTCCGACTTAGCTAAACTGTCAACTAATTTGTTGTCCTTCAGTCCAATATGAGAGGGTATCCATTAGAAGGCAATGGTTTTACCCAAATCTTTCAATTGGATAAGGGTCTGTCTAATATCACTAACAGTATAAGAAGGTCATTGAGTATTAGATGACACAGCCTGTATGGCAGACTTCGAATCGACCAACAATACCACTTTATCGAACAGGTTTATCTTTCACTACTGTATTTTTAATATGATCTGTCCAATGCAGTTTATTATTTATTATTTATCCTAGGTATTTGGTACATGTATTTTTTGTTATAAGATCAGTATCAAGTTTTAATTGAAAATCCGAATTGTTAGCATAAAAACATATACAGTCCGTTTCTGAATGGCAGACCTACCATTTCAGGACGATTCTACTCCTCAAAGGGGTGATACACTGAGATGGATACTTTCCTAAAAAATTCTTTTGGACATTTCCACTTTTAAGAAAAAAATAACGGAGGAGCATTTTTGCAATAGTATTTATTATTTCCATAAATCTTTCCCGAAAAGCGCAAATAGAACACGGCTACTAGTAAACTAACACTATAAAAAGTAAACATCCCATCTTCCTCGCCCCTATTTGGAAGAAATCGCAGGAGACTTGACGCATGCGCAAAAGCGCTGAAAGCTCTCGAATACGAAAATGGACTGTATATATTTTATTTATTTATTTACAGAAAAACCTCGTTAAGTCGTCACTTGGATAAGTCGTCACTCCGTTTAAATCGCTGTTTTCCTTTGGTCCCGACAAGGTCTCATACACATTAATGTAAAATAATCCTCTTTTACCCGTCACCAAATTTAATTCTATTCCGGATAACTCGTCATCCTCAAAATGACCAAAAGCATCTTTCTTCTCCATTTTGCATGCCATCGTGCTGTCTTTTCATCCCCGCCCCTTCACTTTAAAAAAGTCAAGCCTTTACGGGGAATTTTCGACCACGCCTGTCACTTCATTCCTTTCCTACCCCTTCGGAGGATATGGGTTCTTGGAATCTCGCTGCTAATCATTCAAAGCACACTTCTTGCTGCGACTCTATCGAGCGTAAGCATTTTTCTTGACCGCTCCTGAGTGTGACTTCATTTCATAGTGATTAAGCCCCGCTATAAGGGCTATTTTTTTCTCTTGCAATTTCGTGGTTCGATTACGGTTTTAACATTATAGGAAAACGAAAACTTACCTCATTATCTTTTAAAGAAAAAAAAGACTTAATTGCACTTTTTGAAAAATCAAATGTTTCGAAAACAGCTTTTGCCAAAGAACACTATATTCCAGGACTACATTAAACTATATTCTTTCATCGAAACAAGTACGTAATTGAAGAAGCTGACTGCAAAGACAAAAGAAAGAGAATGAGGAAATCGAAGTTTGACGAGATCGAGGAGGTTTTAGTTCGATGGCTAAAACATGCCACATCGCAAAATGTGCCAATTTCTGCCGTGATTCTCAAAGAAAAAGCCATGGAAATTGCTAAGGAGTTGAACACTGAAGATTTCGGAGGCAGCAATGGTTGGCTGGAACGTTTCATAAGACAGACATTGCCTTTCTTTTAAAACGATTAAAATGTGGTAACTTCTTCTTCTTCTTATGAGTTTGGCCTACTATGGACCGCAGGAAACAATTGACTAGATGAACAGTCTTTTCCTCTCCTCCCAGTATTTCTTCATTCTCTCACTCTGCTTCCGCCTTCTATCATCTAACCAGATTACTTTGGTCCTCGTAATTTGTTTATCCTGGAACCCCCTGAATCCATTAACTCTCATTCTAAACACTTTTCTATTCCAGATCTCTTCTGAATTAATCCCAACTTGTTCCATGTCTCTTCTAGTTTCCTCAACCCATTTAGTCGTCAACTTTAAGTTGGTGATATAGTTGAAGATCTTCTTAGTCAATCTAGATTCGCTCATCCCCTTACGAGGTGACCATAAAATATCAGTCTTCTCTTACGTATCGTGTCTGTAATCTTTTCCACCCGTTTGTATAAATCCATATTTTTCCTCTTCCTCCATGTACCATCCTTTCTTTTTTCCGGTCCGAGTATCTTCCTTAAAATTTTTCTTTCTCTCTTTTCAAGTTCCTCTATTTCCCCTTTTTTTGTTTAAAATTAGGCATTCTGAACTGTAGATCCCTTCCGGCTTGACAACTGTGGTATAGTGTCTGAATTTTGCATTGTAGGAGAGAGCTTTTTTGTTATATATATTCTGCACTAACCTGCATGCCAGTTCGAACTTACTGATGCGTCCGTTGATTGCCTCTTTATCAAGACCATTTGGCTGGATCCATTCTCCTAGATACTTAAATTTGTCAGTTCTTTTAACCTTTCCATGTCTTGTATTCAGATGTGTTTCTCTGTTATGTTTGTATTCCATATATTCAGTTTTCTCATATGAGATCTTGAGTCCTGTTTTTTCTGCGATCTCGTGCAGTTTTTCAAGCATTATCTTGTCATTTTCCCTCTTATCTGTTAACAACGCCAAATCATCAGCGAATGCTAGACACTCAACTTTTAAACCCTTCTTCTTCGCACCTAAACAGATTCCTTCAATTCCGCTTTCCGCCATGGCATTCTTCCATGTTCTCATAATTTTTTCCAGTACGATATTAAACAGAATTGGTGAAAGTCCATCCCCCTGCCTAACTCCTGTCGTAATCTGAAATGGCTCTGAAATTTCCTCCTGAAATTTAACTTTAGAGACAGTATCTATTAATGTTTGTCTGATGATAGATTTGTTTTTTTTATCCACGCCGAATTCTTCCAAGACATTGATGAGCGTCTGACGGTCTATCGAGTCATATACTTTTTTGAAGTCGACGAACGAAATCACTGTGTTCTTACCCCTCAACGCTCTTATTCTCAGGATGCTTTTGAGACAAAAAATTTGTTCCACACAGGATCTTCCCTTTCTGAAGCCTCCCTGATATTCTCCAATCTGATGATCCACCTGTTTTTCCACTATGTTAAGTAAGGCCTTGGAGAGGATTTTGTAAGAAACAGGTAACAGTGAAATTCCTCGGTAGTTGTTAGGGTCAGTGCGGTCACCTTTCTTGTGGAGCGGATGTATCAGAGCACATTTCCAATCACCTGGTATTGTTTCTTTTTCCCAGACATCGCAAATCAGATGATGCAAGCTTTCTACTGCCCTATCTCCTCCGAACTTCCACATTTCTGCAACAATACCATCCTCCCCTGGTGCTTTATTTTTTTTCAGTTCTTTAATAATACTTTTTATCTCAATGAGGCTTGGTGGTTTTGACAGTGGGTTTATGTCGGATGGCTTCTTGAAGTCGAGTCTTTCAGACGGTGCTTCGCAGTTTAGAAGGGTATCAAAATATTCCGCCAAAAGTTGGCAGTTCTCTTTGTTACCTAATGCAAGGGTACCGTCCTGTCTTTTAAAACAGAGACTTGGAGGCTGGTACTGTTGTAATTCTTCCTTAAATGTTTTATAGAATGTTCTAGTGTTATTTCTTTTGAAATTTTCTTCCAAACTTTCCAGTTGGGTTTTATCATACTTTCTTTTTTCTCCTCTGATGATCTTTGCAGTAATTTTTCTTTGTTGACTGAAGTCATTCCATGTTTCCTCTGTTCGGTTGGAATGCCACCTTTTCCAGGCCCTTAGTCTATCGTTGAGGGTGTCGTCACACCTTTCGTTCCACCATCTGTGTCTCCGTTTCTTTTTCGGTTCCTGCAAGTTTTCGGCTGTTTTTGTTAAAGATTCCTTAATTTCTTCCCAGTTGTTCTTATTACACTTTGATAAGCTTTCTCGATATGTATTTTCATTTTGTTTGAGACTTTCTATGTCGATCCTTCTTCTGCTTCCAGCTTTGTTACGGAGTCTATTCGGCTGAAATTTCGTTTTAATTTCCAAAAGATAGTGGTCTGTATTGATATTCGTACTTTTCCTCACTTTTACGTTCAGAATTTCACTTCTATTGGTAGTTGTTATTGCAACATGATCTATCTGAAATTCTCCTAACATTGGATTGGGGGATAGCCATGTCTTCTTCTTCTTTGGCAGGGCTCTGAAATGTGTATACATAAGTTTTAGATTAAATTGTCTGCAAAATGCTATTAGTCTCTCACCGTTTCTGTTTGTCCTCTTATGGGCTGGATATTCTCCTACAGTCATTCTGTATTTCCTCTCTTTTCCTATCTGTGCATTAAAATCCCCAACCAAGATGGGAAATCTTTGATGTTTCGTCTTCCAGTGTTTCCCAGAAGTTTTCTACCTTCTCTTTGTTCCTTTTGTTGTCTTGATTTATAGGGGCATGGGCATTGATGATCGTGTAGGTTTTATTTCCGCATCTGAAAGTTAGGAATTAGATTCTCTCGGATGGTGAGGCAAAGTTTGTGATTGAGTTGGCTAAAGTCTTCTTGACCACGAAGGCTGTCCCTAAAATTGGTAATCTTCCATTTGAGACCTTGTGCCTCGGTTTGCCCTTGTATATTCTGAAGCCATCCGATTCCATTGTGTTTTCATCTGGAAACCTCGTTTCTTGCAATGCCAAAATATATATGTTCCTTTCTTCTAAAACTTTGGTTAGTTGTTTTAGTTTTCCTGTTTGGATGAGAGTGTTTATATTTAGTGTCCCAAGCAGATGTTTTCGCTTGGGTTGTATTTTATATGTTGGGGTTCCAGGAAGCTCCGACTCTTCCGTACATGATATTCCAGGCTCTCCAGAATCCGATGGCCTGGGTGCACCACCCTTGGTGGTGGGGGATTCCCGTTTCTGGTTACCCCCTGGAGTAGTTTCAACCGAAGATGTTTCCATAATGCCACTTGTTTAAATCATTGGGAAAACAGGACATCCTACTTTCAAGAATAGAACTAAGGTTGTAAGCCCTAGAGCCCTTTGCTCTCGGGGTAGGTCTCAAGCCTTTGAGAATCCCTTCTCTATAAAATGTGGTAACTATAAAAAGTGTGTGTGTGTGTGTGTTTTTTTTTTTTTCCACTCATTCATTTGCATGTATTGATTTCTGAAAATCTTGTTTTTCTCACTGTATCCTACAGCAATTCATAAAAATACTGTATTTCAGTGGGTTTTTTTTTTTTTTCAAAAATTCCCACTCCGCCTAAGTCATCACTGCGCTTAAGTCGTCAAAAATGTTTGGTCCCTTGAGTGACGACTTAACGAGGTTTTACTGTATTTATTTATTTATTTGAATAACTCAAAGCAAAAGAAAGAGCAAATCTTTCTATTGACAATTTATTTATTTCAATTAATTTAATTATTTCAATTCTAAATAGAAAAAATAATACAGGGTTGTTTAAAATAAATGTTAATTAAAAAAAAAAGAACAATTTAAGATGCAATTACATTTGTTTTATCACTTACGGTTTAAATAAGATAAAATAAGTCAATTAATCAATCTTTGTAAGATAAAATAAGACTCACATTATTTGATCATTTATTCAAAAACTAATTGAGCGCTTCATGAGCATTAATAGCTAAAAATAAGAAAATCCAGTTACTAAGAAATCAAAGAGTTCTTTAACTGTTGATAGTGCTGTAATTCCTGTAGAGAGATTGATGGAACCAAAATATCCAAGGCTTTTGTAAAATCATCTAGAGTTAGTGTCACTGGATCTTTTTGGTTTCCAGTTCCTTAGAGAAAGAAAAACAGACATTTAATAATCAGTTTTGCTTTAACTTTGATTGATTGATAATTTTGTCTCAATTCACAGATACTAAAATTAATCCAAAAGATCAATTAATAAACATAATTAAGTTTGTTTCCAAATAAGAAAAATAGCAACAAATAAAAAATGGGAAAAACACTTGTGTAGATACGAGTTATTCAAAGAAATAAGCGTACAATCTTACAGAAAAGAATACTGGTTTGACTTGCAATTAATTTCACTTTCATTATGACTACGAAATACATTGATATTGATGACAAACTTAGGAATTCTGAGCTGAGAATATCATTTTGTTTTAATGGTACAAGGGGTGGACACAATAATTTGAACACCCATATGAAAATGAGCCATAATTCATTTGTGCAGCAGAGCCACGCCATCTAGAATAGACATCTGCTGTCATCTGAGCCGTGAAGGTGGAGGTATCAGTCGCTCAGCAGCAGTCGTACGGGTTGCATAGGAAATTGTGCTAGCAGTGAAACGCAGTTATGTCTAACCTGTCAGACTTTGAAAGAGGCATGATAATTGGAGAGTGCCCTTCTGGAGCTTCAGTGACGAAAATAACCAACCTTGTGGGTGTTGCAAGAAGCACTGTGTCAACTGTTATGATAGCCTAAACAAAACATGGCAAGACATCATCTGTGAAACAGAACAGTGGGCGAAAGTCAAAGCTTGCCAACAGGGATAGACAGGTGTTGAAGCGGATAGTGACCCGACAGCACAGGACAATGGTGCCCCAGATAACCTCCAAGATGAACACCCATCTCCAGGACCCTGTATCAACCAAAACTATCCAATGGAAACTCCATGCTGCGAACATTCATGGCAGAGCGACTATTCCAAAGCCATTAGTGACACTGTGGAATGAGTTGAAGCGATTGCAATGGTGCCGCGAGCACAGACACTGAATACAACAGCAGTGGGGACACATCATTTGGTCTGATAAATCTGCATTTACATTATTTCAGACCACTGGACGTGCTTATTTGTGGAGAACGCCCACAGAAGCCTTTCGTGTTGACTGCCTCCTTCCTACTGATAAGCATGGGAGTGCTGTGATGGTGTGGGGTACATGGTATCTTGGCATGGTCTGGGACCTTTTGTATTCCTGCATGGGAAGATCACTGCACAGCACTATCTCAGCATTCTGGGTGATCATCTCAATCCTGTGCTATGCCGCAGACTGTGTTCCCTGGCGAACGACCTCTGTTCCAAGACGATAACACCCCCATTCACACTACTCAGTATATCCAAGCATCATTCGATGAGCACGAATATGACATGGAACATCTTGTCTGGCCTCTTCAATCTCCTGATCTTAACATAATTGAACCTTTGTGGGGTATTTTGACCCTTTGACCTTTTGTGGAGTCCAAAGTGTATGCTAGGTTTCCACCTCTCTCCACATTTTCTAAACCGCTAGAACTAGAAATTGAACTAGAGACCGCTCTGCATGAGAAATGGCCGTATATTCCATTTTTTAATATTGTGCATGACCTGTATTTGTCCATCCCACATAGTATATAAGCTGTAATTCAGGCAAAGGGTGGGCAAACACTCTATTGATGAAGATTTTGTGTTGTTTCACACGTGTTCATATTGTTTTGTCCACCCCCTGTATATTAAAAAAAAAGCAGAAAAAAAGTTTCTTATCTAAAATAAATAACAGTACTCAGAATTAGAGTTAAAATATGAAGCTATTATTCATAAAACTGAAGCATGACTTTTTAAGAATCAAAAAAATGTGTAGAGAAAAATTTTAACATTTTGATTAAAAATAATAAGGTGAGATCTCATTCTTGTGAACAAATGGAAACCACAAATGGAAACCATTGAAAATGCAACGTTTCTTTAGTTGGTGGTGGTGGTGAGGGAACAAATGAATTAAATATGTGAAAAGTCTTGAAGAATGTTATTTATATATATATATATATATAAAATTTGCCGGACAGCTTTCTGAAATTTAAAAACCAAATTAA
>JAFIDM010004315.1:33591450-33604087 GCA_023159025.1 Thereuonema tuberculata | reverse complement strand
GGCGGATTGGACTGATGAGAGGCCATTTAGCCTTGAAACAGTATTGTCTCTGATTCCCAGCACAATAACATAAAATAGCTCAGTGAATTTGTGTTTTGTTTAGTTATGTGCGTTTTTTGTTTTATTTTGCTGTTTCTTGATTCTTATTTATTTAAAGCCAATATTTACTTATCATTTTTAAAAACATATTTTGATTATAAAAAATAGGTTGGAAAAAGGATATTAATATGCGAATAAATATGGCATTACTTTAAATTAAGTAATCTGATTTTTTTTTTAAGTTTTAGATAAACTTTGATGTTTATTATCAATATTGAAAAATAAATCTTTGAAATTATGTTATTGCCTTATCATCTCAAGTATTTCCGCAGTAAAAGCCTCAGCCACAATATTTGCTTAAGCTACTGTACACATTATTCCGATCCAAGTAATTTAGACCTCTTAAAAGTTATGTCATTGCCTCTTTTATTCATCTTCAAATAGATTAAATATCAACCATTCCAAGAAAACAGTGAATTCACTTACATATTAAAAGATGTCATTTTTGGATTGGTAAGGATTGTCAAAAAAACCTCCATTGCATCCGAAATGGAAGAAATTTAGGAATTTGGACCAGTTTGTTTGGTAGAAAGTTCATCGGTTTGCTTGTAATCCCTTCCCCAAATCAGGCAAGGACATGACTTTTTTTTTTGGTTAAACGACTGCGTACCATCATAACCCCTCCCATTCCAAGTGAAAACAAAAGGTTTTCTCATTTTCAGATTTCAGCGAAATGCAATAAAAAACGTGCGTATATAAACTGTCTTTAGTTCGATTTTTGTTAACTAGTTGTTCCTAATCTTATCCATCCAGAAAAAAACAAAAAAAAATGGAAAACAAAACAAAAACATACAAACACCAAACATGAGGCCAATACAGAGTTTAGTTTTCGTTTGTGAAGCCAACAGGGAAATGCTATTCTTGACTTTCAGTTCAATCATTCGATTTTTTATTGTTCATGTATTTACGGTGTCAGATTCGTTTTAAAACCAAGTTACTTTTTTTTTAAGGATTTTTTTTCCTGTATTCATTAAAACCCTGGCACGAGAACTGAGTTAAGTTCTTTCTTTCCTATCATGCAAGGGAAGCCACTTTAAAGAAAAGAAAATCGTGATAAATAATTGTATTGAAATAATTCTTTGAAATTCAGACGTCTGAAAGATGTACATTTTTATCCTACACTTTGCTGCAAAAGAAACAGATTTTATTTAGAATAATGATGAATATTATGTTGACGATTTTGCTTTTGTTGTTGTAAGAAATTAAACAAAAAAAAAAGGATTTTAAAAAACGCACTGTACACGCAGCATTAATAGTGGGGTGATTGTAAAGGCTCCATGGCTTCTACACAGAGCATGTTGTCTAATGAAGGTGAAGCTGTGTGTTACAATAGTAAAAGGAGTAGCTACAGATTATTTTATTCTGTAATCACTGGTTCTGTTAGCTTTCTTTGTTGTCTATTTACTAATTAGTAAAATATTAATATAAGTAAAAATCATTGTTAAGATGCTCTAATAGAAAGAAAAAAAACATAAATCATTTACAAAAAAAAATTAGCGCACTCAGAAGCAGCTATCGAAATGAAATGAGAGTTCAAAGACCAGGAGAATTATGATGTAAATAACTGCTCACAATATAATAGCAAATGGTCTGTTTATTCGGGCCAAACGCTAGAGTCAGTAGTCCCATAGTAATAGTAGTATTGCATCGTAGTGCGGAATACATGCGGCAATACTGCTTGATAGGGAGTCATAGAGAATACCATCCGTCTAATATGAAAGATCCTCCTGTAGTTATTGTAACTGTACCTGCAGCTCCATCATACCAGTTGATGGTCAAACTTGCCATCCCAGCTGGTCTCACACATGTTTAATGGGCAACAAGTCTGGAGACCTGGCGGGCTGAGGAAGAATGTCAACAGCATGGAGGCACGCCAGAGAAGCCCGTGCTGTATGTGGGCAGCATTATCTTGTTGGAAAATGAAACGCTGTAGGCATTCCCGAATGAATCTCCCGAATGTACTGCTGCGCCTTCAACGATTCCCTGACCAGCGGAGTCCGAGAATCGTAGGCTCCCCACAACATGACGGCCTCCAGTAATGGCATCATAGGTAGTTGTGTCCATTGGCGGTTATCCGTGTCAAGGAATAACCTGGATTCGTCACTAAACGTGATTCGTTGCCAATCGATAGCTGTCCGCTCACTACACCATTGCAAACGAAGCCGCCGATAATGGAGTGTTAATGGCTGACAGCGTAAGAGGCACTGAGAATGCAAATCTCGTTCTGCAAATCACCTCTTCTGCAATCATGCGGGTAGACAAAGGGATTTCTAGTAATGCGGCTACATGTCCTTGGATGATGAACAGGGACACTCTTGGATCAGTTCGCGCCTGTCGATCCTCTCTTCTAGACTTCCCAGCGCTTGTGTGTTACCCTTATGTCTCATCTGCTCCCAACACCTTCGCACAGAACAGTCGGAACGGCGGCGAAAATGGCGGCCAATTCGGGAACGGAATGATCAGCCTGCCTCTCGCAGTCCAACGATATGACTTTTTTCAAACTGTCACTTTTCAAAACTGCGTCGTCCAGGCATGCTAAGTACTCAGAAACCTGCACTCCACAACCACACTGATTAGAAAGCAAACGGCGGTCGTTCACAAAACCACAGCCGTAGCGATTATGCCCCTGGTGGCAGTTCTCAGCAAGCAATCGCAGCCCAACTGCAATCAGTGGCACCATTACTTGTGACGATGATGTACCAGTATACTGAATTTCGTCGTTCTCGGATCATTCGTTCTGGGTATGCTAATTTTTTTTTGGCAATGAATATATATCAATATCAATTTTAGGAGAACACTCCTACTATTGCAAATTCCCCTCCACTTACAAACATGATTTCAATGGTTTTGAGATTTCCTCAGCGAGATTCTGTCATATCTCTAATCTTTACAGTCGTCGAGTCAAAGAAGAACGGACAGTTACAGGAAACACATCACTCTACTAAAGTGTTAGCCTTTTATACAAAGTAATAAGCAAACAGATTCGTTGTTTTTCTTTCTTTTTTTTTTTTTAATTAGTAAAATTTAAAAGGGAAATAATTTTAAATGATGGCATTTAAGTTAAATACCTTATGTTTCAACAGCAGAATACCTAATTGAAAATTGAATAAAAAGATAAAACAAGAAAAAAAATAATTTAAGACAGGGAACAACAGCCTTTTTTATTCACTAAATTAATTTTTGTTCTTGTTATTATTATTTTTTTATCCCACCAACATTTTACTACCTAACTCTTAATCGTGATAGTCTTTATGTTAATAATTTCTAGTAAAAAAAAATCGCTCGTTTATAAAATAAAAAAAATGTGGTCGCGATCTAAGAGAATTAGAACTCCTGATCTGTAGGATATTGACCGATCGGTAAGGAAAGCAAGAAAATTTAATTTTATGAAATTAAAATATATTAAATATATAGGTTTTTACAGCTTGTTTCCCAAAACATTCTGAGAAAAGAAAATTCATCTGGAAAGATAACAATCAACTATTATTTATAAGAGCGATCCCACGCTAGCCGTGGACATATCGTTGTGCGAGGCAGGCATTGGACCTCCTGACCCATCTGCCATTCACAGGTTCATCTAGAAGAGTTGTCAACCCACCCACCTGTATTTCCGGGTGGCCCTCTTCGCGTTCCCCTCGACTCAGAATAGAAGCACAGCTACTCTCGAAACCCACCTGCACGATTTCAGAGACACCTGTTGATCCCTCATTAGGATTTTAACACCTGAAATTCAACTCCGAGAACCTTTTAAGCCATCGAAAAAATGGTTTATTATTAGTCAGAATACAAGGGTAACTCCGCTCTATTTAAAATATCTTGAAAACGGCGTTTTACGTTTTTATTTCTGTGTCTTGTTGTGTAATCTGAAGGTACTAATAAACCGTATAAACTAAGGACTTCGTTACTAAAAGGCCTTTTTTTTTTAGGAAAGTGATTAATTCAATTATTCATTGTTTTGTATGGGCGCCTAGATACAACTTTGAATGGGTCTTCTTGAAACTCCGCCTGCATATTAACCTACAAGAGACGTCATGTTTAATTTGAAAGTTTTCCCGTACGGATCACTGTAAGGAAACTTGCGCTAAGGTTAAAAAAAAAATTACCGTAGAAGCATAAGGAATGAAATAATGAGTTTCTATCGATGGCTCAAACGCATACTAATCTACTGTCATTTGAGCGTGCTTGAATATGATTAAAACTAATTTGATTTAAGAAATCTAATAATTTTCGAATTTAATTAATTTTCACAAAATGGAAAATTTGTATTCAGCAAAAACTACAATTAAAAAATTCATAGGAAAAGTAATGATCAAAGAAAAATGTAAAGTATAAACATTTAAAAGAAAGTATACTTTCAGATCTTTACAAAATTAATTAGAAGTATTCTTAGGGTTTTATTTTCCCTCAATTAAATCAAAAGGTTTTACATTTTCGAATAACTAAGTTTATTTAAAAATGATAATTTTTTGGTGCGTCAAAATCACGAAATTTGGTTTTCGCACGTCTTTTTAAAATGAGACTAAAGGGAAAAAATTTATTATACAATCAGTAAGCACAAAAATAACACTGTTTATCTAACATCTAAAAATTTGAATCCTGTATAAAGAGTTAAACCTTGTATTTTTTTTCCACAGATTGGAAATATAAATATTGCATATATATAATATTACCCTAAATAGTAACATTTTAAATTTGTTGTTGTTCCGTGCGGTTCATAGCCGAAGGTCCGTGTTCTATGGATCTCTAGTGTTCCCAAGATGGCGAACCCCTAGAATTTCAAGAGAAAGATACTGAGGTGGTTTCCCGTTGCCTTCCTCAGGAAATCATTAAGGAATGAATTCAGACCCGAAGAGAAAGATGAAGAAGCAGACAAATACAGGAAAGAAATTTCTCATAAACAGCCATGCCCACGTCGAGATTTGAACCCAGGTACTGACGTATCTGCCTCCTGCGAGGCCGCCGCCTTGCGCACAAGACCACATCTTAAATATCATCATTGTATCTAAAAAAGGCATTTTTCAGACCGAGAAAAATCCTCCTCATTTGAATGTGGATTAGATCTAAAAACTCTGCATGAATATCTTTTTTCTTTATTTTTTTTTTCTTATTACAATTATCTTTTACAATGTTTGATGTAGAAATTTATTCTCCTTTTCCCTTAAATACCAATTATTGTAACCTTCTCTCAGTAAATCTCAACATTTTTAAGTTAATCAATTTTTATTATTACTTTAATTTCAGAGCTTTGCTGTGAATGATTAAAAGGAGCTTTAGATTGAAAATCATTTAATAGGAGTCATCAGGAAGCTTCAGTGTTAATGAAGAAATTACAATTTATTGTCTACTAGCGGAGTATCCGTTCTACTTATGGGTTACAAAAAAAAAAAAAAAAAAAAGTTGTTCTGATGTAGATGGGGAAAATATTGAAATTTCTTTCGAAACTTTCCCAGTTGGTACAAAGTCACGTGATAGATACAAAGTAATGTTATATTTGAATTTTGTAATTCCAGATCCCTAACTTCCCATTCCTTGCTTCCCTTCTCCACACCCCTGTCACTTCAAAGCTTCCCCAGTTCGTAAAAAATATGTGATCATTACAAATCTATATCTATCGCGAAAATCTATAGCTATCCCGAAAACCCTTAGAAGTATCCATCTACAATGTTTGCCCTTTCCCTCACCGTCCTCCCGTTACGCCCATATTTCTAGTTTTTGCCTCCCGGTTAATATGTGGCGTTATTATGCACAATATTTTAGTTACAATTGTCGCCTCCAGGTGCCTGTGTGGCGCTTACAAAAAAGTTCATGGTCACCCCTCCCCCAAATAAAAAAGTTCATTTTTATACGACAGTATGGAACTTACCAATATGCGAAATTTCAAGTTTGTAGTATGTTGGGAAGTATGCTAAACATTTTGAACAGATACAAACACAAATCCACAAATTTCCCTTTTATATTATAGATTAATGCTTAAAGTATCTTACATTCTAAACTCGACAAACTGAAATTCAAACACTTTTTAAAGCATCATAAAATAAAGTCAATTTTTAAAACTAAAATAATCAAAGGTATTCAATGTAAAAATAACAAACAAAAAAACCCTCACGAATCTTAATACTCCATAAATCACTATCCATAAAATCCATAAAACACTATTACCTTTCCATGTTTGAAGTTTATTTATAAAGTTTTGTAAATAACTTATAACAAGTTTTAAATTAAGTGAATAGCAAGTTTTCCAACAATAAAAAGAAAGGTACACATTCTCGTGAGCGTGCAGTTGATACGGGACTGATATTGAGGGAGTAATATTATGAGAATGGCCGAAATGATGACGGAAAAGATGCTCCACAAACAAATTTGTCGTGTAATAAGTAAATTAAAAAAAAAGCACCATTTCAACGAGAAAAATTATAGGTGTTTTGAGAATTTAATTCTCAAATGCTGTTCTGGATAAATGCTGATATCGTATAAATGCTATATATCAGCAAAGAAAGTTTATCGATTTTTCCGGAAAATGTTTGAATTAATTAGCTAGTATTTTGTGTCCGTAGCATTCATATGAATAACATCCGATATCAGAGTAAGTTATATAAAAAATATTTAATTGAGATATTTTATAATAAAGTATTGCGTATTAAAATCGTAGGAGCTCGAAAGTCGTAAGCAATAATCATACTTATAAATCTGTCAGTGATGGAAAGTTAAACGTAATCGCATACAATTTGTGTAAATTTTATAAATATTATTATTATTTATTATTAATATCTTTATTTGATTGAAATTTTGTGATCTGATCAAATTAACAGTAAATTTAATTTACATTTTTATTCATTGGTAAATATCTTACATAAATGCTATCTGAATTAACTCTGTCAATAATCCTAATGTGTTTTGGTATTAAAACTTAAACAACTTTAAATATCTTAAAAAATATAGCATTACTGAAGAAGATATTAGGCCTATACAGTACTTATATAAAAATTACTATTAGATTAACTTAATCTTAAAATTACAAATGAAGTCTTATCTGTGTGAATTACAATTACATAGTCTATAGGGGAGAGGAGTGCACATTTGAACAGTGTTTGTTGAATTTCCCGCTAAAATATATAATTTTTAAGAAGTTTCCAGCACTGACAGCAGATGACAGCTTCCTAAATGTGCTGACTGCCATTTTCCCTGCTTTTCATTGTATGGTGTACACTCCGTGGATGGATATATATTAATATGCTTAAGTACTTACTTGTTTCGAATTTCATAGGGACTTTCTGATAACGTGATAGTTCCAGAGGTAAGTTTATTTATGTAATATTAAAGCCTACGGAATATACTTTGTAAAGGTTATTGTAGAACCTAAATATATCCTTCTTGTTTCTTTTAATGAAAGTTTTAATTTGTTCGGGCTATGTGGGACATATTTGAACAGTGGGAGCATATCTGAACAGTCTTCAAACTTGTCCTCCATGAGCAATCTGCCTATATATTGTGGAAAGTATTTCAAAAATTTTAGAGGAGACCGGGGTCAGTTGGCATAAGGGGCTAGTTGGCACACAGCTTCTATTTCATGCCACCGTGTAGCTAGAGCGCTGACATCTTGGTAGTGAAAAGTGTATGTAAAGGTGCACCATCCACTGTGACTTTAGTTTGCTTGGAAGCGTCACGAAGGAAGTGACCCTGTTTCATCGTTTTTCTAACTGGTGAGTAAATTTTTTCATCGTAAATTTTTTTGTTCTGGTGAACATGTAGATCGAATTAAGGTACTGCTGATGGCGGTTCTCGAAAAAGTGGATAACTGTGGTTGCATGCATGTATCATAATCTTTTGTTTCTGATGTTTGGGATTGTGTGGTATCCCTTTTGTTTTTGAAATCCCTGTGGGGCTAATTGGCATAGTTAGGTAGGGGTCAGTTGGCATAGCTATGACAAATGGTAAAAAAGGGGAAAAACTGGAGATGGCCAGATGAGAAAGACTAAATTTGGTACGACCAAACTAAAGTTCTGCGAAAATTGAACCTATCTGTTCAAATAACTCCTACATTTGTGTTTGATAACTATAGATAGCTAAGAATTCATTGTTTGTTCATACATTTAATTTAATTTGTCATACAGTTGTTTGTTTTTTTTGTTCAAGTATTATTAAAATAAAATTTTTGATAAATTAAAATGTTTTTCTCGAAAATTGCTGTGTTCTGCTCAAGTATCCCTATCCATAGCACGTTATGCCAACTAGCACCGCACCCGGGGTTAGTTGGCATAGTTGCAAGCTTTTAGGAAAAGTGTTTTTGGGATTACCTAAACACGGATTTAATTAATGGGTCCTACATAATTTTGTAGTCAAAAAGATTAGCTATCCGCCGCATTCACCAGAACCCCCTAAGTATTGCACACAAAAAATAGAAAAATCAAAAACCAAAATCTATACCAACTAGCCCCGGTCTCCCCAAATAATGATATAATATTTGTTTTTTAGGACATAAAAATGATTAGGACCAACAAAGAAAAGAAACAAGCCTGAAATATCCAATGATGTTATTTAGTAAGCAGTAAGGGTTGACAATGAAGGAAACCCTCATTAAGAGCTGCAGCTTCGAAGTATGACATGACTCATACAACATTATTTTATCAAGTGAAGAAGTTTAAGAATGATGATGACATAAGTGGAAAATATAAGTTCACGATACACCAGTCAGTAGGTGTTCACCGAGAAGCAAGAGTTTCTATTAGTTGACTAGGTTATTAAATACTATGCGCTTAATTATGGCATGAATTATATGATTATGCTAAGAAATTAGCCTGCAAGTATCCCGTAGCACGGGATAATAACGGGATTGCTGGACGAGACATGACAATCTTCTCACGTGACGCGAAAACCTGAGTATTACTGCCTTCAGGAACCAATGTATTGAAGTTTTTTTATAATTATGAAAGAGCTCTGCAATCTGGAGAAGTCACAGGGGACAGGATATACAACCTTGATGAAACGGGCAAGCTCCAAACGTTGTCGCTCAGCTTGATTTATATACAAAGTATGAGAAGGTTTCGAGAAACATGGATATTTACGTATCCTGAAAGAGAAGACTGCAGTGAGATAGAAAGGGGTTTATTGTTATAAAATTGTCACAGCCGGGGAATTCAGGAGAAACTGCTCGTACTAAAACAATAATACTTTGATGTCGACTTCAGTAGTTTTAAAGAAAAGATAATGTGACCATACTAATGCTCTTTTCATTACTTTTTTGTGTATTAATTACTTCTAACAGATGCCTGGACACTGTTTAAAATTGCCCCATTCTTGTTCAAAGGTACCCGATGGGTATCTCAATACCCAAAGGTATTGAGAAAAAAAATCTCAATAAGCTATACTACCGTTTACCTCTTGAATCAACATAACTGAAAAAAAAAAAAAAAAAAAAAAAAAAAATTATCTAGAAAGCTGAGAATTAGTGATAGTTTTAGTCTACAAGCTTCAATGGCAGATTTGGATCTTTATTAAGAGATAGCGCTTATCAATTTTGGTTGATATTGAACTTCCTGATAAGTAATTAGGAGTCAAAATTATGTAGGTGCCTTAGTTTGTGAAAGAACCTATTCAACATATTGAAATTGTTCGGGTTTTTTTAAATCGTTAATTGGGTTTGGTATCGTTTGCAAATGAGTCAAGAGTATTAACATAAGGTAAATTTGTTTCATTATAATTATTATAATTAATAATTTGTTCCTTTATTAAAAGAAATTAATAATAGATTAAGTGAATTACATTAGCATAATGAGCTTTGTCAGATTTTAATTATCTCTCTAATTCGGGATTTCTATTGTCATCTGCTGCTTTATATAGTTACATATAGTTTTGCTTCAGTGAATTTGCTTCTTGTGCTATCGAATTTTTATTTCTTAAAGACAGACGTAAACATCTTTAAGTCAGTCATTCTTCCAAACCCAATACCATACTGTAGTCCGTTGAAAAAACTGTAGATAACCATCAATTACACCTATCAACTTTTATCATTATCTTTGCAGAGGCGGCCACCGTATTTTGAATAGTAGATTACTATTTGTACAGTCAGTCGGTCTGCAGACCCTCGATCCAGCGTTTCGGATAACCGAAAGTTGCTAAATAGCTTGTCTTTGATTGTGTGGTTCAACTTCCGGGTATATGAGAAATGGATGTTGAAGTTCTCATGTGACTTCTAAGTCTTTTCGTCCCTAGATTTTATTATATTTATAATTACAGCTTCAAATAAAATTCCTTAGGAGATCGTTAACCTAATGACAGTGAATACATGTGAAGATTCTCGAAAGCCTTGAATTAATTCAAATATTCTTTTACGGCTTTTTCCAGTCGTAGCTGATTGAGTTTTTCCGTTCAAAATACTCACTGGTTAACAGTTTGGTTCTGGTTTGGTGTTAGATGATGAACCTATTTCACTTCCGTACTGCTTTCAGAGAAAAGCATCTTCCCTTGAGATACAGCTTTGTACAAAAGCAATGTCTGGAGGGTTTGTTCGCCTCTTTTGGTATAAGAATGTAGGATATCTCAATCTGTTGGTATCCTTTAAGTTGATATTTTTTTTAGTCTAAAAAGACAATATTTTGTTTCAAAAAATTTTGTTAAAAATTTAGATGAATAAAGTTTTCTGCAGCACAAAATTATTTTTCTCCAATTTCCTTATTATTATTTCCTGATTAAAAACAGAAAGTATTTGAATCAAACAGAATATCCCAGTATTTTATCAATTGTCACTTTAGAAGACAGCGAATGAAAAAGCTTTATTTGAACAAATCGATAGAAATCAGTTATTTGAATGAATCCGAAAAAGAAATCTCAGCAAACGTTATTCTTCAAATTCAAAGTTCACTGTAAATGGATTGAATTTCTAATGTGAAGTCGTAGTGAACGATTTTCTACACTTCCGTAAAGCTTGCTAATCTATATAATCAAAGTTTAGTTGAAAGGAAGAGTTACATCCATGACAAATTTAAATTCGGTTGTAATTTGGTCAATGGCGGACTCTGCACCCACTATATACTTACCCCTCTTTAGTTAAGAGATTAGTGTGATAGTATAATGTGCAAATTAAAGGAGATAAACGAATAATAATAATTCTTGAGACAAATTAAGAAAAATAATCATCTTTAACACTTCTCTTCAGCCCTTTTTTTAATAGCCATGTTTTCTGGCTACCGGCCTTACCCCACAGGGGAGGTATTAGTTTGATCTCTAACACAGGTAGATTGGAGATATACTTTTAAACATACTGCCAGGTTTCTTTTAGAACAGGTATGGAGAAGGCTTCTCCCTCAGGAAACCATTATGGAATGGCTTCAAACTGGAAGAGAAAGTGAAGAAAAAGCAAACAAGCACAGGAGAGGAAATAAACATCCATGCCGGCGCCGAAATTCGAACCCGACACATCAACCTCATGGGAGGCCGCCACCTAGATCACAGGGCTATGCCGGAAAGGCAATTAGATTAGGATAGGATAAATTATATTCGGTGAGAGTTGTAAGTTATTACAATAATTAAAAATTGAAATCTAATTTGTGCCTTAATAAAATAATTGGCATTATAGTCTTTGTCATTGGAATATTAATCAGTAGAATATCTTAAATAGATATCAGCAACTCGACAACTTTAAAGTTACTCTTGCTAGTAAGCTGAAATTTTAAAAAATTTAATAAAAAACTAACTGTGGTTTCGTTAGAACCAAAGAAAATCTGAGCATAAAGAAAATACAGATAATCATTTAGATTTTTTACGCGAAAACTTTCTGGGATAATCGGAAGTCTGGACTCCAATTACAATATTATTATTTAATCTTCCTTCTTTGAGAGGTGTAATAATTTCTGTTATTTAGTTCACGCAGTTTTAAAATCAGTTCACAAACCTTCCCGTTTCGTTATCAGGTTTAATATCTGATAAGAAGCGAGAAGTTCTAGTTTGTATCTTAAGGCTTGAAAACCATCCGTCATTATTTCTTCTGATAATTCAAGTGGTTTCAAAAGCAGGAAATAAAAATAAGAAAAAAAAAAAAAAAAGAGAAAGAGCGGGTTTTGAGCGTGGGAAGATGTTGACATTCACTGATAACAGTGGAAAGGTTATCTTAGTTCTTATTAAGTGATTAACGGTTTCATTAACGAGAAAATAGTATTTATTAATGGAAAAAATTCAAAATTCATTAGAAAATTGAATTTTGAATTGCTTTTATTTTAGTTTTAACACATTTAACTTTGAAAAAGTAGTTTTTGAAAATTAAAGTCGTTAATAAATAATGCTTTGCAAAACAGTGTTTGACGCCTTAGATTATGAACTGCGTCGGACGAAGTTAAAACTCAGTCCCAAATATGGAAGGAGAGGCATCGGCTCAGAAAAGAAGCAGATTAGTGAAGTATTCTGAAGTTTCTTTGTTTATATTTTTATTCTAGGTTTAAGAAATAATTCAAATAAATTTTCTTAAATAAAGAAAAACTTTAACGTGCTGTGAAATTTGTTTAAGGAATATAAGAAAAGAAAAGGAGAAACAGCACCTGAACAAAGA
>JAFIDM010004315.1:33566806-33587827 GCA_023159025.1 Thereuonema tuberculata | reverse complement strand
CAATCTAAAATAATAAATATAATATCTGATACTGTATTAACTTGGCTGTAAACATTAAGAATATGATGCAGAACTGTTCAAAGATACAGACAAATAATTCTTTCAGATTTATAATGATAAAAGAAATATAATTATAAAAAAATATTATTCTTTTAGATTTTATTGTGCTGAATGAATTATTGTTTCCATCTAATCAGCATTATCATGCCTAAAAATAAATTATTAATTTTGATATACTACTGCTTTGTTGAAAAGAAAAAAAATCGTTAAAATAGATAGAATGTTTACAGAATAAAAGCATAGAATTTATTTATTGATGATATTTAAGAAATAAAGATAAAATTGGACTGAGAAGTTGTGTTTTTAACATTGGTTTTTCTGGACAGAATTTGCTGCGGAGATGGTGGCTCCCTCTGTAAACATCATTTGGGCATCCACATATTAAGCTTTGAAAATCCAATTATCCACCCAGAGGCATTGAAATGGCATAATCTAATTCTTTAATTACTTGAAAATAATTATTAAATATATTCCAATGAAACCAAGATTAAAATTTAAGAAATTCTGGTAAATAAATAGAGAAAGAAAAATATCCATCATTCACAACACTCTATTAGATAAACAAGGAACAGCAGCAATCGATGGGGAATTTTGAAAACAGAATTTTGCCGTGTGGTTTGCTCGTTTCTCTTTATTGTTACATTCAATTTAAACATTTTTTTATTTACTTATTACTTCGACATGTCTGACGTTCCTTGAATAAGTAAGCAAACAGGAAAATTAACCAGTATTTTTTAAATTATAAGTTGACTCAAATAAAACAGATTATTTATAAGTTAATGTACTTCAGAAAAATAAAAGGAACAGTTAACGTGTCAATGTTCCGTTATGTTTAGGTCCAGAAAACTTAAAACCACATGGTAATGATCGTCTAAATTTACCAATAAACTTTAAAATCTTTTTTATATAATTAGTGTTCATTTAGCTACCTTTATACTGAAGTTAGTGTTCATTTATTTTAGACTGAAAGATGAATGAACATACACTGCAATTTATTTTTTATTCTTTTTGATTACCTTTTTCACTCTCCATTACATATTAAGGAACATTTTAAAAATTAAACCCAATCTTTAAAACACTGGTAGTTAACGAATATAAAAGTAACTTACAATCATCTCCAAAAATTGTCTCTCTCCTTTAAGATGTTAAATAAGATGAAAATAGATGGAAGCAATAAATGTGCTGTTATGAAATATATAAAAGAACGTAATTGCTTTATCTATTTTACATATAATTGACTTTTCAGAATACAAATACAGACAAGGAGTAGATATTGTTAATATTTACAATACGGCAATATTTGCATGTGGCAAATCGCTTTTTTAAAATAAATATAGATATAAGCTTTTCAAATTAAAGTTTTAAAACTAAGATACTAAAATCCACAGTGTAGAAGTAATGTAAAACTAGTTATAAAATAACTCAACTGAATTTCTGTTAGGTTATATCTGACTTATCAATTGAAACTTGGGAATAAATTCATTCTCACCTTTCCTTGACTCCGTCTCAGCAAACAATGGAAGGCTTAGTGAAATGAAATTAATTTCACGTGACAGATTGATAGCAAATGCTACCAATGTTGTAGATTAATAATGCGTGCCTCGCGCATTAAGGATTAAGTTCAACAATGGTTAAACTCCTTCTTTTTATTTCTGCATCTGACTGATATTCTGAATATTCACTGTAAATAAAATTCTATGTTAATTATATAGAAAGCTAAAATTTTGCTCAATGATCGTTCAGTTTCAAATTGAATAAAGTCGAATATAATTGGATGAATTCTGATAACAAATGGCACCATTATAATAATTATTTCGTTTTAAGAAACTAATACATCTGTCAATTTTTCGTATTGAAATATATTTCTTCCAATGGCCAATACTTATTTACATTTCAGTTTTATAAATCATTTACAGGAGTTTATATGGTTTTATTTTATTTTAGATTTCCGAGGAATGAGTAAACAGTGAAAATACATAATACGAAAATGAAAGAAATTACACATGATGATTATGAAAATATGTAATCCCTCTGTCATTTCTCAAAGAGAGATTGAATATACAATGTGAACAGGATTTATTAGAAGATTTTTTAATTTATTTCGTCACGTAATCACAGAGTTCTCAGTAAACACGTTATTTTTTTTTTTGTAATACTCTGCTTCTAATATGCAGAACAAAAAAAAAAAAAAGTTGATCCCACGCTGACAAAAATGTCTTCATTGGTTCGCTGTGTATCTGTAAAAAAAAAAAAAAAAAAAAAAGATAAGTAAGTCATTTTGTAATTTCGATAATAAATTCTATTTTATAATAGAACCGCCGTTTCCTATGCTCTGATATTTTAAGCTTTGTAGTTTTAAATCAATGTCGTAATTTCTAATAATAACAAATTTTACGTGCCTAATAATTAAACAAAATGGCAATCACGGAAGACAGAAAAGGAATCAAAATTGATTATTATTAATTTTCAAATATTTTTTTTTTTTTTTCTTTTTACAAATGCCCGGGCTCGTAGCTTAATCAGCTTTCTTTAGGCCACAACTAGGGGCGAGATATGATGCCTTTAACCGACGAATCGTTGCCCAGGGTACGCCAAGGGAGGCAGCATCAAGTGATACCCGCAGGAACGGACAGAAGGAGAAACAGAAGAAGAAAGAAACATCCATGCTAAGACCGGATTCGAACCCGGGTACCGGCACACTGGCCGCAAAGGCAAACCGCCGTCTAGACCGCACGGTACGCCGGCACGGCTATTTTCAAATATGTTGCATTAATTATTAATGGAATTTAAGGAAATTTGCAGTTTCCATCTTATCTGTTTCATAGCGAAACTCTAAACTTCTCATGAAGTGAATATGCAGCTATCTTCTAGAGCAGAGCTTCTTCAACTGTCTATAGTTATTATTATTATTATTATTATTATTATTATTATTATTATTATAATAATACTATCTTTCAGTTCTCGGTGCGTTGCAGCCGGTATACTAACATTAAAGGGGCCAAAATAGCAAACCTTACGCTAAGCTATCTGATGGTAAGCTATCAGAACAGTGCGAACTATAAGGCATGTCTCCAAAATCACTGATTTTTGTGCTGTATATAAAATTTTATCCGAGTTTAACAGTAGATTGATCAAATGATTAAGTAAATTTTTATGTATCAGTCCAGCAGCTGTTATAACAATTCGAATTATTTCTATGGAGTGAAGCTTGCGCAAATACCATATAGACAATACGCGACACTAAGCGATTAAACAGCGAGACAAAAACGTACAGCGATCCTAGCGGCAAGTCCTGAATGAACGAAATATCGTATCTGCTTATCTCAGTATGGCTGGAAGAGTGTATGCTGTTTTTGGCTGCTTTAGGCCTAACTACTAGATTCAGAAGAACTCCAGGACTTTTTGTCGATTTCCTCGTGACAGTAACTGTTGTGTGACAATTTCATATGGATAGGCCTACATGAAAGTTATTGTCTTATTCTACAGCTTGTAGTCTTTTATAGTGTGGAATTTCTAAATATTACACTTATATGACCATCTCTATATCTTTAATATCATCTAAGAAAACTAATAAAATAAAATCCAAACTTCATCAAATGAAACTTCGATATTTCGTCTTTTATTGCGAAGACTTTATCAAGATCTCTTTTTATAAATTTCTAAAGGTTATAAAACCTTTCTTCTCCTTCCTTTATATTTATTTTTTTCGTTATTTAATTTATAAAAAGAGATCTTGATAAAGTCTTCGCAATAAAAGACGAAATATCGAAGTTTCATTTGATGAAGTTTGGATTTTAATTTATTAGTTTTCTTAGATTACACTTATATATTTGTTGTTGGAATAATATAAATATTTAGATGGAAATGTAACTGGAAATGTTTACAATGATCATGATTTTTGGAAAATAATCATAAAATAATTTTGGTGTAATTAGAGATTAAATCTAATATGTTGTTATTGTAATAATGTCATTTTTTGCTTTGTTTTTAAAAACAATTATATGTTGAGATTTTAATAAAAAAAAAGGAGAGGAATTCTAATCCGTCTGATGAACGATAAGAGGATAACAGGATTGTCGATAAGAGGATGAGTTTAATTTTGTGATGTAAAGGAAAAATTTTAGGTTATTTTTTTATTTTTATAAAATATTCATATTATACGACGAAATATTATATTTATATTTCGTACTTTTATTCATTTATTAAATTCCTATTCCTCTTGTTCTGTCTAGGTCAATATTTATAAATATGAACTTCTTTCTATATTACTTAGCAGCATGCATATGTATTGAAATTTGATGTTGCCAGGACTTGCCACTAGGTTCGCTGCTGTCAAATTGTCTCTCAACTTAACAATGGTTAATCGCTTAATGTCGCGAATTGTCTGTATGGTATTTGGCTTGTGGGCCTTTTTATATTCTTCTGCCAAATTGAAGTATTTGGATATCTTAACTGATTCAACCTTATTGATACTGATGTGTAGTCGAAATGACAGAGACTAACGCCGTGGTTTAGTCTAAAGCACACACACCCAGGGCCGCGCCAAGCGGGGGTGCAAGGGGTGCACGGCACCCGGGTGGCATGTCTTGGAGGGGGGGGGGCGACAAATTATTTAGTTTATTAGGGGCGGCAACTTTTTGGCAACTTTTACCTGGCACCCCGGCGCCAACATACCTTGGCGCGGCCCTGCACACACCGTTTATTTACAATTATGTACAGATTTATATACAAATGGGATGGGATTTCAAGAATCTCTCTGAAGCTCTCTGTTCGGTCCGGCACTCGGAGAGCGTTAGCCGCGACGCTCCCTGTTCGGTCGGCCACTTGGTGAGAGGACAAGACGCGTCACTGATTGGTCCCCCGATTCGGCCAATCTAGAGGACTTCTCAACTTTGTATCAATATTGTTAACAGTTGGATGGATGATGTCGATTAGGAAAGCTTTTCTTTCTTGAAGACTATGAAGAACTTTATCGGGCCTGTTTGCATTGATGGTTTTATCTGTGTGCAACGGCAAATCATAGTAAAGTCTAGTTCTGTCGTCTTCGAGTATCGCTTGTTGTTTTGTATATGTAGCACGGTACTCTTTCTCTTTCCTCTATAAGATCAAACTTTTTAGCCAGTGCCATATGCATTATATTTACAGAGAGATCATGTCTATTGAAGTCTATTCATATAATTAATATAGACCTGGATCACTTAAAAAAAAAACTATAAATTAAAGTGCTTAACGGGTTCTAGGGTCTACCCAGCCCTCTGTAGTATGGGTACCAGGTTTCTTTCCTGGGAGTTGAAGGCGGGCGGGCGTCGGGCTGACCCCCCGGTAATTCGTCCCGTTGGTCGAGCTGCGGGAGCCATGGCCGCAGCAACTATCAAAGGGAGCAACTTTAACTAACTAAAAATTATTTTTTTCAAAAAAAGTCTGGAAAAATTCGTATAAAAGAAATTATAATCTAAATAAGTATGAAATTTTATTCCCAAACCAAAAATTTATATACAGCATAATAATGCAAAACTACTATAATATATTACAAATAAAGACTAACAATAATCAAAATTATCATCTGAAACAAAACAATAAAATAAAACTATCATACCCTCCAATTTTTAATAGTTATGGGCAAAGAAATATAAACTTCAATATAGAAAGAATCATAAATGATATGGATATAACTTAAATATGTTTTTAGAACATCAAAAAGTATCTGTTGTCAAAAAAAAAGAACCTTAAAAAATGGCTTATTGAAAATACTTTTAAAAAAAAAAGTAGAGAAAAGGAAATATCTTATTATTTTTTTCCCTCTATATCTCTCTCTCTTAGTAGAATTAAAATTTCAAACGGAAAAAGGGAAAACAAAAAAAAAAACCCAAGGTAATTAATGCTTTTAGACAGTGTCAAAAGCAAAGGGGCCCCGTAATACGGGGTACAATTTTGTATAAACAAAATAATTAAAAGCAAGAGCATATAAATGCAAGACCGTTCCTTTATGTTTTACAGGCAAGCTGTAATCTAGGGCCTCTAATACAATGCTTAGTGCATCATTTGGATATGTTAAAAAATTTATGAAACAATACGTTTGTAAATATTAACAATGACGTCCTGTTGGTAATTGCTAGTATTGTTATGTATGAAGCATCAGTATTATTACTGTGTTAATTGTTATCATTATTACTAACACTGCTATGGAAAACGTTAATTTTGGGGGTCCTACAGGTCTGATTTCTTTTACATTGTCATCTACTTTTTGATGCTGAACACAATGGTGAAGGTTTCATTCTAATATCTCAAACCGTTTGGCCGCTACAGAGTGTGACATTAAGTGTGACAGACAGACAACACAAAAGCAAGAGCGGTTCCCTATGTTAACAGTAACATGGGACCACTAAAAGCTCAAAGAAAAACAGAAGACTAAATTTCAGATATAAGTATTGATATTTTATAAGCATGTTAAATTAATTCGTAGAATACCTTCAATACTAATATTATATATTTATTATATATCATATATTTGTATATGTCAACCATCTATACTCAATTATTTGTTATTTTCTTTTTTATATATATATATATATATATAACGTATAATCTTGTAGACTTGTAAGTTATATACAGTAAAACCCCGGTTAACCGAACTGAAGGGGGGGAAGCTGTTTCGGATAAATTTTTTTTGGTTAAGCCATGAGCATCTAATATAGCTACAGTATTTTGCATTGTAATACAGTATGTATTTTTGAAAGGTTTTGAAGGTTTTGAAGGTTTTGAAGGTTAAAAAGGGAAGTAATTTTCAGTTATTACAATTTTGTTTTTGTTGGTCATCAGCCCTTAAGTTCCAGGGATTTTGATTTTAAAAAATAAATAAATGGGATAGGTGAATTGATATTTAAAAATAATTTAATTAATTATTTAAAAAGAGAATCCAATAAGCAAATTCCATAAAAAATATTTAGTTATTAAGTATTGAAGCCGAAAGTTATTTTTGTTATGTTAAGATGAAAAAAGACAAAACAAAAACAAATACTGTTGTGAGAATAATTCTTAGATATGTCTCACAAAAGAAATTTTAGAAGTTTGTTTGTAAAAAAAAAAAAAAAAAAATATCCTTTTTTTCCCGGCTTGAATATTTCTTTCTTCTTCTATGCCTGTTTATCTTCTTCAACGGAGGAATGAAGTCTATCTGTCTATCCTATCGACGTAGGATCCTGTGATAGAAGCATTCTGCCCAAAAATCAACAACAAAATGAAAAAAAAGGAACAACAAAAATATATTCTTTCGCAGACATTTCAATCGAACAAATATTATTTCATCAATAAAATATACTTCAACTCAATGCACCTAACAAACTTTCCGCACCCCTAGCAATCATCAATGGGAATCTAGAACAGCTGTTCCGTCATTATTATGACTGCTCAGATAGATTCACCCCTCGATGATAGCTCAGAAAGGTGAGAAATGTTATGCAAACCACTTCTACTCCCAGAAATGGCGCTCCACAACCGCAAAACAACAACAACAAATAGTAACGAAACAGCTGTCCCTAGATTTTCATTGGTGACAGCTTAGGGTGCGGAAGCAATGCCCATTATGTGCATTGAGCTGAATCATATTTATTGAAAAAGTTTATCTTATAAAGGTCAAAGCTTTCTCCATCTTTAAATATTATTTTGTATTAGTAGAACTATTAAAGCCGTAGCATTAATATCCGAAATTCAATTTATTTAACAGCCTGAATGACATTTCGTATATTAATTATTATGCACTATTAACTTTTATTTACAATAATATAAAACAAGGCAATTTATTTTTTAGTAAACACAAACCAAGCGAACTCGAACAATTTGCACGATTCTGAGAAAGAGGCCACTTGAACCGGAAGTGGACACATTGCATCGAAGGTATCATATTTGTTTAGTCAATTCAATATAAATATGCTTCAAATTTGTCCAATTACCATTATTTCTCATCTGGTTAACTAAGACCGGAAGGAAGTCTGGACCAGAAGTCGGATTTTTTTCCCAAAACTCCAGGCCGCGGGTAGTCCAACAAGCTACCTCTCATGGGGTACCGACTTCTGGGTTTTGTGTAAAGGATGTTACACATACACAGATACAGGGGGGCCTAAAAAAGTTATGAATTTACATTTTACTCTTCTAATACTCTTAAGATTGTTTTGGTCAAATCTTAAATTTAGATTCTTTGTTTTTTTTTTTTTTTGTTGTTTTTTTTTTTCTCTCTTTAAATTGTCTTAGAAAGATCTAATAATTATGAATTTGTAAAAATCAGGCGTCACTCTAAACGTTGTTCTAATATTCGACCCCAGTATTAAACAATTGTGCAAAAGTAAACAAATCCATTATAAATCTTTTACTTCTTTTTCTTTACTTACTAATTACAGTATTTCAGTCGGATCTCTTGCCTTCCCCAGTCATAATCTATTACAAATCCGTTAAATTGAATTTGAATTTAGACAACAATAACATCTCACAATAGTAATCACATTGAATACTTCTTAATTTTCAATACAATATACATTATTCTCTCCCCCCAAAAAATTAAGAAGTATTGACTGTAGTTACTATTGTGAGATGTTAAGCACTGTTGTTTAAATTCAAATTTATTTTAATGTCTTTATAGTAGATTGTACTTTAGAAAGGTCAGCAAGAGATTCGACTGAAATGTTGTAATTATTAATTAAAGAAGAAGATATAAAGGATTTATAATGTTTTATACGTGTGTGAATTTATATAAATAAGCCCCTATTGCTCATTGAATTATAAAAATGATGTAATTATTGACTCCTTCATTTTAACTATTCCAGTTTGTATTACTTACCAATTTACTTGTTCCTCTTTAATTTATAACATTGTTTATTGAATAAATATTTTAATTTCTCTTATTTTTCCGTTTAAATAAAATACTTTGGTTTTTTTTTTTTTTTTCTATCGCCGCAGTCACACAATTTCACAGGCACATTACTGTGCCGCTGCACACCCTTTGAGAATCACTGTTCTAGAGCATATCACATGATTCTTTCGAAGCAGTCAACAAGTGAAGCCATTGAAGGGCGCTTCAAAATGACGTTTTTTGCTCGATTCTAGTGTTTATTCGATACAGTAAAGAATAGTTCTTTTTTTTAAAAAAAAAAATCTAACCATTTAGAATGTATTATACTACATTACGTGTATACATTACATGTATGTATACTACATTACGTGTACTGTACTGAAGTTTCTTCATTTTAGGTAAGAAAGTTTTATTTCTTTTAATTTAATTTTACAAAAATATTTGATGTTAAAACAAAAATCAGGATTGCTTGGGTTTGAATACCATGTTCGTGGATCAAAATCTTCAGCTAATTTTCCTTCGATACGGAGTTAACATATTAAACAGATAATATGTCTAATTTTCTCTTGATAATCCATCATTCTTTCCTTTTAACTTTCTTTTCGGAGGTGTAATAGTAATGTCTCATCAATCTATACCTTTTTATGTCTTTTTTTGGTTCTTATTACTATTGATTCCATTATTAATATCACTAACCAGAATTCTTTCCCCAACAATCATCTTTCTTACAATCATCGTAGAAACATTTTACACTTCCCTTTATATGTTTTTAATTTTCTTTATTATTTATTTCCTGCTATTTAAATAATTTCCACTTAAATCTCTACCACCATCCCAAACCAAATTACCCATCTCCCGATTTGAATTAATTTATTACTTTTGTTGTCAATCCACTTCTTTTCCTTCGAACTAATTCTTTATTTTTAAGTAAGGTTTCATTTAGGCCTAACAGTTATTTCAACTCCTATTTAAGGCTTCCCCTCCTTGAATGTTAAATAATATAAAATAAAAAAGAAAACGTCTTTAGCTCCAATTCACTTCTAAAATTTATCTTTGATCCATTTTCGAAATTTTAGACCAATTTTCCACTCAAACTCAAATATATTATGTTTCTTCTTCCAAACTGACCAATACAATTTTAAACACTACAATAAGATCTGTGTATTTTGTTGTTTTGTAGAAAAATTAAAATAGTTTTTTTTCCCCCTTCAGATTTATATCATTTAAGACCAGTCAGTTAACTAAGAAGGAACATTTTTGGGTTCGAATAAACAAATGCTCACCAAAATTCAGAGGATGGTCATTTTCTGATCTCTGAATTCACTAGTGATAGTCATTTTTTTGTCAACTCTGCAGTTGTTCACTAGAGCTCTCTTGAGCACAAGAGGGGAATCACCACCTTCATCATATCATCATAACTGCGTTCTAAAGTTACGACACTATCCGTTTCTAACTTGTTTTCATAATTTTTGAGTAATAAGAAACCAGAAAACATAAGAACGACTCCACTTCCAGACCAAAACCATCTTCAAGACTCGTGGGAACAATGACCTCAACCAATCTCAATACATTAGTTTGGTTGATCACCAATCTTCGAGCAATTTTTCGTTTCACTACATAAACAACCTCAAGTAATGCATACAGGCATCTGCACTGTCTCGATTGGCGTAGCAGCAGGCGAGTGACGGATTCAAGGTCTAGCGAACAACTGCAAAAGTTTACAGAAAAACGATTGTCACCAGTGAATTCAGAGATTAGAAAACGATCATGCTCTGTATTTTGGTGCGTTTTTATTTGTTCGAAACCAAAGGTGTTCCTTTTAAGATCCAACAAGTCTCTGCAGATTCATTAAATGTAGCAAGAAAAGCTTTGGCCAACATATTGCTGCCTGTATTTTTGATCAAAGTTCTTAAGTCCAAAAGTGCTACTCAATCCGCATTCGCCTGCCAAAAATTCCAGTAGCTTAGGGGTCCTTGCGAAACGGGGTAGATGACCTAGCACTGAATATTGTGATAGCTGCATTTGGATACAAAGTTCCTTTTATTTTATGCTGCTACTCCTTTCGTAACGGAGGCGATTCTTGCCCCCTCCGAACGGATAGTAGTACTTCTATCGGGATCAGGTGCGACTTGCACGGGTATCCTCTGCCTTCTCCGAAGACGTCCTGGCGAAACCGGGAACGCTCTTGCTTCTATCGGGATCAGGTCCGTCCTGCACGGCTGATTTTATTAAGGCTCCCCTGGCTGGAGAGCTTCTGTGTGTGGCTAACTGCCACTGAATCTATTTTCTCCTAACTTGGAGACCGCTGGGTGGCTGCACGCCACAAAACTAACTCCCTGCCTCTCTGGAACACCGAGTGGCTGGCTGCCACTGACTGACTTATTCTTCTTCGGGCTCCTGGCGTGCAACGAACTGATTTCCTCTTTGGGCTCCTGCCCCGAACTGAACTCTTCGGTCTGACTTGGCATCCCTATTTAAGGCCGTTTAACGCCTCGATTCTGGAAGAGTCAACTCACTATAGGGAAGCCGGGTCTACTCCTTAGGAGGGAAGTCAGCCCAAACCACCGGTAACAATATCAATGACAAAAAATTTATTCAAGCTACAAAATTACTTTTTTAAGCTTAGATCTATTAAATTAATCGTAGACGATGGAGAAATTACACTGTTGATGAAAAGACATTTATATACTGGATACACAGTTGGATATTTAGGATAAACTATTGGGCTTTTATTAAATAAACGAAGTATTCATCACTGATAAGAAATGAGATGATCGTTTCAAATATACTTCTGCAAGTAGGAGCAGGAAGACAATCGACAGGAAGACAATCGAAACATTCCAACAAAATTTTTTTAAAGATCTTTTTCAAAATTTTTTTTTAAGAACAATAAACAATAATTTTAAAAATAAATACAACATCACATCAATACGTTTGCTTAAATTGTTAAACCTTCTTCTGTAATTCTACTCCAACTCCTTCATTTGTAACCTAATAGGCCTACTGTATATAATATGCAATAATTTTGTGTATATGATTATTTTATTTACCTAGTTGATGCGCATATATTATATATATAATGTGGGCACATCCATCAACTGACGTAAAAAAGAATAATTTTAACAATATTTTATAAAATTAGAAATTGAAAGAGCATTGTTATCATTAAATGAATTTTTGTGTGTTCATTTAGTTAAGAAATGTGAGTTTTAAAAATAAAGTTTCGGTGCAACAAAACAAATCGAAATATTTTAGTTTTAAATGAAAATAATTAATTCAGACAGTTTTATAAATTAATTCATGTTTCGATATCCATTTTAGGAAAGTGAAATTTCTTCGAAATACTACTGGTAAAACTTTAAAATATTACTATTACTTTCAAAGGTGTATTAGGCTTTCAATTTATATAAGAAAAAAAAAAAAAAAAACCTTGAAAAAAAACCTGAATCGGTAATTTATTCAACTGAAGTACACAAATGTGCTGCAAAAACGTATGTTTAGGAATAAAAAGAAGACTAAGTAAATGTGTATGGCTAGTTAGGGACCGAGTTCTAGGCTACGCAATGGCATCCCTCTTGTGGCAATGGCATCCCTAACGAATGTAAATTCTTCATATTTATTGAATGAAAAAAGAATGCCAATGTTACTGTAAATTTTATAATAATAGCTCACTGCGTTTTATTCCATTGGATTCATTGAATGAAGTATTCCTACGAGAGAATGTATTTGAATTTGAACACACAAATCTGTGTGTTAAATATCTGTGTCTGTGTGTTCATTTAAATCTGTGGTATTTCATAACTACAGCCAGCTGTTTTAGTGAGTGAGAATTCAAGGAATTGAAGATTCGTTCTTTTCACAAACGTTTTCTTACATCACTAAATTACTTTATTTTGATTAAGAGACTATACAGCAAATCCTCAACTTACCCTGTTAATTCGTTTTGGAGATTTTAAGTAATAATCTCAAATCCAGGTTTTAAAAAGTCAAAAAACAACACTGTTTATCTGTGCCTCACCGCACCACTAACTCCACCTATGAAGTGAACACAAATATTTCTGCAACCGTAAAATGACGAAAGCAGCATTAACATAGATCAGGGTATCAGTAAATACCATCTACAAACTGAATGTGGAATCCAAGCCATGTATCTCTAAATCCATGTACGTTAAGAACCTACTGTATATGTTACTTTACATCTATGGCTGGCTGTAACAAAACATATTGATCATTACCATTCTCTACATTGTTTATCCAGTGTCAATGAACGGACCTTTTATTATCTATACTTTCACAACATTCCTGTGATTTTCATTTGAAGACATTCTAATTCCTTCGCTGTTGAATTTGGAGTGAATTATTATGATTGTCATGAGATCTAAGAGCACACTTGCTATTAACAGTATTGGCAGCAATCCAGTCCAAGAACATGTTCACACGAGAGTAGATGCCAGGAAAACCATATTGAGCACAAACACGACCAAAGGACACAATGCCTATGACATACCATCGATTACCGTGAAACCACAATAAAGGACCTCCTGAATCACCCTAAAAAAAAAGATATAATAAACATCATTAATGTTACATAAATTCCTGTTTTCCTTAATATTAATGGCTTTATTTTAGTTTAGTTTTATATACTTATTAAGAACATTTTGAAATAACTCTAGCTTCTGAATTATCACACACAGCATACTAAACTCAGAAAAAAGACAAGTAAAATAATGCTCATTAATTTGTTGAAAAAAAATATTTTTTAAATAAAAAAAGAAACAAAATTCTTTTTTGAAAACCATGTTTTCAGCTAATGACAAAGTAAGAAAATATCAAAGACTTGACATTATATATTCAAGAAGTTTTATTACATTAAATTACATATCTTAAATGTAAGATTCGAATATACAATTGGAATAAATCTATATCTTAGATTTGTACGTTTTATTTTAGGCTAAAAATAAAATCTAAATTTAGAATATACTTTTATATACTGAATGCCAAGAGACCCTGTTCATAGCTCCATTTAAAGTTTTGAAACCATAAGGTAAACAGGATATTACTGTATACCCTGTTATATTTAATGCGTGATTTTCATTATAAAGATCCTCTTTCAGATCCTTTACGTAATACTAATTTCCTAGAAGAAAAAAATAATTTTTCAAAATGTGTAGATATTACCTTGCATGAATCAATTCCTCCTTGAAAATATCCAGCACAAATCATATTAACGCTCACAACGTTGTATCCGTATGACGCTTGGCAAATGGTAGTTGGCAGAACTTGAATAACAGCCTTCCTTAGAGTGGCGCTCGGCATGCCACCTAAAAAACAAATGATTGGAATGTTTTGTAATGGGAAAAATGGAAAACTCTCGATAAACTAAATAGTAATCACAAAATTTAATAAACAACAATAAAATGTATAGTTAATCAGATTGTTTTCCATGTTTTGTTGTTGTAACTGCTTATTATTTACATTTCCATACAATTGACATTCGTGTCATAATTTCTGCTCATAAAAACCATACAAAAAATCGAAGGAAAAAAATCTTTGCTTTTCACGATGCACAAACACTAATTTACCAAGCTCAGATTTCCATTAATCTGAGGCGAGGAATGATTAGGCGAGAAAATGTTTTTCTTTAATTTTAATAAATTAACAAGGAAATTGTCATTGAGTGTCAGTTTCTGAATATGAGCTTTGGTAAAATCCAAAAATAATTACAGAAACAGTGGAAGGTCTAAACTCATCTAAAATAGCTGAAAAATTAAATGATATGGCCTTAATCACATGGCCCTACCTATGAGCTCAATTTGTTCCCACGTCAATTAAGAGTTCGAACTGAGTAACATCCGTTTATCATAAAATTTTCCAGGATAAGCAGATGTGAGTTACTGTAAAACCCCGATTATCCGAGTTTCTGCTTTAACCGAGCTATCAAATATTTCTAGGGTTTTTTTTTTTTTCGCAAATTAATCTTGGTTCGTCTAGTCATATGACCTCCTACCTGGAATCGGGGAATGGTATCGACACCAACAATCCTGGGTTATCCTTTAAAAAATGCCAAAACATTGCTGCAGAAAAACGTCAAAGTAACGTAAAACAAAAAACAATTAAGGACTTTTTTAAGTAAAAGAACTCTTTTAATATGAATTGTATGTGGTGCATCTGTATAATTTTTGTATTTATTAAAATGTACAGTCGGACCTCTATTTCACGAACCTCTATTTTGCGAATTTCTCTATTTTGCGAACTTTTCTTTGGAACCAAGAAGATTTTGCTAATTTCTTCGTAAAATAACCTCCAAATAGCGAAGTGCATTTTCTTGATATCTATTTTTTTTTCCTTGAAATGTTTTTACAAGGCGCCAATTGCTGTCATTCTTTGCATTTCAACCAGGAAGTGCAATCCCAGTCCACCCTATATCCCCCTTTCACCCTCAATGATCATGGAAATGATCATGATGCAGAAATCAAAAACCTTCGTATGATGAAATGCTAAAATCATTTGAAACAATCCGACGTCGATTACAATTTGAAGAAAATACGCCTGAAGGGGTTTTAGTGCATTACAAAGACGCGAGACGTACTATATGAGCGAAAACACTTTTTCAAAAAAAAAAAAAAAAAACTCAGACAAAATTAACAGACTTTATTAGTAAAATTTAAGTACGCATGTGGTAATGTACGCTTTATGACATTAAAATTATAACTTTTTTTGATAATATTTATTATTTATGTATTTTAAATCTGTTTCATGTAGTTTTAATTTTAAAAGGTGAATCTCTATTTAACGAATTTTCCATATACTTTTTTTCGGTATTTAGCGACTTCGTTAAATAGAGGTCCGACTGTATATTTAAACCCAGACGATTTATTTTATTTTCAATTTTTCGGTTATCTTAATTTTTCGGTTATCCGAGTTAGTCTTGGTCCACATTAACTCGGATAATCGGGACTCTACTGTATTTTGATTTTGACATTGTAGATGATACGGTTTCTATAAAGATCCAATTGGGCTCTTGCATTACTTAGGTTAAACTTGATGTTGAAGTTTTAACTTTCTACGAAAAGCTTTTAAATGATCTTCCTAACAAACTGAATAAAACTGTTTTAACTTATTCCTATTCTTTCTCTCTCTGATGTGCTGAAGCAAGTATTACAGATTAAACCAAACTTTCAACATTCTTTGATTACTATGTTTACCATAAGATTGGTTGGAAGTAAAATCCTTAGGATATAAAGAAGGTGCATTTCTCCACAGTCTAATCTTATCACTTTCAATTTTAGATTTTCGGTTAAATTAGGTCTTATAAATGGACTTATAACTGGAATAAATTTACATAATCCATATGTAAGAAATAACATGAATTTAATGATCTTTTATTGCTAGTTACAACGAAATAACTCCAAAAAACTTATTTAAATTTGTAAATTCACAACAATATCTCAAAATGTACCTTCAGAAGTAAGACCCCATCCTACAACGACCGCTGGTTGTCCTACGAAGGATAGTCCTGGAGGCGGCAAACACACAGGGCGAATGTGATCCGTAAAAGTGATAGGCATTGTGAGTTCCACTAAGCCTATATCGTTATTTTCACTTTGAAGAACTGGATTGGGTTGATACCATGGATTGACGATCAGATTCGTTACACTAACCACCATTTTACCATCATCAGAAGCATCAGTTAAGTCATGATCACCTAAATCAACCAACACCTCATTGGGCTGCTTCCTATTAAGACAGAAAAGGAAGTGTAATAAGAATTCAAATCCTATCTAATAAAAGTTTATAATTTTTATTAAGGACTAGAAACCAATCGAAGATAATCGATCAAAGAATATGAATAAAAACTTTTTTTTTTTTTACTTCTTTAGGAGTTTCAATGGAACAACAGAAATACAAGCTTAAAATCAATTACTTCATAATAATTAAAAAAAACCTTAGGTACGTTACATTTTTTTTTGAAAATAAAGGAGAATATTTTGTGAGGAAAGACAGTCAAAGAATAACCAATTCATTATATGGTTAATTTTTAATCCAGAATATAAACGTCCAAAATTCAATGTACTTTGTTTCTAAATTTAAAAGGCCGAGATAAAGTAAAGAACGGGTAAATGTAAATCTATATTTCAGTGGTGTGAGGTGTGTGTGTGTGTGGTGTGTATGTGATGCAGTTCTAAAAATCCCACATACACAAGGAATAGGATTGAAAAACTACAAACTTGGTTATTTTTTATTTAACTGAATTTAGCTTAATGTTATTGTTTTTTTTTAATGTTTAATATTGTGTTCAATATTTTCTATGTTTGATTTTAGGATCTTACAATATTAATGAAAGGAGATTAGACTCATTCAATTGTGTTATTTATGCCAGATTGTAAAGATAATAAGAATTCTTTAATTTTTACTTGCGGAGTGGAGAGATTTCAATGGAGGACATCTATTTATCATAAATTTTTGAATTTCACTGAAAAAACTGGATGGGGTGAGTCGGAAATCAAAAATAAAAGCAATAAGGAAACGAGGAACAACCGCTTACAGTTGAGTCAATATATTAGTATCTAAGGAGAAAAATATTGGTATAAATGTCTTCCAATTGCTCTTTCTTTTAGATTCTGATTAAATCGGATGGGGGTGATATAGCTGCTTCTGATCGGTTTAACGGAATTGCGCAATATATAGTCCATTTAGTAAAATATTTAGTTGGAAGGAGTCGTTGTTCTTTTTTTTTTAGTTGAATAATTATGAAAGAAGTGAGGGGAGATTATTTGCAAGGTTAAACAAAGTGGGCCAGAAAGATAGAGGATGCCAGACGAATTCATATAGCACCAGTCGAAATCATTATTGGTTCCGGGCGATGAAAGATTTGAAAGGGAATCTACCATCTGTGGAGAAATTATTGTAGTTATAGTTTAATTTTAAGAACTAATCTCAATTAGGAAAACAGTAGTACAAGAATAATAAATTTGATCAGAAAAAAAAAGAAAAAAATGCCTTGTCAATGATTTGGAAGACTCAGCTTCCTGTGAAACTTCGAGACTTCTCCATCCATTTACAGTGGAATTAATCTCGATCCATAATAAAACTCATAAGAGCTTTTAATTAGAAATAACTGCAGTAACATAAAAGACATAGACTTACCCAAAGAGACAGTGAGCAGCTGTTAACACATAGCGGTCATTAAGTAAAGAACCTCCACAGAACTGAGTGCTATCTCCCGAATTAATAATAGCAACCTATAAACAGAGAAGATTCATTTCTAAATATAAATGATTATATTTTTAATGGAATAAATACAGTTTATAATAAGACATGGGCGTATATAGGTAGACGAGGGGCCCTAGAGTTCCTTTTTCAATGAAATATGTAAAATATATAGATTAGCAGTATTTTCTTTCTATTTTTCTTTGGTTCGATTGCAAATTAAAGGTATCTAGCTCCCCGAAATTTTAGTAAGGTTGGTCAGATCCCTAATTTGCCTCCCACCCCCAAAAATAAATCCTATAAACGCCCTACAAAAAAAAGGATGTCGTGCTAAAATATCGAAATAATGCACTATTTAAATTATTTCATTATAATGAAGTTTTATCTGATAATTTTGCAGATAACTTTCAGTTTAAAATCTGACATCACATAAAGTTATCGTAATTTGCTTTTACCCTGTTTTTTAAATATCCTGATTTTACATTCCTTTTTTTAAATACCATATAAATGATAATAATAATATCATGGAGAAAGTTCGCAAAATGTGTGAATGCTATCAATTGGTAGCTGAAGTTCGTGAAATATTGAATACATATATACTTCATTTAAAATAAGCTAATAATCTTTGAAGATATTAGTTACCGCCGGATATGGTGAATAAGTACGGATAAATGAACATCTATCTAGAGTTTAAAAAATAGGCCATTGAAAAAAATAAATAAGTTATTACTCGTAAAAAAAAAAAAAATATACTTCGTTTAAAACGCAACTTGTTTTAAATGGGCTTACTTGTATTTAAAGATAAGCAGGCAACATGTCGGAAGACTCAAAATTTACAAAAACTCAAATGATAGAATTTCCAGAAGCCTTCCGGTTGTTTGATAAGGATGAAGACGGTTCTATTACAAAAGACGAACTTGGGAGGGTGATGAGAAACCTAGGACAGTTTGCTTCTGAAGAAGAATTACGGGAAATCTTAGAAGAAGTCGACATCAACGGAGACGGAACTTTCAGTTTTGAGGAATTCGTTCAGATAGTGTCTAATATGGATCAATTTTCCATCACTTCCTGCGAAGACAAAGAAAGAGAACTAAAAGAGGCCTTCAAGGTTTTCGATAAACATGGTAGAGGATATATAAGTGCTTCTAATTTGAGAGCTGTTTTGCAGTGTTTGGGAGAAAGTCTTACTGAAGAAGAGATCGAATACCTATATTTAATTAGTTATTCACGTAAATTAACTTGAATTGATGTTGTAGTGCAGCAGTGTTAGTGCAACGTAGTCAACAGTGAAGTGCAACAGTGATTACTGCAACGTACGTTAAAGTGTTAGTGTTGCGTCTGTTGATTGTTAAGATACTCTCGACTCGACGCTGTTAGCAGAAAACTCTTGTTCTCCACGCTGCGCTGGTAGGAAAAAGGCTTAACTGGTGATAACTTCTGCCTGTAATGTAAGTTATTATATTTAAATGTGTGGGCTGCCTTGCGTAAACCAAATGGAAGGCGAAGGAATTCGAAGAGGCCGAATGGTGTGACAACGGCTGTCTTCGGAATATCTTCTTCCGCAACTGGAATGACGTGGTAGGCTCGAACTAGCTCAATTTTGCTGAACAGTTGTCGTCCGTAGATTCCAGCATTGAAATCTTGGATGTTAGGTACAGGGTAGCGATCTGGAATGGTCTGCCTATTAAGGGCTCTGTACTCCCCGCATGCGTGCTGGCGTGGCCGTGCAGTCTAGTGTGCCAGTTCCCGGGTTCGAATCCCGGTCGTGGCATGGATGTTTGTTTCTTCTTTCTTCTTCTGTTTCTCCTTCTGTCCGTTTCCGTTTCTTTACCCTGGCAGTTAGGGCTAAAATGCATCTCACAACCCGCAGTTGAAAGTCAGCGTGGGAGATTAGACTTTCATCCCCCCGAGACAGTGAGCTGTCTGAGGGAGGCCTTCGTCCAGCAATGGGCTGTTAAAGGTTGTTAGGGGTCGTCCATTAATCACATGATGTTTTTTAGCAATTTTTAACCCCCCCTCCCCCCTGGTGATATGGTCCCAATGAGGCCGAATTAGTGATGGTGTACTGTATAATATATTAAATTGTACATACACAATCGATTTCGGTAATATCTTATTATCTTTTTCAAAGCCTTATATGTTCGTTTATTTACTATTTGAATTTATCTATTATTTTGGAGATGTAATGGACCACTTGAGGTTTACGCCCCTATCGACGTCACGTATGACGTGTATCCCATATGCGGCGAGAGCTTTTGGGATAAACAAACATAACTTTATATGATTTACTTTAAAAATCGTCGATTTTTGATATTTCAAGACGGATGGTTCAATACTGTGCAGATCCTTATTGTAATAATTCTGTAAAAACACTTGGAATATCCTTCTTTAATATAATATTTCTTCTGTATCTACACCGGTTAAAACAAAGCACATGGCTTTGTTTATCCCACATGCGAAGCAGTAGCCTGGTGGGATATGTTGTAACTAAGAAAGCCCCGCCTATCCTCAAGTGGTCCATTAAATTATATTCTTCTTTGAAAATATATTGCTGTCGTCTACTTCAAAAGGCGATAATCAACTCTACATCCAATCTGAAAATTTTGGAAGGCTTACAATCGTTGCACCCAAATCAAATCTTTCAGTTCAGCCTCTATATCGACTAGGGTTAAAACGAAGCACATGGCTTTGTTTATCCCAGAAGCCAAAAACTAGACTGGTGGGATATTTTGGAACTGCGAAGCCCCGCCTATCCTCAAGTGGTGCATTTGAAAAAGGTAATAAGGTATTACCGAAATCGATAATAACGATTTAATATATTACATCCTCGTAGGTGCTTGTCTTCTTTTCATTCCTTAGAATAAAAGATTTAAAACAAATGAGGAGCTTAGTTTCAAAACCCGCCATCT
>JAFIDM010004315.1:33537265-33566406 GCA_023159025.1 Thereuonema tuberculata | reverse complement strand
TTTGAAACTAAGCTCCTCAAATGATCCCTGATAGCTAAAATACTTACTTACCACCCATGGAAATTCATGAGGTTCTGCATCCACCCCTCCTACTATTCTGGCTTTGGTTTCAATAATACCACAGGATTCTAACAAAAGAATAAGGTAATGTTTTTATATATTATAGATACTTTTAATATTTCTTTTTCCTTTTTCTTTTTAATTTTAGCAATAAACTCATTTGCTTACCACAAACATTAGGGTTTGTTGTAGGATATGTTGGCTGAATGGATGGATAAACTGGATAAGGGGGATAAATGAAAGGGGGATAGGTAGGTGCAGGAGGCTCTAAAGTTGGTGATATTGTTGGCAAAATTGGAATGCCTAGAGAGATAAGAAAGAAATTTTTAATTAATATCTATGGTTATCTAAAACATTAAATTTAGGTTACACTAACAAGGGAAGTGCGTGACCTCGAACACTGAGAACCGCACGAAAATGTGCTTAGAATAAAAATCGCGCATGCCAAAAACAGTGGTATGAATCATTCTCATGCAAGACTGCACGTCTTACCACGAGAGACATTTGAATGATCCCTTATTGAAGGTCCAAGAGAGGAACTTTGGTAACGCGAAGAAACAAAATATCGATGTAATAGGACCAAAAACACACACATTTCAATGTCGTGACTATATTGCTATATTTCCCGCTGCTTAAAATAATTACGCTATCTGAACAACAAACTTTTCCTACTGACCGGATAGTGTTGCACAGCTATTCAGTCTTCAAAGTGCGCCAGCAGAGGTTTGCATGGGAATGACTCATACCACTGTTTTTGGGATGAGCGATTTATATTCTAAGCACATTTTCGTGCGGTTCTCAGCGTTCGAAGTCACGCACTTCCCTTGTAACTATTATTTGAATTGGCTGTATTAGTTTTATAAAGAAAAAGTCAGGAACCAAACTCTTTTAATGAACTTTCTTTTATCATAAGGTCTTTTATATTATTTTATCAAACGCAAAAAGAAACCATTAGTTAGATCTGTAGTTGCGTTGCAACATTATTCGGATTTTTATCATATTATAATATGAAGCATATCTATTATTCGATATTCACTTAATATAACAAATAAATTCAGATGCCAATTACAGGTGGCGTTTAACCAATTGTTACAACATTTACGAAAACGAAATTTTCGATTAAGTTCTTGACAAGACTAGTGATAGCTGTCGTCACTATCTTGTTCCTTGATTGATGTCGACCTGTAAACTAGATATAACTGGTTTTACGATAACAAATGATTTCGATAAAGCCCATTGCACATGGATCCGAAAATCGGTCGGTCGAATCCATGTGTAATAGGCTTAAGGGGAGCTTTTGAGATCAAAATTATCATATTGAAATGAAAAAAGGTAAGGTGAATGAGGGTGTTTTGAATATTTAATTTTGGACTGAATCACACTATACGTAAATTATGTTCCAAAGAAAAACTCAAAAAGTAGCTACTAATATTGAAAGCATTCAATGTACATTATTGGGCATTGCATTTGAAATTGATTATTGCCAGTTTCTTAAATTTTCAGTTGGGGAAAAAAAAACAACTTGAAAGATGGCGGAAGTTAACTGTTTAGAATCTATTATTTACAGCGTTAAAATACAAGATTATTTTGATTAAATTACCATTATCAACATGGTGAAAGATGAACCTCCCAGAATGCAAAGCAGATTATAGATTGTCCTTTCCTGGCCTTTCGGTAACATTGAAATAGAAGAAAAGCGACCTCTTCTCTTTCAATGTTAGCGTACGGCCAGGAAAGAACAATCTACAATCTGCTTTGCATTCTGGGAGGTTCATCTTTCACCGTGTTGATAATAATTAGCTTACATCGAATACTTACCCCCTCCCTGTGGTATAGGGTAATAGTCACATCGGAATCCTGTGTAATGATAATTAGAATCGGTTTTAAATAACACTGTCACGGAATTCCTGGAAGCAATGAGAATACCAGGACCCTTTTTACCACAAAACCTACAAAGAATAAATAATCAGAGGTTGATAGAAAAATGGTATTAAATAAGAACTGACTACTAACGTCCTTTTCAACGGTCTTTCAAAGAATTTCATTTTCATGTTTGGTGATTTAATGGCCATGATTCAACTTTATACTAAAATAAAATACTTTTAATGAGCTAAAAATAATATAAAAATAAAATAATTACCACTACTTTGTAGAGCAGTGGTTCTTAAACTGGGATCCACATAGCTAAATTTTAAATTTACAATAATACGAAATTACGTTTGTGGACCTTAACTGACGAAATATACGATTCGTTTAAATTGCGTTATGCACAAACGAGTCGTGTAAAGAGAAAATTTTGAAAATGATTTACCAAATTTGTTTATGTGCTCGAAAGGAATGTAGATGATGTAAAGTTTAAGATCTCTTAGTACAGCGAGACATTCTCTTTCTTGATTAAGGTCAACTCAAGCAATTGAGGCGACTGCAAACTTTTATTTCGTTTATATATTTCTTTTTCCAATGCACCTAAAATTCTGAAAATTTAAATATGAACTTCTGAAGCATCTGGGATTTCTATTTTCTTGTTTTTAATTTTCAAAATATTCTGCAATAAATTAAATTCATATTCAAATAAGTGAATTTTTTGGGTGTTTCCGAGATATTATTCGGTATTTTCAACTTAAAAAAAATGACAAAAACCTGAAATGATAAAATAAAATTGTAAAATAATGTTTTGTATTTAAAATACACTCCCGTGCAACTAAATCGACTCACTCCTTCAGAGCGCACAAAAAGGCGTATGTTTTTTAAATGGCCTAACCGATTTTCAAAAAACATTTGTTTTTTTTGAAAGCATAATGTTTTTACTTTACAATGATATCATTATCATTAAAATCTGTAGAATATTTTGTTTTATAATGCATTTTGAATAAAAACGCAAGCAAAATGCATGCTTAGGAAAAAAAAAATTGTAGATACTTAAAATTAAATTACAACAAAAAATTCAAGCAAAACAAGGAAACTTTTATTAATCAATACTTGGTATTGCCTCCCCTTGCCTGTACGATGGCTTGCATGCGGTTCCTCATAGACCCTATTAAGGTTTTGACAAAGTCTTGGGGGATCCCATTCCACTCCTCCTCCAGCGCAATCTTGAGCTCGTTGATATTAGACGGTGCCGGATTTCTGGCTCGGACCCTCCGTTTCAGCTCGTCCCAAAAATGCTCAATCGGAATTGAGGGCTGGCCACTCCATCGTCTCGAGACCAACCTCCTCCATGAATTGCCGAGTGCTAAGTGCTGAATGACACCGGGCATTGTCATGCACCAACATGAAGTCTTCCCCGATATATCCTGCGTAGGGCACAATATGCTCCAGGAGAATGTCCTCAATACATCGTCGAGCAGTCAGACCCCCCCCCCCTCCGGCCTCCACCAGGTATGAAAACAAGATCTGTTTTTCCCTCAAGGGATATGCCAGCTCACATCATGCAGGAACCGCCGCCGTACGAGACTGTTTCAGCAAAACAGCACTGTGAAAATCGCTCTCCTGGACGCCGCGCCGGTAGACCCGGCCTCTCCTATTATTACCATGGAGACACATTCTGCTCTCATCTGTGAATAGGACGGACCGCCATTGCTCGATGCTCCAATTGACGTATTCCCGAGCAAATTCGAGTCGTGCTGTGCGGTGACTTACGGTCAATTTTGGGCCTCTAGCGGATCGACGCCCGTGAGATGGCGATTTCGCAGTGAAGTTGAAACCATAAAGCGATCGTCCCTCTCAGATGTACATCGGCTTCGTCCAGTATGTGGTCTCCGAGTGAAGGTACCAGTTTCCTGAAACCTTCTGAATACTCTTGAGACAGCAGATTGGCTCAAGTTTAGTTGACGAGCGACTTCTCGTTGACTGTGGCCTGCGTGCAACACAGCAACAACTTGTGCGGCGCGGCGTCTTCTGGCGTAGTATCCATGGGTTTGTGAAAACAATGAATTAAACTTGCAGAGATGTGAACGTCTGATAAGCGACTGATAAGAAATATCGGTCCACGTGGGATTTTATAGGGGAGTGCGGCGGCAACTCGTGGTTTCCGTTCAGACTGCATTTTGCTACGTTTACGTTCAGATCACATTCATTTGGAAAATATTGTACAGATTTTAATGATAATGGTGTCATTGTAAAGTAAAAACATTAGGCTTTCAAAAAAAAGTGTTTTTTGAAAATCGGTTAAGCCATTTAAAAAACTTATGCCTTTTTGTGCGCTCTGAAGGAGTGAGTCGATTTAGTTGCACGGGAGTGTAGTTATTATTAGTGCAACAGTTAATTTTTTAAAAAAGTAATATAATCTTAAATAATTTTAAAAAAACACAATTTTTATTTTTTTAAAAATTAATTGTTGCACTAATAATAAATATTTTAAATACAAAACATTATTTTATAAATTTTTTATCATTTCAGGTTTTTGTCAAGTTTTTTAAAGTTGAAAATACCGAGCAATATCTCGAAAATTGACTGTTTTTGAATTTTAATTAAATTAATTACAGAATATTTTGAAAATTGAAAAAAAAAGAAAATATAAATCCCAGATGCTTTTTTTTTTTTTTTTTATTTTATTCATCAAAATATTACATTACAGTCCTACTAGGTTAATTGACCTGTGTTGTAGGTGCTGTGAGTTAAATGATATCAGAAACAAAAATGGTCCTATATACATTTAGAGTAAACATAATATTTCATTAATTTTACAAATAAAATAAGAATAATATTAAGCAATATTTCAAAATTTGAAAATAAAAGTTATATATAAACTTTTATGATATCTTATAAATGCATAACTTATGAGTACATAATAAATGTAAAGTAAAGTACATAAAGTATACAAAATTAATTCTTTTTTTTTTTTTTTTTCAAAATTAGTCGACCCAAATAATTTTACCAGATATTATATCTCTATATATTATTTTTTTTAAGATAGATATCTTTTCAATTTTTTTCATATCAATTGAAAATTGGTCGAATATTTTATTAATAAGTCTGTTTTTAATTCGTAATCCGAAGTTATTTCTTGGATTATCAAAGACTTGTTTAGTATATATTATATTACTTCTTGTTGTATGGATATTTTCTTCCTGCATGTTATAACATATTATATAATATTTTTGCATAATTAAATTAAAAATAACTCTTTGTTGAGGAAATAATATTTTATTATTTATTAAAATTTAAAAGTTGATATTTAAATTTTAGGATTTTAGGTGCATTGGAAAAAGAGACATATTAAAGAAATAAATTATTTGCAGTAGCTTGAGTCAGGACCTTAAGCCCCGCGAACACCATGCAATTTTTCAGCAACTTAAACGTCCGATTTTGACGTCACGTGTTGATGTAAACTTGTCTAGTTGCATATAAACGGGCTCAAAACTGTCTATATCAACTCGTGACGTCAAAATCGGACGACTAAGTTGCTGAAAAATTGCATGGTGTTCGCGGGGCTTTAAATTCACTCACTTACTTGGAGGCATCTGAGAAGTCTTCTCTCCCTGAGACACTGATGGCTAAATAATCGCTGATACATTTATCGGAATTCTCGATCCAAAAGGGATATCTGCAGTTCAGTAGAATAGAAAAACCAAGCGATGCCTAAAACACAAGAAAAATCCTTTTATTTTTTTTTTTAAACATTTGCAAAAAACTTTCATAGACATAGGGCTGATAAAAGCATTCCACTAATACTGCAGCCTATTCAGAAATTAAGCTTATTCGTTAAAAGTTAATTGGAAGAAATTAAAGTCAGAGAAAAAAATTACGATAGCAATAATCAGAAGAGATTGTGCGAAGGAATCTATATTTACAAGAAACTTTTAAGTAAAAAAAAAAAAAAAAAATTGAGATGCTTTTTACTGTTTTGCATGAAAGGTTCCGAAATTTTCGACCTCAACGTCAGACACACTTAGTTGTCTCTTTGTCTAAAGGTGCCCTTTCAATAGAAGTATGATAGATATTAACAGTACCATATCGTAACAAGTATGAAAGAATTATTAAAAAACAAAATAGATAACAAGGGTTTGTTTTAATTGTTTTCCGCGGGAAAAAGAAACAGATTCAGAACGAAAATTTAGGATTTTTTTTTACTTTTCGCCGAAATACGATTTGGTAAGTATTGAAAAAAAGATCATGAATCATGAGATTAAAGACAGAATATAAAGAATATAAGCCATTTACTAAATAAACAGCGATTGAGAAAAAAAGAGAAACATTGGAACTCTGTCAATATAAATTGCACAGCGTACTTCTGTACTGATAGACTTTTGTATCTCCGATTAAGTACTATTATAAATAGATTATATTTACATGAATTTTCCAGCTGCATTGACTATTGGCAGGATATTCAAGTGGATAATTGGGAGAAGCAATTGTACCTTCCCTGCCGTCCACAATACCCCCACAGACTTGTTGGCTGAACTCGAGACGAATACGAAAGCTTCCCTCATTACTGCTACGACTTACAATACCATTGACGTATCGGACACGCAATGAAGATCCCTTGGATATGTATTGTCCACTTGCAGGACCTTGAAGACAGAATCTAGAAAAACAGAAGAAGAGAAAAAATTGCAGTTTTTAAAATAGACAGATATATGATCAGCTTAAGATAAAAATATTCTTTCCTATTAATATTTGAGGGAAATGAAAGACGAGTAATGGAAACGAGTTCAGAAACTATCTCTTCGTTTTGCAGGATTATTTCTGAGTTTTGGAATTTTAGTTCTTATTACATTTCTGAGCAATATTTCAAACCAATTTAATTGATTTTTGTTTTTCAATTACCTTACCTTTGAGATGATGTGAAATCTCTTACTTCTAAGTATGTGGTTGAACAAGAGTTGGAGGTGGTTGGAAGATTAAACTCTTCAAAGAGTAACTTCACTTGACTGCCAAACGGAGCCTATCAATAATAATAATAAACTCCATCAAATAAATTACAATGCGTATTTTAAGAAGAAACAAAAAAATCATCACTTCTTTTCAATCTAACTTTTCATTGGAAAATGGATTTATTTCATACCTATTACATAAAGACAAAATTTTTGCTTCCATCACATTGAGGTTTTATTTATTTCATTTGCTTTTAATTTTTTTTCTTTCAAAGATTAAGAATTTGAAATGATCAGGAATTATCCATAAAAGCACAAGCACTCCCTGTCCCTGTGATTGTGCTGTATTAATAATTTAAATTCCATTATCGATTTCTTTGTCTCTAGTTTATTATAAGGAAACTACTTTATTTTTAATGTGTACGTTTATTCTCCACCACTTATGTTTTAATAATTTCCGAAGAATAAGAATGGTGGCGTCATCTAGCGAGTGAATAAAGAGTTAATATAAGACATCGGAAGCGCAGTAGTGCCTCACAGCTGTTCCAGGATATCACTTTAAATAATTTGGTCTCTTTGTTAAAGAGTTAATTTAGTTTTTGCTTTTTTTCTTTCCGAAAAAGTTTAATTATATTCAATTTCTATATTTTAAACTTTATTCTGCTATGACGAGTTAAATGATAAATTTAATTTTTATATGTTAACATTGATTAACATATTTATTAATTATGTTTAAAACACACTGATTTAACATTTCCGTTACTTTTATTTCCCATTTTGATTTTAAGTAAATCTTTTAACTTGTTATTCCAACGATTAATTATTAATTTTCGAAAACAGCTATTGGATTTTTACAATAAAAAGTCTTAGCTTCGTCCGTCCGCATAACTTGAAAACTCATTCATCAATTTTACCATTACATAAAAAAAAGTCTTATTGTGTTATCAGTAAAACAGAATTCATAAAGGACTTTAAATTTGAGTAATTTATCTTAGATTTTTCTTACAGGCTTTCAAAAAAGCTTTTTCGTTTGGTTTTTTACTTTTTAGCTTTTTTTAATGGAGATTTTGCAAGTAATATTTTAATGTTGCTAATGACAATTCTAATAAAATTCTTTTTCTCATTGACTTGGAGCTTTAGGCGGCTGGATGCCTAGTCATTCATTAGAACACAATCTAAATGTGGGTTCATATTAGATTACTTTAACTTACGGTTACATTCCAAGAGCAAATCCCACTGTTCGTCTGCAATACTTTGGGCAATTCTAAATAAGAATTTTCTTCCATTCGGATATGGATGGAACTGCCACAAGCTGAAAGTAAAAAATGATAGTTTTATTAAAATACAATAGTATTTTAATTGTGGGTTACTTTAATTTAACTAATATTATAATACATTGTAGCACAGTAACATTTGACTATGAAAAATTGTAATGAAGCATGATGTTATTATAACTTTATCCTCTGCAGGGCCCTGGGATTGGCTCCCGACCTAAGCCTAAGGGACCCATTGAACCAAACTGTCCCACCCATGAAGGAGGCACCATTGTGTGCCTACTGCTGCCACTTCCTCCTCCCGAAGGTGAAGAAGCTGCTGAAGCAGAAGATGAAGAAGGAGACGAAGAAGAAGAATTAGAATTTATATATTTTTCTTTATCGGGTTTAAGAATAGTTAAAAGAATTTCAATCTTTTCCATTTAAAGGAGAACGGGCAAATAATATGGGAAATTGCCCCACCATGTATAGTGATAAGATATATACCTATAGAAAGATCTCCTTACATAGAACATTTATTATTATTATGACTCGTCTCAATTATAAGTCCGTTCGGAATTATATACGTCTAGATATGACTTATCGCGTTGACATCTTACTTCCCGGATATATTAATTAATTATCCTTTAATACCTATTTTCAGTAACAGTAAATATTATTTTCATTTATTACATGTAAATAATTATTATTTACTTGAAATAAATGATAATATTAATTATTAATTACATATAATACTTATTAACAGTGTGATTGATTGATTGTGGTGAATGTGGGTGGCAGGGAAGCCAAGCACCTACAGCCAAGCACCCCCCGCCTGTAGATATCTTATCGCTAAACAGTGGAGGGCAGATCTGCCCATCCTCCTTTGGTTTTAGTTTGAAATTTCATTAAGGTAATTGACTTTTTAAATTCTGTCAAATTTTCATTGAATATACATTTTTTTTTTTTTTGACAAAAACATGAATCAAAAACACAGGATTATTAAGTTGACTTCTTTATTCTAAAAGTCGTCTACTTTATTAATCACACAAACACCATTATAATATAGAAAAAGGATTTCCGTAAAAACTTATATAAAGATTCAAATCAAAAACACAGGAGGACAGGAACACCTTTTAGTTCACTAATAATTGCTGTTAACATTACATTTATTTGAATTAAACTTGTTTTCAATAAAATTAATAGTTTTTCAATAGGCTGAGTGATTTTTAGCCACAGCCTAATTTAAAATTACGGTAATTGGATTTGTGTTTGCAGGCGTCCGGTCCCTGTCTAATTTCGTGGTAATTGTCTGCAATCAGTTTTGGATGTTGTCACTGCCATTCACCACTTCTGATGCTTCAATGAGTCAAAGCAAAGAGGGAAGAACAGTTTCCTGTTGTCATCTACGGCGTTGACAATAATAATAATAATGGTGCTGATGACAAGATGTTGTGACAAAGACTCTTCCTTATTCCAATTAAAAAAAACCCTACCACTTTCCTTGGATGATGATCCGCTAAAAGTTTCTTATCAATTAGGCTTTCTTTTCTAATTAAGAATATAATACATTCACATGCATTTATTTATTTATTTATTTAGTTAGTTAGTTATTATTTATTTATCTTTCACAATACAATGATTTTTTTTTGTAATATTTATAGAAATTTAGTTTATTGAACAATTCCTTTTTCCAAATTTAACTATTCCGAGGCTATGTAAGAAATTTTCTCCAGTTAAAAACTTACAGTATTATTTCATGCCTAAAACCTAAGACTTTTTAAGAAAAATGACAACGTACTATCTGGTCAATAGGTCCACAAGTAGCACAAAATAAAAGTCTCTTAATTCATTAATTCATTAGATTATAGTAAAAGTATGTTATTTTAACTTTAAACAGAAAATGAGATATCACCCCCGTAATGTACCAAATTACATTTTCATATATATAATATTTTTTTAAATGTAAATATTTCGTTAAACTTGTAAATATTTTTTATCAAAAGTTTATAATATTCTAGAATTCAATGATTTACTCTAAGTACGAGATACTAATATCACTTCAAATGACAATGCAATACAGTAAACTCCCGATTATCCGTGGGCGGTTTATCCGCGGACCTCTCCTGTTTCCATTTTTTTAACTATACAATAAATTACGGAATTAAAAAAAAAATTAAATGATAGAATGAGGTAAACAATAAAATAGGCTAACAAAGTAAGTGAAGACAATTATAGACAAACAATTTAAAGAACGACCTTGTGGGCGGACCTTAGCCCTGCAGGTTGCACTAAATTACGGGAGTAAATACATTAAAATAAAATAAAATAATTGTTTATAATGTATGTACTGTAACTGTATGTATTGCCATTTTAATGTAAATAAAACATGTTAAAAGCATTTTTGTGTTGATTTTCGTCTTTTTTCGTTCTATTTCGGATTATCCGCGGAATTCGCTAATCCGCGGTTGCCGCGCCACCCAATTCCGCGGTTAATCGGGAGTTTATTGTATTTGTTCCAGCATTTCAATGTCATTAATTATCATGAAATTTTACTTTTTTTAGGGAGCAAGTCTAGTGGGAATAAATTATTATTTGAAAAACAATTCAACATCGCCCCAAAACAAAACAAAAAATCAATATTCTAACATAATATTCACCAGATATTGACGAAACGACGAAATCAAATTTATCGTAAGCAATTTGTATAAAAAAAAAACAAAAAAACCAATTAGCAGTAAAACTTTCAAAACACCACATACAATGTATATCAATTCTGTATTTACATAAACTACTCTAACTTGAAATTTCCTTAAATTTACTGGATAATAATTCCAAAATTCACAATCTCTCATTATTGTCTTCGCAATTAAATTGTAAGGTTCTTGAAAGATTTTTTTTTTTTTTTTTTAATTGCAAAATTTACTTTCCCAATTAATACGTATGTTAGAGACTGACCCATAGCTTAATCACTTCAATGGATATTCGAAAGTCGTTATGTTTAAAAGTTCGAAAGATCCCATGTTAATATGAAAAAAAAACATCTAAAAATGTATCTCCTCAAATTAAAAAATACCAAGAGTTGGGATAGTTTAGTTAATTTGGGATATTTTTAGCGGCCCCTGGTTACAGCTTGACTATAAAACATAGGGGACCGCTCTTGCTTTTATGCTTGCTGGATGTCACACTCTGTAATTGCCAAACCATTAGAGATATTAGAATGAAACCTTCACCATTCTGTTCAGCATCAAAAAGTAGGTGACCCCATCCAAAAAATCAGACCTCTAAGGACCACTCCCTGGCCGGAAAGGGGGGGGGGGGCAAAAGTGGTCGCAAAAGAGGAAAATGGCGATAGACGTCCCACCAATATCGACCTTTCTGAACACATTGGTGGTGATTACGTTTTTGGAAATTGTGCATATTACGGGGCCGCTTTACTTTTGACACTGTCTAACATCATTAATTTCCCTTGTTTTCCACTTAATATATAATATTTTTCTTCGTTAAAACCCAAAGACATTATATGAATTAAGTAGTTAAATGGATCAGAAAACATTCATTTACTTTTCTATTTTTCTTTTTTTCAAATTACAGCAAAGAAAAAGTAGATAAATGATTAAATTTCAATAAAGAAAAATTTCAGACTTCAGTTTGGGAAAATTTTTAAAACTTTTAGCCACAGTGATTGTTTACCTTCAACCAGGGGCGTATATAAGGGGGGGGGGGGGCCGGGGGGGCCCGGGACTATATTAATCCCGGAATTATATTAATATTATAGAATTATATTAATCTTGGGCCCCCCCCCCGAAAATATATTCTATATACGCCACTGCCTTCAACCCTTCCTTTTTACACTTCTTTCTTCAATTTGAAATTGTAAATTGAAATTTAACATAAGAAATGCAAATAATTTTTATTTAGATTTTAAAAAAATATATATTCTTTTAGGTAAAAAAAAAAGGTACATTTTTTTTTTTTTCATTTTGTTGAATATCCAGTGTGTTGTAATTGGCATTTAGTTTTGTTTTGTTAGCTTTTTTTTACGTTATTAGATCAAATCAATAAAATTAATTTCTTCCTACCTTGGTTGGACAGATATTGGGGGAATGAAAACGGAAGTTGTCGGCGGTTTTCCTTGTTGCTGTTGTTGTTGTTGTTGGACTTCACGTTTACCGTTAATTTGCGAATCGCCATCGCCTGGTTAAAAATAAATAAATACATATCTATCTACGTAAATATATATCTTTTAAATAAATAAATAAATAAATATCTATCTACGTATATATATATCTGTTTTAAATAAATAAATAAATAAATAAATAAATAAATAAATAAATAAATAAATATCTATCTACGTATATATATATCTGTTTTAAATAAATAAATAAATAAATAAATAAATATCTATCTACGTATATATATATATCTGTTTTAAATAAATAAATAAATAAATAAATAAATAAATAAATAAATAAATAAATAAATATCTATCTACGTATATATATATCTGTTTTAAATAAATAAATAAATAAATAAATAAATATCTATCTACGTATATATATATATCTGTTTTAAATAAATAAATAAATATACAAATAAATAAATAAATAAATATCTACCAATGGAAATATATCTCTTTTTGAATAAATAAAAAAATAAATAAATAAATAAATATTTACGTAAATATATTTACGTAAATATATTTACTTAGATATATCTGTACAAATAATGAATGACACATCACAAATATTAGGAACTAATAAAAAAAAAAAACTAACGACGATAGATCAAATTTCATTTTTATGTTTGTGATTATAATTTTATATTGCCTCATAAAATTGTGAGTAAAACTTCTCTAGCTATTTAAAAAAATTAAAGACTCCATATTTTTCCCGTAAAATTTTTTTAACGGGAATTTTTTTTTTGTTTTTTTTTTTGTTATTGCCTTCAAGTCGGCTAACTTCCATTATAAAGACAAAATTCTGATACTGACATCTTGTGTTCCTTCTGGCGGAAGGATACATTACATCATCTTGTAAGCCGTCTGCAGAATAGGAGAGGAATGAAGATTATAGATAGATAGATAGATATTAAGTAATCTATTATCATATATTCATCTAAAATGATTTCAAGTGATAAAAAAAAGATTGTTGATAATTACATTTAAGTTACATTAACATGATTTCATATAAGCTATATTAATATATTATTCCAATAGCAAAACTTAAAATTAAGAATTGTTGAGATAGTGCATCTTTTAAATCTTATTTAATTATCTTTTTCATCCAAATCGTCTGTGAGGAAATTGGAGAGCAGACAGAGAAAAACACATTTATCTTTATATTCGAATATATTAAGAGTTATTATATTATTAAGTTATTAAGTTATTATATTAACTTTTATCCAGTACAAAATATGCATAACATTTGTTTTTCCCTTTGTTTTAAATATGAAGGGAAAAAAAATGAAACAAAAAAAAAGATTATCTGACATCTATAAGAGTTAATAGATGTCATATAATCCACTTTAAATTTTATTTCACTTTAAAATAAATAATTATGAAATTTGGTTAATTGTTCGAATATTGATAATATTCGAACAACCGAACAGATTGTAAAGTGATTTAATTACCTGTGTGTTTAGCAAATCGACAACTTTTAAACAGAATAAACAAGATTACATACAGTTGACTTCTATGAGAATAATATTAAATAATTTATGACTGTGATAAAAGCTAAAATTAAAATCAAAATATGTAAAGAGGAAGCTCAAGTAATCAACATCTTCAATCTTTAAATGAACGTTTGGATTTTTGATTTCTTTTATTTAAATCTTTATTAATTTGGTGATAAATTAAACCATCTTAGTTTTGAATTTAATTCAGAATCACAGCTTCAATTAATCCACGTTCAGAAGCATTGAAGTGATTATTTTAAATCACTCACGTCATTTAATTCTAGATTTCTCTTTAATTTTCCATCAAGAAACATTGTCTACTTAAAATCCGTCGTCTATGGCCCTACCAATCAGGCATTTGCAATTAAACCAAGAATTGACTAATTTAGTCATCGAGAGTAAATTAAGAAGGAAATAAGCTTTTACCTGTATAGACAGCAGAAGTAGCATCGTAGAGAGACCGAGTGCTCCTTGAAGCACTTCATTTTGTTTCATGTTTTGATGCTACATTCCCTGCTTCCGTCCCGTAGATTGGAGCGACCACGATGGGAGGACGTCCTTCCTGTGATGCCTCTTTACGCGGATTTAGGACAAAAGTGAAATGATAACAAGTAGCCACTGCTTCAATGGTTTTAGCAACGACAAGCAATTGATCTTCCAATCACAACCGGAGAAAAAAGTAATGGGTAGAAAACAGAATCATCTGGTTTCACTTTTATTCCCTTAAAAGAAACAAACAGTACAAACAAAGAAAAAAAGAATGCAGTTCTAATTAATGATTTAAAAAAAAACAAACAATCAAAAACTATTTGATTTCTTTTCTTCGAATCACTGAATAACATAAATAAAAAAAAAATAATAAATAAATAAATAAATAAATAAATAAATAAATAAATAAGGGTTTTTAGCGATGAAAATAGGAAGCAACAATTATTATGTTTATTTTAAGAATCTGTTGCCCGTAGGATAGAAAATGGATGGACTCTTTACACCAATTCGCACTTACACTGCCCAAAGGAATAACATAAACTCAGTTACTTAAAAGGAATTCTACCTGTTTCTGTCTTTCAGCTACATGACTATTTCTTTGTGCTATATTTATGGACAGGGCATTTTACAGGGTGTTCCAAAAGTCCCCTAACCACCATTTAATATCTTCTTAATGAAATGATTTTTAATTTCAGATGATAGATAATAGAATCAATGAGTAACTAATGATTCGTTGCAGTGCGAAAGAACAGAACGTCATGCAGGCGTTAATAATTCGGATAAGGGCAGAAGGCCTATGTCAAGTTGGAAGGTCGCTCATCCAACCAAAAAAAAAAAATTCTTAAAAAATTTCGGAAGGGGCCAAAGTTCCTTCAATCGATTATCTACTGAAATAAAATGATAATTTCTCACTTGGAAAAGTGTGTGTATTTTGTTTTTTAAGATGAATGTGTCATTTACAGAAAATTGTTGCCTCCACATTTGCATTAAGTAATTGCGATCTTTCTGATCAATTATGGCTAGGCTGCAAGTCACATTAAAGGATTTAACATTTGATTTAAGATAAATAAAGATAAAAACAATTAAAATAATTAATACATTAAAAAAAGACGACATTTCGTTCCATCAGTTTAAAAATGTCGAAATGTGGTCTTTTTAATGTATTAATTATTTTAATTGTTTTTATCTTTATTTATCTTAAATCAAATGTTAAATGTGACTTGTAGCGTAGTCGTAATTGATTAGATAGATCATAAGTAGTTAACGCATATGTGGAGGCACCAATTTTGTATAAATGACACATTCCTCTGAAAAAAAAAAAAATACACCCACTTTTCAAAGTGAGAAAATATCATTTTATTAACTACACTGAAATTCATTTATACTGAGAATTTTTCATGATTTTCGAATTTCCAAATATTGAAATATTTTAGCCTACTTTCCAAAAGATAGGAAGGCTAATAAGATCATCGTCTGTGAATGTGTATCAGCTTAGGTATCTGCGATTAAATTTCGGAAAAAAAAATGACAGGGCACTTGAAATAGTGTTTTTTTTTTCTTTTTTTATTGACAGGAACCGTTAATTTACTCTCTCACAACTCTTAATACAGTAACAGACTTGTTAGTCAATATGAAAAAACAAAGTAATTAGTATACGAAAAGGAAAACGGATTGAATTTAATTTTATTTCGAATTGGGGTGTGAGTATTCTTTATTTCGTCAATGATTGTATTAAAATCACAAGCAGAACCTGTAATTAAATACATCTTCAATATTTTGTGAAATATATTAAACGGAATAAATAACAGTGTCCACTATTCTCAAATATGTTTTTTTTTTTCGATCTTTCTGGCAACAAGGATTTTTGTTAGTAGGGCAGCTACCGGTCTAATAGATTCTTGAATGAACCAAATATTTAATGAACAAGTCCATAGAAAATGAATGACGTCAGCGGAAATAGCAACCGAACGAATAATGGGGTTTCCTCTCTACTTCACATTAATTTCATTTCCTCCTCTCTCTCTAATACCGGTAGTTATTAGTAAAAGAAATCTTCTTTTCCTTTTAATATTGATTTGCGAAATATTTATTTTTGTATTTCTTGACTGACAGTTACTTCATGTTTATCCGCCTGTTTTCTTTAGCGTTAAACAAATCTATCTTATATAGCTCCGTGCTATACATTGTTTTATTGTTGAAGCTGCTTTCAGCATCCATGCCTTTTAAATAACGGACAAATGCATACCGATGCCTATGGAATTCAGATCTTCTCTCTCGAAATTTCTCCAAAATTTTGAATTTTTAGCTTACTTTCCTAAGGAAAGCAATGTTCTATCCCTAAACCTTTTAGTAGATTGAATTGAAGTTTATTAAAACTAATCAATTTTAAGAGGTTCTTCACAAAAAATGTACCGACTATTGCATTTTTTTACAGCCGAAACCATTGTAGCTTTTCCTACAATAAACATCCCATTTCTGGAGCTTATTTATATTATTATGGCTTTATTAAATTTTAATGTACAGAGTGTGTCAGTTGGATACGGTTAATTTTGCATACAGTAGCAACAATCAGATGACCTGGCCAATTTTGACTTTTCACCAGCGCTTCGACGATGATGTATTGATTCTCTTCGGCAGTCATTGTGGTATTTGACCCTTTCGCAGCATGTTTTGTTGCAACGGAACCAGTGTCTTCGAATTCTTTCTTAATTGCAGTCATTGTTTTACGTTCCGGAGAAAAACCATATTCCTCATCAAATAAATGTCTTGCTGCAGAGATGTTGGCCTTCGACTCAAAAATGAACTTAATGACAGATAAGTTGCTTTAACATTAACCGGAAGGCGCCACTTTCCCTGCCTGCCATTGTGAATTACCGCACGGTCACTAAAGCATGTTCAATATCACGAGGTGTTCGTACTGACATCAGATGCATGCCCATTGTTGTATATAGGTGAAGCATTCCGGTGCCCACCTTGTGTTAGAATACTATTATTCTAGTGAAAACTTATGAACTGCTGTCGAAAATGGCTCCCAGGAAGAAGTTAACGGGTTGACCTGGTCTAACTGATACACCCTGTATATACTGAAAGGTTTATTTTTCTTCGGAGGTCTACTTTTTCAGCGCATGTGCTGACTGAACATAAATGCAGTCCTTTGCAATTCGAGGCACGGCTTGGAGCTTTCAACCATCCAATTTAACAAAAAAAACCTCCACGACTCAAGAGGTTCTCTTAATTTTATTTAAAATATTCTTTATCTGCTTCCCATTATACTTTTTTTTAGTTTACAAAATATTAAATAATATGAACAGAGAATTAATTTTTTTTGCAATCAAATAAAAAAAAATACTTCTTAATATTTTTTCTAATTACTTTTTTTTTCCAGTATCAGACTACGGAATTCTGGGCTGCCGAATTGGATAAAAGGTGTAATTATTTTTAAACCCAGAAATCTGATTAAATTATTTGAATTAATCTAAACAAAATAAATGTTAGATTAATCTTCTGTAGCCAACCATAATTGATAGAATATATAAAAATTTCGGTTAGAGTCCAGTTGAAGGTACTAGCCAATAGGAATCGTTCTTAGCATTTACTGCGTAAGGGCGAATTACTGCTTCCGGCGAAGTAAAATCTGGAAGAATACATGTCATGAGATTTCTCGTTCTTGATCTCGTTGATGCCGTGACTTCTCCGTTTCTTAATTTAACATGGCGTCACTTGTTAGAACTCGAGAAAATATTTACAGATATATGTCATTTTCTTTATTTTTTGAAAATGACAGAACGATCTAATAGGAGTACACAAGAAGAAAAATACCAAGGTTTCATTCTAAATGTTAAGATTCATTTCAAGCATCGTTGTTCTGGACGAAATACGCATATGTTTCAACTGACATGTGATCGTCATCATTTAGGCCTAACGATGCTTTTCATGAGCCTACATATGGGTGTCAAGTACATGTAGGGCACATGAATCTACCTGATATCGTTCCTTTAAACTGCATGTTATCACAAATTGCATCCTCAGCAAGGAACCAGCAATTTGTTTTGACGTAAGGGTCATGTTGATGCTTCACAATTTTCACGGTAGGTCTAATACGTCACAAGGTAAGTCTATCATGTTAATTTTCACTATTTAATTCATCGGATATTTCGTAAATATTCAGTGTTTTAATTTTGTTTATTGAAGTTGGCCCCTTCTAGCAAGCATAATCGTTTCTGTATTTATTGCAGATACTTTTTCAAAAGTTCACTAATGTTAAATGAACTTCAGCTTCCGGTTTTTGAAAATAGTTCCAAGATGGACCTCTTTCGCAATGCTGGGAAAAAAAAAACAAAACCCCATAAATGCAGTAAATGCAGTAAATTAGTGAACTTTTGAAATAGTATCTGAAATAAATACAGAAACGACTAAGCTTGCTAGAAGGGGCCAACTTCAATAAACAATATTAATTAAGCACTGAATATTTACGAAATATCCGATGAATTAAATAGTGAAAATTAACATGGTAGGCTTACCTTGTGACGTATTAGGCCTACCGTGAAAATTGTGAAGCATCAACATGACCCTTACGTCAATACAAATTGCTGGTTCCTTGCTGAGGATGCAATTTGTGATAACATGTTGATGAAATTTTGGTAAAATTCCAGTTTACGGTACGGGGTGTTTTTTTTTTTCCCCCGCATTGCGAAAGAGGTCCATCTTGAAACTATTTTCACAAACCGGAAGCTGAAGTTCAGCGTTTATTTCTGCTTTAATGATGATGGGCAGTTTTAACATATAAGGGGTTTTCGTAAATATTGATGGGTTTTCTATGCCTTAATGATGTTGGCCCCATTCAGGAAAACATGACTTTTCGTAAATATTGAAGGTCATTTTTTGATTTCATGTTTATGGCTCCAAAAATTTACGTCTTCTCTATTTCATTCTGGTTGTTTTCTTAAAAATTGATATTTAAGACATCAACTTCCGCTTCCGGTTTCTAAAAATAGTTCCCGGGCCAGGTTTAGTATCGAGGATTAAAAAAAAGAAAAGAACAACTCGTACCGTGTCATCAAGTTTTACCGAGGAATTAACTGTATGTAATATCTTTCCAGAATTTTTATTTTATATATTTTAATTTTTTTGGTTAAAATTCGTTTCGTTTTTAAATTTAGAAACCTTAAGGTTATCCAATATTTAATTATTAAAAAGTTATTTGTACACTATAAAAAAATATCTAGTTTTTAAAATTTAAGAACTTTATTAACACTTTATTTATTGTTAATGAATTCTTCAGGAAATATTAGGAAAAAAAGAATTAAGAAAAATATTTACCAAAATATTATATTGTAGAGAGAGTATCCTTAGTAATGCTTAAATTAATGCCCTCTGACAAATATGATGATACTAATAAAATTAATTAAATGGTGTATTTATTAAAATTATACTCGTAAATTTGGCAAAATCTTCAATAAAATAATAAATCTTTGCAAAATTTAACATGCGTAAGAATGTTAATAAAAAACAATAAAGATAAAAACGCACAACAATTAAAGATCCACTGAGCTATTTTTGGGAATTTTCGTACCGGGAAATAATAAATCTAATTGCAAACGTCAAAATGAATTTATTTATGTTAGACTGACAATAGTAAAACTCACAAATAAAATTAAGTCAAAACGTCTTTTAGATCAAACAAATATCAGAATAGTAAACTTGCTATCTTGTGAAAGATTATACATTAATTCGTTCTATAACTTTGGTATGAAATGTTTTGTGATGATCGTTTTTAAATCCTGATTTTTTTTTTTTTTTTTTTTTTTTTTTGTGTTGGAAAACTTTTTTCTGGTTTATTTACACTGATATTTCCTGACATTAAGAATAAAAATGAGTTTTTGTTGTGATGATATTAGGATCATGGACAGGAAATATCCCATCCTAAAAATCCTTACCTTCAATGTTAGTGGGAGGATAATCATTCAGTCTGTTTTCCATATAATTTCTACAACTAATGGCTACTTCACACGATCTCGAAAACTTGCTCTACAAACCTTGCCATATGTCTTGGCGAAATCAGAGTTCTTTATAAGAGCTTGGTTTTGAAGCTTTAGTTTTCCTGTTAATCCTTCATTCATCCTATAGCAGGGATAATGAAAAAGAAAAAAAAAAGGACCTTGAAGAAGAGAAAATGGTGGATGAAGTTATGGATGGTAACCACGAACAAAGGACATCCAGATTTCAGCATGAAATTAGCGCTCCTTTCCTAATATTTCCTCCTAACTAATTAAATTAGTTTTAAATTTCTGAATAATGTTTTCTTGCCGCTAGGCGCGCATGTGCTGAATTGCGTTTAATCTTGCTTCACGCTGCTATGGGTGCCTTTGAACTTTGAACTTTGCATATGATCTTCCTCCAATCATGGCGGTTTTGCGGCTAGTACTTTGGTTTCGTCTATTGATATGTGAAGGCTCTTCAAGTCTTCCTTGATGATTGTAATCAAGGAATTGATGATTCCAATCAGAGAAGTTTTCTTTTGGGCAGTTCTCTGGGTTTTCCAACTGCTTGGTCCATAAAGCTTTGTTTGGAAGTCGGGCATTGTTCATACGACAAATGTGTCCAAACCACTGTAACCTTCTCTAACATTCCTTAATAATCATTGTAAAGCCAAGCTGCCATAGCAAGGACATTTTCAAATAAAATTGAGGAATAGAAAGCAAGTCTGTTTCCATTAACTTAACAACTATTTATCGTGGAATGCTGAAAATTTAGTTTTGACTAAGGATGTGACATTTAGCTAATCTTGTGACAGTTCACATTGTCAACGCCAATCTTCAGAAAATTAACATTCTAACTCCTTTTTTGTTATTTTATCCTTTCAGACGGAGGAACGCATTTCAGCTGTCTTTTAGAGAATGATAATTTTTTTTTTACATATACAAACAAATGATATCCATCAGATCCGTCTTCAATAGTCGATTTTATATAAAATTGTTTTTGAAAATGTTTTACTGCTGATATTTGCAGGATACGACATCAGAAACAATAAATAAATCAGATGTAAATAATTTACTAAAACTAATGTAAATCTGCTCTTTCCTTTGTAAATCTAACTTCTAAGGATATAAGCCCAGTATTATATGGGTGATGATCTTGCTCTTATTTTTACTGAAGAGATATATACGTGGCCGTTATGGAAGTCTTGGCAACTATTTTTTATCTGCCAAACATGCGGCAACACTGCAATTCTAGAATATAGGTTTGAAAGCCAGTTTGATGTTCTTCTGATTGGCACCACTGACCTGGTCTGGATCAGTGGAGGAACGTCATGGGAGCAATTAGAAAATACTTATTTGGAAATCATCGTTTAATAAAGCAACGCAGTGCAGCCAAGGAAGAAAAAGGAACACAGGAATGCTCAATACCCTCCAAGTAATCTCCAAGATTGTCCTCCGTATATTGCCAGCGTTTGGAAAGGTGGAGAATACCATGTGGGTCATTAAAGTGTTCAACCTCTCGCCGAAACGCTTTCAAAATTTCATCTTTGTTCGCAAGCGTTTCCCTCGCAACTGCAGCTTGAGTTTTGGAATCAAATCAAACTCGCAGGGACTCAGGTCTGGCGAATACGAAGGATGTTCCAAGACTTCCTATCCCAATCGACGTAACAAAGCTGTGCTGGAGCTCCCATGTGACGTTATTGTGAAGAATGATGGCGTTGGACAGCAGTTCTCAAACCCTGGCAACGTACGGAGATTACGTTGGGGGTGTTAGCAATGTGTATTGAGCATTCCTGTGTTCCTTTTTCTTCTTTGGCTACATCCTTTTTCTTCCTTGGCTACATTAAATGTACATCAGGATTTCGTTGTGTTATTCACAGTTACATATGCATACGACATATGCATATTGTTACGTGAAAAAAAATAGTGTTTCGACTTACGGACACTAAACTTTAGATACGCTCCGGAACAGAACCTGTTGAAAAAAAAAGTTCCGGGTATGACTTATTAACTTGGCAAAGAACATAAACTTTGACCGCTTCTGAAAACCTATTTGTTATAGAGCATAACATTATTCAATACACTAAATGAAAAAGAAGAATCACTTATAGAATAAACAACTTAAATAGAATTCAGTATCAGAACAATGATTTTTTTTTTTTTTTCAAAAAATTAAGTGCCCACTTTCTTAGTAATTGAATAAAAAATAATTTTTTGCTTGAAATAACTACATTTATACTTTTGAAGCACTGTAATTTTTCAAGCATTTCCAACATAGAATGCATTATTTAACAATTCACCAATAGCACTGTATTAGTTGCAAATCCACTGTTAAAATCACTTTCTACATATATGTATAACACTTTCGGAGTAATTTTTTTATCAAGTCACTCACTTTCTCTAAAAGTGAATAATATTTTCAATTCCTATCTAGTTGACAAAAGTATTGTTTTTGAGAATGTTTTAATAGCAAAAAATTTAGTATTAAAATAAAAGATATACAATGAAACCTCGGGTCACGAACATTTCGGGTTACGAACAACAACTTCGAAAACTTTTTGTCTCGGGTAACGAGCAGTGCCTCGGTTTACGAACGAAGGTGAGAGAGAGAGCAAAGTTTAACGTGGAGACAAACGATCGTGTACAGTACAACCGAAGGCCAAATCACACCAAAGGCGTCTCACCTAGCATCTGAAAGTATCTCTCCGCGCCCACATGATTCTTTTTCCGATGTAAAGAAGACATCGTAATGTATTTATTAAATGTAATTGTTTTACATTTAATTTATTTGGTTGTTTTCTTCTCTTTATTTAATATGTGAAGTGAAATTCTTTCATCTTGAAACGGATCGTCTCTATTTCATTGATTTCAATGTTTCGGGTTACGAACGTTGCAGCTTACGAACGATGTTCTGGAACGAATTAAGTTCGTAACCCGAGGTATCACTGTAAATTTAAATCTTTTTTATTTATTTAAAAATGCTAGACATACGTTTTTTAATATACAGGGTGTTACGGAAACGGTAGACAAGTAAATAACGTAAAGGTTTATTAAAAGTAATTCGGATAACAATGTCATGACTGAAAACAGGTATGATAATTAAAGAAAATGCTGAAAATGGCCAGAATTGAGCTTTCTTTGATTAGGGACCATTCCCACAGCATTCATTTCCTAACTCTAAAATTACGGCCCGTACAACAAAATGTCGTAGAACATTTTCAACTCAAATGAGCTTTGGAACCCGTATCTCTTCGCTTTGTCTACCATTTCCGAAACACTACGTATAAAAAAATTATAATTTTCGACATTTTTCTGGTGTTTAAGTAGAAAATCCTTTCTCAGTTCGAAACTTTTTTTTTTTTTTTTTTAATGTAGCAAAACGAAAGCGTCAAAATCAGTCTTGTCAATTTTGTAAATGTACCTAAATAAGCTGTTATAATCATCACAAAGATTTAAAGCAATTTCATTTTCATTTTAGTAACTTTTTTAAAGTTAGCATCTTTAATGAAGTATTAAGTATTTCCACAGTGCTAAGTGTGATTTAAAAAATAGTTAAAGTTCATTGAGGAATATAGTGTGAATTTTTATGAGCTGGTAATTATCGTAGTTTAATTGTTATTTTATTTTTATTCAATGGTATTTGAGTTAATCCTACAGTGCTCACGCAGAGTGTTGAAACTCCCAAAATGCAACGCAGATTATAGATTTTCCTTTCCTGGCCGTTCGCTAACATTCAAATAGAAGAGAAGCGACCTCTTCTATTTGAATGTTAGCGAACGACCAGGAAAGGAAAATCTATAATCTGCGTTGCATTCTGGGAGTTTCAACTCTCGGCGTGAGCACTATAATAGGCTTTAAAAGTCACTGCTTGTTTGGAGGTGAGGCATTAATCTGTTGTTTGTATCCGTCTGAAGATACAATTCAATAGTTTGTACTCATTCCTCCACTTGAGATGGAAGAGCGGGAGCTTTGAAACTTGGCATGGGATGACAAAAACGTTAAAGGGTTCGTCAACGTAAAAGATGTGCTTTCAAACAATTGAAAGCCTCTACAGGGAAGTAGTCAGCGAACTGAGTATTTTTCTTAGATTTTTAGTTTGAACGTTGGTTTGGACGTTTGGTTCTATTAGAAGAGATTATTTACATACAGAATTTAAAGCTACAACCATGCAGTTTTAGCTGTATTTTAAGTAAACTTTTGTAAACTTTTGAAATATATTTAATGCTGAATCATAAAGCTTCTTCAGACAGCTGCTTTCGTCGTCCTTTGATGGAATTATCCGCTATCGGATATATTGAGGGTTTCACGGAATTGAGAAGATTTTTTTTTTTCAATGAACAAAGGCAATTTGGATGGTGTTATGCATCATTTGACCAAGCGCCAAAATTCGATTTTGAGATATTCGCATAAACGCAAAAGCTTATGTATTACTTTACATTTTTTATGGAATGAAGAGTGTTTTATATATATATATATTGAGGGTTTTATATATATATATATATCAAAATAAAGATACTTTCACCGGACAATCCTGATCATTATCAGCATTAATAATATTCTTCAAAGGTCGTTAGTCACAGGATGCAAATGTTACTCGTAACGATTAGTCGATTGGCATTTGAGATGGCAAGAAGGAACAATTTTTTTTTTTTATAAAGAGCTTATACATTTCGCTAGTAGATGGAGCAACAATCTTAAAAACATTTATTTTGGCGCTCGGTCAAATGATGCACAGCACCATCCAATTGAAATGTTGATGATAATTATTTTACAGTGTACACAAACTTAACCGTATTAGCGCGCTTATTGAGTAATGCTTTAATTATTTGGCTTGTGTTTAATCAATAAAGTCAGACCAGTTGTGGATCAGTTGAGTGGTTTAAGAAATCTTACTTTAATAACATTTAAGTTGAAAAAGAAAATATAGAAACAGAATAATTTACGATGTAATTTCATGATTGAAATACGTGTAAAATCAATAAACTATTGGATTCAATTTTTTTTTTTTTATTGTTAGCAAACGTTACTCTTTTCAACATTATTCTTTTATAGTGAAGCCCATCCAGAAACAAAAATTAAAAATTTATTAGGCTACTGCATTCAAGTTTTGGGTGACTGGCAGTTAAATTTAATTACAGAACCTAGCTGTTCTCGAAGAATCCTTATATATTATTTCTCAAAGGGTTTTTTTTGTCGGAACGCCGTATTTCCTTTAATACTTCATCAAAATCAATGATTGAGGCATCATTTTGAAGATTACGTTCCCCGCTAATGACAAAAAATAAACAAATTGTTTAAAATTAATGTTTTCGTTAAAAAACTTTATTTCAAAAGCCTTTTTATAAAAAGGTAGACACGCTTTAACAGAAGCGTTTTAACTATTTTTCGAAACCGAAACAACATATTAAATAAAGCGTTTTAGACTTTAAATATATACTTTTTTGAATTAAAAATGCAATTTAAAATGATATTTCATCGTTTATTTAATAAGAACAGATAAAAAAAAAACAAACAAAGATTTATATTTTAATAAAATTAAAGGAATTATTACAATAAGAAACCTAAAAATTTGTCAACTTCTCATATATTATTTTTCAAAGGTGTTTTTTTTTTTTTTATTTCCCTTAATACTTCAACAAATCAATGATTGACATATCATTTTGACGATTATGTCCACCGCTAATGAAGAAAAATAAAAAAATTGTTTAAAATAATGTTTTCGTTAAAAAATGTTATTTTAAAAACCTTTAGTTGTAGAAGGCACACTATGTTTAACAAATGGATGACAGATTTTGGAGTTGCTTATTATTTCTCAAAGGGTTTTCTTTTTTTTTATTTCCCTTAAAACTTCAACAAATCAATGATTGACATATCATTTTGACGATTATGTCCACCGCTAATGAAGAAAAATAAAAAAATTATTTAAAATAATGTTTTCGTTAAAAAATGTTATTTTAAAACCTTTTTTAAAAACCTTTAGTTGTAGAAGGCACACTATGTTTAAAGATTTTGGAGTTGCTTATTATTTCTCAAAGGGGTTTTTTTTTTTTTTTTTTGTCGGTGCGCCACATGATTGAGACGTTTTTTTGAAGGTTACGTTCACTTAAATCAACGTTTTTCGGCGCAAGTAAGTACCATCCTTATATATTATTTAACAAAGGTGATTTTTTGTCGGATACGGCATATTTCCCTTAAGACTTCATCAAAATCAGTGTTTGAGACATCATTTCAAAGATTACGTTCCCCGCAAATGACGAAAAATAAACAAATTGTTTAAAATTAATGTTATCGTTAAAAAACTTTATTTTAAAAACCTTTTTATATAAATGTAGACACTCTTTAACAGAAGCGACTTATTTTTCAAAAGCGAAACCAAATTTCAAATAATACTGTAGCGTCGTAACTTCTAATACATCCTTTTTGAAATAAAAATGCACTTTAAAAAGATATTTCATCGTTTATTTAATAAGAACAGATAAAAAAACAAACAAGATTTATGTTTTAATAAAAATAAACGACTTATTACAATAAAAAACATAACAATTTATCAACTTCTCATATATTATTTCTCAAAGGTTTTTTTTTTTTTTTTAATCTCACTTAATACTTCATCAAAATCAATGATTGAGATATTTTGAAAATTACGATCACCGCTAAAGACGAAAAATAAACAAAATGTTTAAATTATTGTTTTCGTTAAAAAACTTTATTTTAAAAACCTTTTTATAAAAATGTAGAAGATGCAATCTATTGATAATCTGTTCATTTATTTATTTCCACATTACCATTCGGCGACTGATGAAGATACCATGCGAATTATTCGCACGGGTCAACCTTTTTATAAAAATGGAGAAGGCGCCATCTATTGACAATGGGTTTAACTAACATGCACGACAGCTGTTGGATTTGTTTATTATTTCTCGAAAGTGGTTTTTTGGTGCGAATTATTCGCACGGGTCAACTAGTCAATTTGGAAATGCTGATCAACATGATACAGTGAAACACTAAATTAATGTAATTTCAAATATAATTTCAACTGAAATTTCAGTGAAGTTATTGCCATACTTACATGAACTGGATACATTCTTGTAATATTAGCTATTACATTTTATTCATTAATTTCATAATCACTAACTTTAACTAATTTTCTTTGTTATTTGTTTTACATAGTTAAGATTAATATTGGGTGCCTAATAAAATGGTATAGGCTATTAGGATTTAATAGGCTGGAATAGAAGAAAGACTATTATTTCTATTAGAACTCGAAATTATTCCATTTCAAATTGAGTCTAATCACTTTATTCAGAAACTTCTTACATAATCAAGTAAGATTGTCGTAAAATTTGATAGTTTAGGATATAACAATTTAAATCAGCAATTACAGTCAAACTATGAACAAGGATTAGAGCTGTCCGAAATGCGATTGACTCTTTCTACAAATTTGATTTTTTTCGTTTTTTTTTCTCATAACTTTTAGTTTCCAGTATCTTATTTTTATTGCTCAGTTCATCACCTTGTCTTTTTTACTGTGATTCGATTTATTCGATTGACACAGTTCACGTAACTGGGAAGTTCTTTATGTTTTCTTCGTTGTTCTAAAATATATTCTATACAGAAACAAACACAAGAACCAGCCACTCCCATCATTAACGCCATGAGGACACCAATCACATGATATACGGTGACTACAGCCTTGGACTGGTTCTTATTGTCGCATTCTCTGTGGTTGTTAAAATATTCTCTTTCCAGTCGACTCAGTATTCCAGATTCTCGAAGATGATTTATGCTGAAAAAGAACAAAAAAATAAATTAATAATTAGAAAGCAAATGACAACATTACTTATGTTTTTACGTGTGCTCAACATGATAGATAAAATAACAGCCTGCACACAATCATAAAACAATCACTAACAGTCCATTGCTTTCGCCTCAGTATGACGAGGCTCCTTCAGTGGATATCCACACTATATCCACTGAAGAAGCCTCGTCATACTGAGGCGAAAGCTATGGTCTGTTAGTGATTGTTTTATGCTCGTATGCAGGCTATAATTTTATCAATGACAACGTTTCTTAAGTTAAACTGTACCACAACAGACCATGCAGGCTCTGGGGTGCGCGAGAGGTTTAGGCTCCCAGCGATTCTCGACCAACGGGACTAGTTGAGGTCAGTTGATTAGGCTCGCCCGTGTTTTACCCGGTACCCATTTGACAGAGGGCTGGGAGAACCCTAGGATTCGTCTAAAGTAGAAATAACTGGAAAAATCTCCGACCATCGCACCGTCCTGGATTCGAACCCGGGCTCCTCCAGTCTGCAATCCAACGCCTAAACTACTGGGCTATTGGAACCACTAACATTACTTGTAGTAACAAATTAATCTTCGTCGTAGGGGTGATAATTGGAAACTTTGAAAATGCCTATTTGTACCTACATAATGCAAATCTGGACTTTTAGATCCAGAACAGGAATACCTTTATGAATAGCATTGGATTTTTACAAGATAAAGTTATGGTTGCGAAGAATTCAGGGGAGTTTGACTGTCGTTAGCTACATTTAGGTAAATTTGTTTTACAGGGATTAAGGGTTTTTGCTTAAATAGGAAATAGCGTATACTTGCATGTGGGGTTGAAGCGAATAGATGGGAAGTGAAGAAAAATGAAGGCGCTTTCGAAATTAAATGAATGCAATTTATGTTAAGGCAAAGAAAACTCAAAAATTTATTCGGGCGTGCTTAATCCAAACGCCAACTTTTTCACAGGCCAGATGGAAGATATAGTTTCATTGTATGCAAAATGAGAGTTTTCAGTTTGTTACAAAAAGAAAAATTATATATATATATATATATATATATATATATATATATATATATATA
>JAFIDM010004315.1:33467229-33525186 GCA_023159025.1 Thereuonema tuberculata | reverse complement strand
ATTGGAATTTTTATTACTAACAGTAAAATAAAGATTTTGATTGATGAAAAATAATTCTTATTGTTTAAATATGGATATATATTAATTTTGTAAATAAATGTCAATAAATTCCAATCAATTTGAATATTTATTTACTAACATCGTGAATAATAACAAAAGAAAATAAGAAATTACGAAAATACTGTTCGTATTAATATCAGATTTCTTAATAGTTAAAAACTGTTAACTTTAAAAAAAAAACAATATTTTACATATAAAATTCTGTGCTGGTTTTGAGTTTTCATTAACTTTTAATGACAAGATTCTTCGATATTTTTTCTTTTTTGTTGTTAGTTTTAGGTTTCGTGAATAGGAAATCAATTGCAAACATCGAAGTAGCATCAAGAAAGCTGAATAATCACCTTATTACAGTGATAAGTATTGATTAAATGATCTCGTCATAAACTCTATTCATGTATATCAATAGATTAATGAAAATGGTAACAGCTTTATTTCTTCTTGACTGATTCAAAATAAACCATTTTTGTTTTTTTTTGTTTTTGGTCAACTAGTCACTAATGACCGATTATAGTATTTGGATATGAATTACATGCCAAATAAAAAAAAAATAATAATAATTTTTTTTTCAAACAGTGCATTACAACATCACGTGTCTGTGAATCGATTTATTTGCGAATTCACGTGAACATCCATGAATGTATGTAGATTATTTATTTCAAGGATAAGAATCATTGGATGATTAATATGGACATTTAGGAAGCTACTGACAAATAATCTTGCTGATAACAGTAATAGAAGTCAGTGGTTGATTTTATAAAAACTTTAGTTAGATGAGTTACTTTATGAGGAAATCAAAATATTTTTTAGTTTTCATTACCTAAGACATTCTTAATTTTATATCATTACATCTTAACCTTTCTTACCGCAGAAATTTTAACATAACTAATTAATATTCTAAGTAACCTTCTAATTAATATTCTAAGTAACCCTTCTAATATTTTTAAAAATTGATTGTCTTCTGTCAGTGAACATAAAAGATTAATGAAAATTATCGTTCTCTTAGTAATACACAATTCCTCGAAATAAGTACATTATAGCGATAATTTTTTTCCTCACCTGATTCCCATCTTCTCTTGAACGATCTTTAAAACTTCTGATATTAGACCTTTAGTAGTAATTGTACCATTGGCGTCAGTGAACACTTCCATAAATACAGAATCCTGAAAAACAAATTACTTCAGCTGCAAATTTTCTTTAAAGTTCAGTTCCTATTTTATAAGATTTACAGATAGGAATGTTTAACATTCATGTAAGGAACATGATGAAAAAAAAATATATTGGGGGTTGGGGTGGGGGGAGAATAGGAGAATGTAAAGTTTTTCCTTTCACGCCTTGAAAAGACCCACAACCTTTCAAGCTTCGGAGCTGATCATCAATGGGAAAATCTGGCTGATGAGTTCTAACAAGGACGAAACAGTTGTTCCAGATTCCTGATGATGACTAAAGGCGTGAAAGAAAAACTGTACATTCTCTGCATTCTCCTTTTTTCAAGACTTAAAAATATTGACAAAAATGTAAAAATGAGTAGGAAAAAATATTAGATGAGACAAAATTTATTTACTATTACATTAATTTTGCTTTATTTTTTCTTTCCCCTTTTTTTTCTCTATAAATTATAATCATTTTTAATCTTTTGAAAAACAAACTCATAATTTGTTAGCGGTAATAAATTTGCCAAAATTGTTTTTGAAGAAATTTTGACAAAAAAAATATATATGTATATAGATAATTTTTTCTTCTGTGAAGTCTATATCAAAAATTCATATTCTATATTTATATATCTATATTCATGTATTGATTTTTAGTGTATATACTTATTTTCTTTTAGGTTTCTAATATTTATTATCGGCTTTAAATGTAATCTAAATCGACTGATTAGTTAATCGATGAAATCTTGGAAATATAAATTGAAATCGGATAAATCAATTTTATTGCGCGTGACACAATTATTTATTGTTCATCGAAATAATAATAGGTTTTGCTGTGAATTCGGTTTCCTTTAAACGATTTCTATTATTGGTTCCCCCAGCCCACCTTCTTCCACCCCTCCTGCCATTGCATCACATTTATTTTTTTTTATGGTTAACTTTTTATTTGTTTTTAAAAGAGAAAAAAATATGTTTAAACACATTCATGAACTCGATACAACCTTAACTGTTAAGATGAGAGAGATCTTATAAGTGTATTTCAAATCTAAAAACAAACAATAATACGAAACGTATTGTAATACTAAACATACTTTTTTTTTAGTTTTGGATACAGTTATAATTTTATTCTTGATTCTTGTTCTTCAAAAGAAAAAGAAAAATTCCACGTTTTCTGCAATAAAACTACAGGATATAATTAGATAGGAAAGAAATAGTCAAGAGAGGATTGTAAATGCTGAGAGAAGATTCAAATTTAGCCTATTACTATATATTTTTGGCTATTTGGAAAAGGAATACCATAAACAGAGAATTTTGTTTTTGAAAATTTAGGCATCTATTAATATTAAAATGTTTTAAGATTACCTAGGAATCGGATACAAGTGAAATAATTCCAATTAACCTGTCAACAAAACTTTTTCAACAAATTTTCAATAAAATTTGATACATATAAATAGATATATCGGTAAATAATTTTGTGTGTATCATGTAATACATGATACATACAATTTATTTAAAGAAAATAAATGTTAAATCTTCAAAATCTAAAAATATGATTTTTCTCAGAAGATAGTAAATTGATTGCCAAATTTATTTTGAAATGTAAGTAACTTCATCAAAATTTGTATTATTATTTTTAAGCATTTTTTTTTTCTCTTTTCATTTCATTCTTTGAACTTTATTGCCTTGAAAGGATATTATGATTAGATTTCAGTGACGTACACAGCCTAACATAAGGAAGTGAGAATTCTACGCAAATTCTTTATGGACCGACGAATGTAATTTTTTTTTTCTTTCAGTTGGACACTTTTTCCTAAGTTTTCAAGTGAGAATCGAATTTTAGATGACAGATGTTAAGTGCTTGGCAAATGTCCGAGTGGTGGGTGATAAATTAGAAGATGTTTTTTACAGATGTATTTAAAGATCCCATAGTAACTTTCTATAACTTTTGACTAAATCGGCTTAAAAATTGTTAATTTTGCTTTTATTCAGAAGCTTTTACTTACATTAAACGTAGCCACCGTGACCTCATAGTCTCTGAGCAGAGGAAACAGTGAATCAAATGGAGAACTTAAGAAGAGACCCTTGTGCTTCGTATAATTACCCACAAACCGTTTAGTTGTTATTGGTTGAGGCTTTTGAATCTGCACAATTCGATTCAGTTCATAGGAAGGCTGCCACTGTAATGAGAAATAAAGAAAGGCTTTCATAATGAGTACGAAGGTATTTAACGTGCTAAATAATTCAACAAGCTTGTGCCTTCCTTGGTTATCATGTGCTTTCCTTATAACACGTCGATATAAATGCGATCAATAAAATATTCTCAGAAAGCTGAAGTTTTAAGTTTCATTTACAAATTTAAAGCAAAATGTAAAATATAAGCTTCGTTATTTTCCTTATACATTGTTATCGATAATTCTAAGATGATTTGATCTAGATTTAAGATAAATCCAATTATCACCCACTGAGTCTGATTCTGAAGTCTTTGATAAAGAGTAGAGTTGCCTTTCCTCTTCAAAGAAGTCACTGCTTTGATTCAGATACGACCAACTGCTTTGTGAAGTTTTTTCTATACTCAGCCATGTGTACTCTCTGTCCAACACATTTAACTTGAGGGCCTGAAATATAATACAATTGTTGTAAGACGATACAAAGTTTATGTAACTAATGATCTTTAGTTAGTTCTTACAGTAAGTCTACAGTATATAATTACTTCTATTACTAATTACCAAACAGAAAATTAGAGTAAATTCAATTGTTACTGCAACTCTCTTTTTAATACAAGATCGCAGCCGAATTTGAGAAGTTTTACTCGGGTCAATCAGCTGTAACCTCAATAAAATGCCAATCAATAAATCAATCCCACTCATTGTTAAATATCATTCCAGTCATTGTTAAATATGCAGTAGTGCAAGTTCATCAGTATTTCATTTACTTAATATCAGTATTTCAGTTAAATCGATATTAAATTTACGATCGGATTTTTTTTTTTTAATTAGAAATTTGAGAAATAAGCTGAATGTTTATAGGTAAGAAACGTTTTACAATCTATTCATTTACTCATGAATTACTGACGGTTGATATGAAACACAGCATTTATGTAGATAGATACGGCGATCTTTAAAACAAACAAAAAAGTATGTCTGTAGGATGACTAGGTTCTTTTGATTTGAAATTATTTTTCATGGCCGTACATTAAGCGGAGTTCGATTCTCTTCTTTAGTCATTATTAAAAGCGTTTTTATTCCAAATTTTTTTTACTGTTTATAAGCTTACTATTTCGATAAAAATAACTGATCCCTTCTTCAAGCTTATGTGAAAACTTGGAATTAATCTATAGGTTTCAAACCAAAGAAAATATCATGGAAGTATTTTTATCTTTTGTCAAAAAATATCACTGATGCGTAAAGCGAGCAAGAAATAATTTCAATAATTATAAAATAAAAATTATAATAAAAATAGTTAATAAAAATAGTTAATTGCTTATAACTATATTAGTAACAATTCAGTCTTTATCTTAACGAAGTTCTTTAAAGAATTTGAAGCCTGCAAAGCCTAAGTCATCATTATTATATTAACGATACTCTTCCTTTCTTACAATTGTGGATTTTTGATAAAAATATTTGCTGATATATCGAATATATATAAAATTCAATACAGGATTCAAAAAATTTGTAGAAAAGAAATATTTTTCAAATACGGAACAAGTGAATGTAATTTTGTGCCAAAGCATAAATTTAAGGGCGATCCATAATAATTTAAAAAAATTAAAAATAATAATAATAAAAAAAGGAAGTACATTAACGTAATGAAAAATAAAAAAAAACACAACCCAGGCGGACATTGAGAAAAAAAAAATTAAGAGAAAAAAAACAAAAAACAATAGTATACGGATTTGAACCGACAACCTCTAGCATATGAGTCTAAGAAGTTACCTATCAAACGTTATCCTATCAAGCTGACAACTGAAATGAGATGGTTGCATTTATAACATTTAAGCTAAGAGTGGAAATCCAATGAAAACAAGGCCAAATATATCGAACGTGGGAAAATACCCTTTTCCTACGTTGTTTCGGCCTCTGAACACGATGGTGTTTGTCGATCCTACCTTCCGTTCGGGAGTTGTTAGGGGAGGACAGACACGGACGGAAGGACAAACGCAATAGATACTGATTTTGGTTTCTATCACAATTGCTCCCAAATGGGTAAAAAAAAATACCTCTTAATGAATCACATTTCATATTCCTATTACGCTCTAAAAATATCCGTTAGCTACACAAAGTTCTTGATGAGAGAACACATACAGATAGATCATTTTAATTCTTCTTTTCCTTTTCTGAAAGTTGATTTAAAAAAAAAAAAGCTTCAAATAACGTTTATTCTTTATAATGCTTTGAATTAGTTTAAATTGAAAGTCAATTTTTCATGCTGGATGTGCCTAAAAACTTTCACGGTTCCCAGATCAATGAATATTTTTTTTCTAACTAGTAATTTTCAAAAAACTTTCAAAAAACTACTGTACTTATTTTAAATAAAAAAACAAAAAATAAAGCAGCCTAATGACTGACCTAAGGATTTTAGAGCAATTGTTAAAAATGTTAGCTGCAAAATAAAAACTATCATTAGGGAAGTAAAACCTTCTTTAGAATTTAAAAGTGATCATCTCAATTGATAACACGGCTATTACTCTGTACGCCAAAACAAAACCATCACTTCAACCGGTTTATTTCGTCTAATCAATTTCTTCTTCCTTTTAAGCAATGTAAAAAATTGAAGTAATGTCATCCAAAGACCGAAATGGTTTTGTTTGTTTTTACCTTTTTGACTAATAATAAAGTTCGTCTTATAAGAAACCTTACAGTTTGATGAGTTATTCTTACAATTTTGAAACTAGTTGTAGAGATAATAATATGAAATATTATTATTCGATAAGAGTTTTTTTATTTTGAGCTTCCAATGTAAATTAAAAAGTAAACAAATACAGAAGAGAAGTGTTTTGAGTTAAAGAACGGGTCGATGCTAATCAGACCGTTCATTAATCAGCGATGAGCTATGAAGTGGATCGTGAAGATTCAATCGTGACGTCATTATGATGATTGCGTGGAACGCTACTCTCCGATTGGCAGAAAGTTTATACGCAGTGCAGAGACAGTCGAATCAGTGAGATGACAGCAGGCAGACCGAGTAGCGATCTTGGAGCGGCAAGTTTGAAGGAATGGATTCGAAATGTGTTGGCCTAAACCGGTGTTCCACAACGTCAAGTACTGTAAGTTATATCTTTCTATATTAATGGGAACCGGGTTTAGCAAAGGAAGAAATTAGAGATACTTCGAATTAAAGAATTGAATTGAACAGAAGTGAAAGCTTGAACGGAATTAATTTGGCAGAAATTAATTCGAGTGAATTAAAGTGAATGCAAAGTGTTAAATCAAGAGTGCTCCAGCTTTGAAAGGAAATTAAGTGAAAATAGAATTAAATGTTAAGCAGATAATATCGAGTTAAGTGAACGTCGATATTATCAAGTGTGTTAGTGATAAAATACGAAGAAGAAATAATTAACTTTATTTGTTCTTCGAATCCAGTGTGCTTCATAAAGAAAATAACTAAAGTTGTAGTTATTGGAAAAGGAATTAATTGTGAATTATTTATTTATTATTGAAGCAGATATTTGTGAAAAGTTAATATTACAATTATCTTCATTAGTGAAATACTTAAAGCTTCCAGTCGAAGCTTAGTGATAAATTCATTGTTAAGTGATTATTACAGTGCTTCATTATCTAAGTGCAACAGTGTTAATAGTGCTACAGATAGTGTGCTTCGATATGCAGTGAACTATGCATGTGTTAAGAATCCAAGAAATATTAGTGAATACTAATTGTTGAAGTGAATGACTAATGGGCTCAGCGCTACAAATGTCTATGGTAGCGTACTGACATTGTTTGAATATTACGAAGACTTTATTTCGTTTATTGAACTCTTGAGAAACTCTAAACTACTTACCTGTATTACTAGTCGATTACATCGACATTTTATACTCATTGTTATCATCCTATGAGCAAAAAAAATCGACTACTATTTCTCCACACTAGTAAAAAAAATCAAAATAAAACGGTTGAAGTGATGGTTTTGTTTTGGCATACAGAGTAATAGTGTTATCAATTGAGATGATTAGTTTTAAATTCTAAAAAAGGTTTTATTTCTCTAATAATAGTTTTTATTCTGTAGCTAACATTTTATCGATTCCTCTAAATTACTACCTTCCTTAGGTCAGTCATTAAGCTGCTTTATTTATTTATTTTTATTTATAGTTTTGAGTGTTTTTTGAAAGTTACTAGCTAGAAAAAAAAAATATTCATTGATCTGGAACCGAGAGAACAATGAAAACTTGATCAAATTTACTGAAAATAACAATGATTTTCATGTTGAAAGAAAAATGAGAAATTATTAATTAATTTATTAAATTTCGAATTGTACGAGTAAACAAATACAAAAAAAAAAAAACAAAAAAAAAGATATCCAGTCAGCTATCTGGACGTGCTCCGTAAGGAGCATTTTTTAATTGTAATTTTTTTAATTGTAAATACACATTAGTTTGAATTAAGTGCAGAGGCTAATTTTTAAAAAAAAAATAAATAAATGAAAAACTTGTAAAGCGTTTTTAAAAATAATTCATGTTATTTGAGAGTTTTTACTTAACATACACAACTAAATAGCACTTAAAAGAGGGTTTAATTTGTTTCTGACATTCGAATATGATGACAGTAGTCATTTAAAAGGGTGTTTGTGGCAAAGTAACCTAATTAGAATAAAGTAATCTGTCATTAACATTCAACGGTAACATTCCAGTAACTTATAGATACTTATTCTAAAGTTTATACCTTTCAGCTTCCAATTTTATCATCTTCTTTGGAAAATGTATTTCTCATTGGTGTAGACTTCATGGGTTTCTTAGTTTCTTTAATCATTTTATTCATTGAATTACTAACATTCATTTTCGAGAGCACGTAACCAATCAGACAACAACAGAAATTACCAGATAAAAGCAGATCTTGTAAACATAGAACATTGGTTAATTATAGTGATTACTTTCAATAACACATTCCCTTATTCTTATTACATTTACTCCTTATTTATCAATACGGTAATAAAGAGCTATTTCATAATTACCATTTTAATGACAAACTCTATATTAGAATCTCTACACAATAGGATTATATTCCTGATTCCACAGGTTTCAGTGTGATAATAGAAATCCTCCTCCAAAGTTTGTATTTGGTCGACGCGAAGAACAACGGAGGCAATCGCTGAGTAGGAAAGAGCTAGAACAAGGTCCTTCACATCTATATTAAAAATACAAGCAAATATATTTTTTTAAATATATAGATTAAAACTATGTCTTCCATTAATATTCGAAACTATTTATTCAATTCAGCAGTGGTGTAATAAAATAGATTGAAATTATGTAATACAAAAGTATAATTCGAAAATAAATTTTTCTCAATTTGTATATGTAATTTTTACTATTACTAAAATAGATAATATATAAAACTTAAAATATAGCTTAAAGAGATTAGAGGCAGAAACTGAGGCTCCATTAAAGCGCAGTAATTATGAATAATTATATAGCAATATATTTAGATCACGTACTTTAATCTTAAGTTCCTTAAGTAATGAACATGGGGTAAAAAAAAAAAACAACCATCATTTGAATTAATTTCATGCAGCTAATCTGAAATTAGCTTGTGAAGTCGCAGCTTCCTTATATAATTTTCCTTATCAACTTTTTAATGAGATTTCTTTATAAAGCCTAAAAATTCTATCCTTTTAAAAGTTTTTTAATTTCAATATATACCGTATCGCTTCTATCTTTCTACCAAACATCGAATATAAACTTCAGCATACTTTTTTGTCGTAGTTATTAAGTTTGTTAATTCCTCTAATTCATGAATTAAATAATTTTAAGTTGAGCCTTCGAATATCTATTTGAATTTTCAGTGAAAAACTTACCTTCATCCACAATTAAAATCAAAGATCTCCATTCCCAGCGTTGAAGAAGAGAAACGATGAATTCATTTAATGTTTCGTCACATTTGGCTTCCTTGAATGGTTCCATTTCGTCTTGGGTTGATGATTTACCACAATAAGAACGAACCGATTCCATTAGATCTTCGCCACACAATCTGTGTGACCTCTCTACAGGTTTTTCTCCTTTTCCAATTCTTAAGGCGGAAACTAATTAAAATCAAAAATAAAATAATAAATTCGAAAGAAGTTTATAGTCAGTGAATTAAAGTTAAAAGTTAAAGAATCCGACTAGAAGTGTCCTACGTGGTCTTTGAGGTCGGGGAAGTAAATCTCTCGACATTTCCTGATTAATGTGACATGGAGTGATCACCCCGCCCGCGTTTAATCCTCTGGAAAGAAATCCTGTACCCGTTTTTCAGAGCGCTGGATGAACGCTAGGATCTGACTGGAGAAAAAATTCAGAGTAAAAAAAAAATCGCCGACCTCCGCCGAGCATTGAACCCGACTCCTCCAGTCTCCAATCAAGAATATTGTTACCAGCGGAATTGTCCGACCCCCTACAAAAAGTGGAGTCAACTAACTCCAATCCACCTCACTCAAGAGTAGTTTCGCGCGACCCAGTCTCCCTCTCTAGAGTGGACACTTTCAGAGTGAAAGGGAGGCTGGAATCGGGTTTATAAGGCAGCGCGGAGGCTGCGAATTCAGTTCGTTTGTGGGCAGGAGTCCAGAGAGAGAGAGAGTTCTTCACCTGGAGAAAGAGAGCCGCAAAGAGTTCTCCATTCGGAGATCAGAGAGAGTTCGTTGCGAGCAGATACCCGGCATCAGACGGAAGAGAAGAAGCCCTGGTCCGCTCAAGCCGAGGAGATACCCGGCATCAGACGGAGCCACCCGGCTCATACGGAAGAGAAGAAGCCCTGGTCCACCCGAGTCCAGCAGATACCCGGCAACAAGACGAGACCGACCTGCTCAACGAGCAGTAGAAGCAGTTTCCCCGTCCAAGTAGTTCTGATCACCGGCGTTACGAGGAGCCGCCCAGTCCCGTCGAAGCCGCCTACCGAGAGAGAAGTCCATCTCAAGCAGCCCACAACATTAAGCAGGAACTTTAAGTCTAATAAAGTTACTCGAATCCATTATTTAACCATCAAATCTGTATTTGCCTTACCCGACTCGTAATCAAGTACCTCAAACTACCTATTGGCACCAAAAACGGTAGCAATATTACCACTTGGCTATCAGATCTACAGTCCTTGAAAAAGCTAACGTTTCTTAATTGATACTCTACTGCGTCACAGTTTTATTTGAATCCCCGTAGAAGGGTAAATTGTATTTGTTTTGATGAGACGTCGTTGTCATCTGTTATAAATCAATTGCTAAGAAGAAAACCGCTAAAAACATTAACACACTGTCGACAAGATTCAGATAGTTTCAATAGTCTGTGAATTGGTTTTTACCAGTTTAACATTCAAGAATGTGGCCCACACTCACTCAGGCTATTGAATGAAGCGGTAGGAATAACGGACCATTTCCTTATATCCTAAATTCATATATATTTGTACTCCTATTAAAAATAATAGTACAAGTTCCCAATTTTCACCAAATAGATTCTTTAGTTTCTTGTTAGGATCCTTTGAATTTAAGAGCCTTTCAAATATCGAATTGTTACATATGAGCCTCTCAGGATTCAAACTACAGTTTTTATAAATTTCTAAATTTTATTACCACAGCAAACGATTAGTACTTCTTAAAAAACAAATTGTAAAATGCCTTGATCAGAAGTTATACTTTAGATTTATAAATTATATTATATTTTGATATAAGCAATGTCCGAAACTTAAGGACGAACGCCATTCATAAGGGTTATAGTCACAGAATCCGACAAAACAGCTTGTGACGATTTGTGTAACTGTAGATAATCAGGAGAAAACGGGTCCATATGCAAATTTCCGAATCTCGCGTATAAGTCTCACATGGTAGCTCGAGAGTACATAAAAAGGAAATTGGCACGGCTGGGGACTTGTCTTTGTTAGAACTTCTGGACGTGAAGGATTCACTCCTCAAACGTGAACTTTCTGTCACATCTCGAAGACATCATCTCGATGATTTCAATGGATCAATGTGTTGTTCTCTGACGAGAGTCGATTCAATCTGTAATCGATTCCAGACGTCAGTTCATCTGGCATGAAAGGGGTATGGCGTACCAGCAGCAAAATGTGCAGCAAACATCGGAGGATCTGACACCACTGCAAACACCTTCTACGTTGCTCTCTGGATAGCGTCACAGAGATGACCGGCATTCTAGCGTATAGTCGTATATGTCATCCAAAGACAGTTTGGCGGGAAATTCTCGTTCCAGTGCTGGAATGGAGGCGACTTGCAACCTGACTGACCGTCTGAGGGCGATTGCGTTTAGCTGTTACCGCTAAATATTGATCTTCATGTGCAGTTGTAGAGCGAGGGCGACCTCCTCCACTGCATCTGGAACACCTTCCAGTCTTTAAAATACTATCCAGAACCTGGAGACAACACTACTTGCGATTCCAAACTCCCTGGTAATATCGGTGACTGTGCAGCGTTCTTCCAACTTTCCGTTAATTTTTCCCTGGGTGAAATCATCGATATGATGTCTTCGAAATATGACAAAAAGTTCAGGTTTGTAGAGTTAGTCCTTCATGTCCAGAAATTCAGACAAAGACAATTCCCCAGCCGTGGAATCTGCTTTTGAGCTATCATGTGATCCCTACGCGAGCAATTCGGAAATGATGCATGTGGACCTTGTTTTTACTGAACATCTTCAGTTATGCAAATCGCCAAAAGTTGTTTTGTCGGATTCTTTGGCTTTAACCGTTAAGAATGGCGTTTCCTTAAGTTTTGGACACGTGTGTATGATACTAATGATTTGCTCAGATACTAAAATTGCATTAATTAATTTTGTTATTCACAAAAAATGGAGTTGATCAGTTGGGCGATACGAGGTTCATATGTTTAACACCTTACTTCCTTTATTGATTAAACTATTAAAAAATAAATAGCAGGTAAAAATAAAAATACGTGAAAAGCTATCATGTGCCTCACTAATATTACAGATCTCATTAAATTGTTCAATAATTCCTCAGCTTTGCCAAAGAATAAAACTTTCTGATTTTGTTTGGTTCTTATTAAAATATTGCATTTGCCATTTAGTTCTAGTTGCAAAATACATTTCCATTTGCATAAAAAAAAAGTTAATTATTGAAAAGAGACCCTTGAAATCTACTTACACTGTTTAAAGTACATCTGCAAACAGTGGTCAAAAGAAGAATCGCCTTTCACTGAAAGAAAATAGAAAAAAAAAATAGAGAAAATGTAGTATTTTGATTGTGAACTACATCAAAGAAAGATATCTTGAAAACTCACAAGGAGAGGACACAGTTGTGTATAAGGGATTTTAATGAGATGAAAGTATTCATAAAATATTTCAAATTTATCTGGATTTGGGGTCCAACAACCTACCGTCTTCGACATATTTAACGAGAATGGTTTTTGGATTGGTTTTCGTATGTTACCTAAATAGCTTCCTGTGTCAACTGAAAGAAGCAGTGCAGTAACGCTTTAGTGTGTAGCATATAGTCGTACGGGATCCCATGTTCAAGTCTGCTGCCTGATGATTTTTTTTTCTTTCAGCTTTTGTTCTTTTAACTATCTTTTTTGTTTTTTTAACTACCTTTTCTTTTATGTTAATGCAGTTTCTTTTACTTTATTTTTACCTTTTTCTTTTTGCCCTTCTTTATGCTTCTGCTTCTTTGCAACAACCATGGAGACAATTTGGGAGCGGGGGGGGGGGGGGGGGACGTTACAGAATTAAGGTGCCTATTGAGAGATGACAGACAGGAGAGAAAGCCTGCAAGCCTCAAAGTAAGCTTAAAAAGATTTAAATTAAACTTCACAGATGTCTACAATTTTAATTTTAGGACAAGGAATTTTGCTTGATTAAAATCAATACAGCAATGCATCAAATCTACTGATAATGAAAAGAACCATTTAAATTATTTGTAAATTTCAAATAATAAGCTTAGGATTTTTATCTCTTTCTTCAATTACTTTCAATATTAATAATAATAATAATAATAATAATAATAAATAATAATAAACACAACCACACATCCCTAACCATTCTTTCACATCTTTTTTTTTTTTTTTTTTTTTTTTTTTATATACTTGGCAATATATGCTTTGGTCCTTGACCCGCCATATTATCTTTGCTGGGGAAACCCATGGTTTGAAACTTTTATAATAATAATAATAATTAAAACCAGCTGTATAAATAAAAATTAAGAATAAAATAATAAAAGTAACTGCATTAACATTTTTTAGCATTAACTTTTTTTTGGTCATCATGCAGCATACTTCAACCAGGGATCTTCTGCCCCATAGTCGAGTACGCTACACACTGAGCCATCACTGCACCGTTTCTTCCAGTCGACACAGGAAGCTATTAAGCTAATATAGGAAAAACACTCCAAAAAACATCAAATAACTCGAAAACGATAGGTTGTTGGACCCCAAACCCCGGATTATTTTTGAAGTACGTTCCATGAGTACTTTCATCTCACAAAATGGTATTACAATCCCTTATATACAACCCTGTCCTCTTCTTGTAAGTATAAGTCGTACATTCACGTTTTTGGATTGGGAAGTACAGTAAAACCCCGTTATTAAGCTCCCGCTTATAGCACTATCCCGTTCTTTACGCTCCTTTCATACGGTCCCTAGAATTTTCTATATAACTCTGTATACTTTTACCCTCTTATAACGCTTCAAATCCCGCTTGTAGCGCTTTTTTTATATCGAAAATTTTGTATCGAAAAGAAATGTAACACTGTAAAGATTCTTTTCTTTCCCTGGTAGGAGGGAATCTTTGAACTCTTTGAAGTGCGGGTCTGTGATACAGTAAGTTAGTGCAAAATTTCGAAGCGGAAATCCCTTTCTATAAATGAAAAATTGCAAATTCTCCGTAAGTACGACGAGAATTCTACACTTAAGTCAGAAGGATTTCGCAGAATCTCAAAGAATTCCCTCATCCACTCTGAGAACAATAATAAAAAATAAGAATGGAATTACCAATGCAGCGAAGGGTGGTTGCAAACGTAAAAAAGTAATGTGTGGAAAATATGAAGATGCCGAGGAAATTCTAATTGAATGGATTCATCAGTCCCGTGATACATCAGTGCCATTAAGTGGCCCAATCATTCAAGAAAAGGCGCGTGAAATAGCGGGCAGTGCACTAAAACTGCTCCGAAAATATATTAGTGTTGCTCCTAGTGGTGTATCAATTGATGTTAATAGTTACTTGAACCGCATTGAAAATGTTATAATTCATAACAGTAGCACACACACACGGCAAACCACAATAAAAGATTTTTTTAATAGGAAATGAGCTCACATTTGCACTATATCTATTGCAGAATCAAGTATCTTTCCTGTAAAATGGTGTCTAAATGTTTCCTCATCTAATAAATCATTTCCCGTCTATAGCGCTATCCCGCTTATTACGCTTGTAGGTCATGGTCCCTTGACGAGCGTAATAACGGGGTTTTACTGTAGTTAGAAATAATGATAATATTGCGAAAGGAAAAAGGGCATCTAAGAAAAAATGATCATTAAAGTAAAGCTTTCGATTTACAGGTAATTTCCAAGCATTAAAGACTAAAAAAAAAAATTTGAAAAATCTATATTACTAAAATCTTTTATTTCTCTGTCTGTCTGTGTGTCTGTCTGTCCGGCGCAATTTTCTGTGCGAATGGAAAATAGAAATAATCTTTTCAATGAAATTTTCGCGACGGGAATTGAACCTGCAACCTTCTGATCCGAAGTCGGATGTATTACCCATTAGGCCATAGGGACTACAACTCTTTTCATATTGTTTTTTGACTTATATCTCCGCAATTTTTGTGTTGTTGTTGTGCCCCAATGTTAGTGCAACAATGGAAAACGGTTTTTCATTTTTTATTGTCACGAGGAAGTCGACAAATTCAAAATGAGCATTATTGAACTTCAAAATAATGCGTTAACTGCTTTCTTTGGAATCGAGTTTTGTTAGATTATCTTAAATTTTATTTTCTTCTTATTATTACTTTTAATAATTGAATTGTACCTTATTAATATATTTTTGTAAAAACAACTAAACTTATTGATTCACGTGTTTTTGAAATTTGTTTAAGCTTCCAACTATTTTGTTTTGTTATACTTATTCCAATTTTATTTTGCTTGAAAAAGAGATAGCTTGAAAAGAGTCTTCAAAACTTAAAAATGTTGCTTTAACCTCTTTCATTGGAATCGATTATTCTTGGATTATCTCATATAAACCATCGTTTTATCATCGATAATCAATTAGTATCGAAATGGACAACGAGAGAAAGGATGAGATCTTTTCAAAGAACTGTTAATAATGTCGTAATCTCGGCCATTCTTGACCACAGGTAAATTTTGTCTGAAGTCTCCGCCAAAGAGGAAAATTTGTCTAGATTCACAAGTCATCAGAATTTGGTTATCTTCACTCGAAAGAATAGTCACAATCAATTCGTCGCCAGGAGTATCGTATATAAGCTATGATCTTCGTTTAACATCTATATCAACCAACGTCCATCTAAATAAATCTCTTCTTCAAATATCTATAACGAACAATCTGTACACGGGAGATGGCCTAGTTACTTACTAAAAAAAAATTAATGTATTTTTATCGTTTGTCTGATAAGGATGTACTGACAGATTTGGATAGTTATTCAATGTTGTTCTAAAAAAATCGGATATATATAAAATGATAATCATCGGACAATACGATTAATTTGTAATATTAGGATGATTTCGGTTTTACTTGAATCGTTAGCTAAGATCAGATAATATTAGCTGAATAATCCATAATAGATCATAAAAATTGATAACTAAACTTTATACAGAATATACGAGCAAACAACAATCAACAGCTAAGGATTGGCAGCGTAAATTAGCATTGCCAAGATTCTTTCTATGTTGGAAATAAAATTATAGAAATTTAACAGAATTAAATTAAATTAAATAAAATTAAAATTCATATTAATGTTGCCTACTTTATTGCATTTAAAAACCAGTAATAAACTGTATGCAAACAGTATAAAATCAAAACAAAAAGTTAATCTCCTGTTTGCATTCCCTTGGTATCAGGAGTATGTTTGAATCTTTTTTGTTAAGCAATTATAAACAATTTACTATTCTTTATTGGTCAGTTTTTAAAGTTACTAATAATTCTTATCGAAACTTTTTTTTTTAAAATTTACAAATTTTTCCAAATTATTTTCAAATCTTGGAAATTATAATTGAAGTAAACTGGGGACACTTCGTTTAAACTGATTTAAAATTTTAGAAAAAAATACTTTAAACAATATGTATTACAGTAAATACAACTTAATGCTTGGATCTCACACCTTCGGATTTTTTTTATTTATTTTTAATCTTAGTGAAAAGTATTCCAACCTAATTTTTAACAAAGTGAAATTTTATCTTATGAAAGAACGTTTGATTTCCTTTTATTTGCATAGCCTTCTTTTCCTCCTACGCATATAATTTACTCAACAGTTTATTATGTGTAATTTATTTCTTAATACAATATAAATATGAAAAAAATAAATGAAAATGTTTCAAAGCATTCAACAATGGTCCCAAAAGCAACTCACTCATTCTCCATGCACCTGTGCATTGTCTAATGTCTAACAGATGGATGTTGACGATCCGTATTTTCGTGATTTCACGTAATTTACGCGAGAATAGTCTCTATCCATGTCTTCTCACAAAAAATTGAAATATTTAAATGAATTATAATACGGGGAAATACATGAGACTTTTACTACATTTTAATATAGTTTTAATAAATTGAAAACAGTCAATAAACAAACAATAAATTCATTATGTAGCATTTTCCTAGTGATAGACATTAAAAATACTAAATTCCTTGAGACCTGCTGAAGAGGCTAATGGCGAGATCTCGTGTTTTTCGTAATTCTCGCGTAAACGTGATCGTCAACATCCATTTGTTAGACATTAAGTGCGTGGATTCGCGACCACGACAGTCAAATATTAACGGAGTAATTTTATATATTTAATCATATAATTAATTACGAAATTTATATTCCAAAACAAATATTATAAAAGCATATCTTCCTGCAGAAGAGGCTTGCTATGATGAGTTATGCTAATCTACTCTGATATTTTTCTTACCTGTTCCGGTGATTTGTTTTCGAGTTGAAGGAAGAACGGTCTGAATGATAACGAAGAAAGAAATACCGATGAGATTCATTGCCAAGTGTTATCTTCCATTCAACCAGTGACTAAACATTTCTGGAATACTCATTCTAATTTAGAAACGAAAAAGAAAACAATTATACAAAGTTCAATACGATACAAAACGATAGTTAAATAAACAAAATATGGTAAATTATTTCTAAGTACAAAAACATGCTGTTGACTTCATTTAAAATAATCAGTTTTGAGATCCAAAAAAGGATTTAAACAGAAAAAGGAGCTTTGTTTTATTATAAATGTCACGTTTTCACAATATACTGATCTCAATCCTTAAATCACAGTTATAAGACAGATCATGAACGAAAGATAAGTCCGATTCGTCTTAAGTTTTGTTTTAGAAAATATTAAGACAGTTAATAAACAACAATGGGTGAGACCAAATGTAATATCTTAGAACAGCTGTTTCACGTTTTTTTATTTATTAAAAAAAAAAATCGAATGCTGGACATCAATTCTCACTAATTTTGTGAGTTTTTTACTGTTGTTTTTGCTTTTGAGATGCCACTTCGATTCCGATATTAAGATATTATTTAGCGTTCAACAACTCTCTTAAGTAAAAAGAATCAATGCTTTAAGCTTAGAATGCTGAGAAGTAATTGAATATAAAGAAGCAATGCAAAGAGTCAACGGTAAATAATCATCTTAATGCATATTATTGCATTTGCTAGAATAAAGATCATATTTCGGAATAATAAAGTTTAGTGAAAAAAAAAAAAAAATACAATTGCTAGTCTATTTTTATTTCGAAATAAGAAATTCTGTTACAGGACTTGTAATTATTTTTTATTTTTTTATGAGGAAAAAACTACTGTATGTAAATACGTAATTTCAAATACAATAGAACCTCATTATAACGGACCTCATTATAACAGACATCGCTTATAACGGACAGTTTTTTAAAAAAATATAATAATAATAAAGGATGCATATGTTTATCTGACGAGTTTTACTTTTCCAAGCAAGCGATTAAACATCGATCATTTAATGAAAAAAAAAAAAATTAACGTGCCCGATGATTCAAAGAATTGATTAAGCAAACGAAGGCACAACGCTACAAGGAAGGATTCGCAACTTTGTAGCGTTGTTCCTTCGTTTGCTTTCTCAATTCTATCGATCATTTAATTTCGTTATTGTCTGAAATTCCACAAATTGCCGCACACACTCATCAGTTTTTATTCAGTAATCTTTGAGTCATGTCGTTAAGTACTTTTTATAGCTAACTATTGTCCTTTCATTGATGTACACCCTGATGCATTACACCGATATAGAATTATTTGTTATAAACCGGACTTTCATTAAAACGGACAACCTTCAGCCCCAATTAATCCGTTATAATGAGGTTCTACTGTAATACACGTACTTGCAATGAGTCAGAGCAGTGTGTTTTGGAGCTGTTCTAACTGAAAGCTCTGTATTTTCCTCTTGGATATACATATATTCCCTTTTTACTTTTAAGCCACTTTTTCATCCACAAAATGTTTGTATGTCCTAATATGAACATGTCTAAAATTTGAAGTACATCAAAATTTCCAAATTTATGTCAATGTAAAAAAAAAAAAAAATATTTTATTTCATTGTTAATTTTAAATGAAATTAATGTTCATGGAGTCTTTACTAAACAATCGCTTCCTTTTTTCTCCATTTATTTATGTGGGAGTAGGACCATTCAGAATATCAATTTGAGGCGAAGTCGTTCTGTTGTTCGGCCTCTTTATTACCTCAAAGATAACACGTTTTATATCGTATGTTTTAACTATCGTATTTTTGTAATTCATAAAAACTCAATTTATCTGCTTTCTTTTTTATTCTAATTAAAATCAGATCTAATTGTTTTTTTTACCTTTACGAAACAAAAGTTTGCGAACAAAATAAATTTTAAAAACTAAAAATAATTATTGAAAGATATTTATTATTTACATGGAGCCCCCCAAAAAAATACTATAAAGAAAAATAGTAATTTACTGACATTTGGAACATAGTAAATCGTAAACATGTTAATGCTGGAGGAATGAGTTTTTAACGATTCACAGCACAATAAATGACAAATTAACATGACACAGTGTCTATGAAACAAAAAATGCTTTGTGCGTTCCATGATCATCGGTTTGAATTTTCGGGAAGTCCTAATTTTTTTTTTCTCTTTATCTTGAATTTGCTTTTTTTTCAAAGTATAATTTTTAAATAAGGAAAACTGCAATAAGGATGAATCTTACAGAGTCGTATTTTATGAAGATATAATAATGCTTCGTTTTCCATTTTTCAATTCTTTGGTTTGTCGTTTGCTTCTGAATCCTTAAAACAATATTAATTGTTAATTTTTTTTTCAATAAGTTTCATTGTGATAATGTTACATCGCTCCATGATATAATACTGTGGTTATTCCTAAAATCCGTATAACCATTGACCAGGTAGCCTGCACAGGAATGCTGTCTGGGGAGAAAAAAAACTAACTCTTTTGACATCCACTAAACAAAAAAATAAAAAAGCAGTCATTCACTTCCGTTTTGCAAATTTGTATGAATATAGTCAGTGAAGGGTTTCCAACCCTCTCTGTAGACTAAAAATTACTATTCCTCGCCCAGCGAAAGAATGACTCTGACCTTGAACTACACCCATATCTCTTAATCATTCCAGGACTGAAGTTTGTATAGAGAAACTATTCACAATGGCGACTCTCAAGCGAGGCAAACCTATCAGAAGCCAAACACTTTCCCGCCATAAACACTGACATATACAATCGATTTAAATTCTACTATTGCGCCATCTGGTGTCCACGGTCGTTCTTTCGCTGGGAGGACTTTAATAGTAAGTTTTCTATTTGGCGAAGTTGAAGGAAAGTAAATATCTACTAAATCAGTGGTGCACAACCCGCGGCCCGCCGGTATATCTGATGTGGCCCGTTAGTGTCAAACTTAAAAGTAAATTTGAACCTTTACATTGGTGCCAAGAGATACATTGAAAAATGTCATAACTTGCATAGCAACTGTTTCAGACTTTACTATTGGACTGTTGGTATGAAGCACAACTAGGACATTATTTAATAATTTGAAGTTTATGTAATTTACATTTATTATTAATTATTATTATAAGTGTCACTGTCAAATCATTAATTTGTAAGACATTTATGTAAATTACATGTATTATTAAATATTATTGTTATAAATGACATTATTAAATCATTACTTAGTAAGATACAGTAAGGGTTCGGGGGTTGGAGGATGGAGTGCTGCGGCCTTCCATCAGAACTTTTTAAAAATATTGGCCCTCAGACTTCCTAAGGTTGGGCACCCATGTACTAAATGATTGTAAATTCTTGAAGATTATTATCATGAAGAAATGAAAATGAAATATATTGAAATATAACCGCCCCCACCCCAACCCCCTTGCTACGCCACTGATCATAGGCCTATGAAAATTAGTCACTCGAGTTTATACTCACGATTGTATCTGGGAGTCCAAATTCGTGGCACAAGGTTCGGAGCACTGGTTGATAATTAATCTACACAGAAACACTAAATGTGTCTGCCAGTGATTCTCACACTGCATAACACACAGAGATGTTGTCTTGCCAAAGTGAACATCTGAATTGCATGAACACTTCGCCATGAGGTCTGCATTCAGGGGGAAGCATTTTGGGTGACTTTCCTGCGGCATCGGGGAGACTGTGATTTCGCGGGCACATATGCTCGCAACTCTGCCACTCTTCCACGATGGCACTGGGTGAATTTCTTCCACAACCAACGTTTATTAATCCAAAACACACGCTTCAACACAGACTTGGTGTTTAGTAACGAACATCAGAATTACACTCTTAACAATGCTTATAATTAAAACTAGGAATTAAAAATAAAATAGGAATAAAACAGATATGATACGGAGACTACATATTGGACGACTAGAAGGCTCAACGGCTCCGCTATCTCTCTATTTACAGAATCCAAAATCAAAATATCGAATAATAAAACATAAATATTTTAACCAATAGGGAAGAGGGTGACATCAGGTCAACAAGTGACGTAGAAACAATTAATTGACAGATTAATGACCAAGGGGAAAACAAACTAAAAGAAAGTTTTGAAGTAAACAGAGCAATAAAAGAGAAACAAGAAGGAAATAATAAATTAATTAAAGAAAATAGAAAACGAGATGACAGGAAAGATGAAACAAAGATAAACATGATTAAAGAAATAGCAATAGATATAATACAATAACAATCGAGGAGACCAAATTGTTTACAAGTGACATCCTGGAACAGCTGTTTCACGCTCGTTGGCGATCATCAGCCAGGAGTAGTCAATGTAAACAACAAGGTCTCGCGCTGAGGCTGGTTAGAATCATATATCGGAAGCGCAGATTTGGTCTCCTCGATTGTTATTATTAATAATTCAAACGCGCAGTTTGAATTTTCTTGCATTAAAAAAATTCATTGCGGCCTGTACATTGATGGCACATGAATTTTCTCACTAATGGTTCATTGGTGAGTTTTTTATTGTTTGGTTTATCCTTTGAGGCACCACTGCGCTTCCGATATAAGATATAATACAAGTTTTCGAAAAGCAAATTTTTATAAGACTTTTTTCAAAACGCAAAGTCGAAAGTAAAAATATGAACTGAGAATAAAAAAACCGTAACACCCTTCGATACAAGAGAAATAAGGCTCCCAGCGTTTCATGGCCAACGGGATTAAGTGGAGGTCGGTTGGTCATCCACCCAACATTTCACTTTAGCTGCTTCACTTAAGATGTTAGCTTTTAATTTTTCTAATTAATTTTAATTAGAAAAATTAAAAGCTAACACTTTAAGAGAAGCAGTTGAAATTCATGTTTTTAGTAGTTAAAACAAATTCATGGTGATTTACAAGATCATGCTTCTGAATTCCACTATGATCTAATCTCTGTCTCGTCTTCTTTCTGCAGAAGATCAAAGCTCTGTACTCTGCAACCAAAGCACACAGATCTAATTTCGTAGCACAAGAGAGTTATTAAACGTGATTAAATGTCTGTAAAGTAATCTTTTGTTCTGTTTAAAAAAAAAATCACTAATAGTCTCTTCTTCCTTAAATGATGACAATGGAATTTCTTTTCCGTCAACCACAACTTTTTAATTCCGGTGTACTAATTTGAAATTCAAGTTACGATTAAAGAATTTATTTATTTCAAAGTAAATCTTATTGACTGTGTAATTTTATTATTTAGATAACAATTCATGCTTTCGTTCAGGATAAATCATTTTTTAGGATTCGGATACGCGCAGATTTAAAATTAAGCCAAAACAAAGATAAAGCCTAAAGAATTCACAATTGGGGGAGTCAAGACTTGCATAAATTCTCTCCTATTAGTAAAAATTTTAATTTATGCAAAAATTCATTCTCAAACTAATTTATTTTATTCAAATTTCCGAAATTAAATAAAGAATAACTTAAATCTAATTAACAACAGAATCACATTGAATCAAAATAAGATTCTTTAATTTTGTTTCAGAATCACTTTTATTGAATGCGATTATACAGTAAATGAAATCACTCATTAAGTGCTTGCCTTTTTAATTCACCAGTAAACAAAATTTTAAATTACTTTATTAAAATAAACACGTATTAGTTAGTTTTGTAAAGTAAATTATAATTTTCTGACTAATATCTCTATCGTGAATTATACTAATTGCAATTCGATACAAGTTGAAAATGAGGTATCCTATGTTGAAGAATACATTACATTGTTTCGTAAGTCGCCTGTAGGAACTTACGGGTTAAGATTGAAGTGATAACCTTTTAGTGCTGCAGTTAACGACTGACAACCAAATATCTTCACTGGAGTGAAAGCGAAACTAAAGCAAGTATGCTTAAAATATTGGAAGAAAACTTTCAACTGACCTAATCAAATTAAGTTGTTAAATAACAGAATGAGATTAAGGTTAGTTATCAGTGCCGTAGGACTGGGGGCCCCGGGGCAGAGCTGGAGGGTGCGGGGCCCTTGACAACCAAAAAAAAAAAAACGACAATCCTATTTTAACAACCAAAAAAAAACGACATTGTTCGGGGGCCCCGGGGCATTGCCCCGGCTGCCCCGGTGGTAGCTACGGCCATGTTAGTTAGTACAAGTTGAAATCATTTGTTATTGAAAGAAAGAAATGTAACTGTTAATTAATTTCAGTTTTTTTTTTAATTGAAATAGCGTTATTAAAAACGCGAAACTTGAATTTGTTTTTGTTTATTGTTTTTTTTTTTTGTTTTGTTTTTTGTAAAAGGTTATGTTTAATTAAAATTGAAAACAGGATAGCGTTGCTCATTATCTTCCTAATTTCTGAAAATTTCAAATTTCGTAGTTTTGAAGACTACATATTTTAGATCCCGTTTAAAATATGAAATAACTTATCCCTGAATGATCTAAAATGAAAACGAAAGTTTACGGCCAAAAGTATCCGTACTCCAATTGTTATACAATCAGATAGGCGTGTGGCGTATATTAATAGGATGTCGGGCCACCTTAGCATCAAACAGCTGCACTCGTCTGGGACGAGTTTCCACCAGATTTTGAAATATGTGAGTAGGAATTTTCTTCCATTCGTCCATGAGAGCTGGAGTGAGTCAGGCCACTTAAGAAGGGCGGTTGAGCTTGGTGCTTAATCTGTGTTTCAATTCATCCCAGAGGTGTTCTTTGGGATTCAGATCGGGGCTCCATGAAGGCCAGTCCAGTAAATCAACACCCTTTTGTTCAAATCATGGCAGCATAGCCTTCGCTCTGTGGACAGAACAGTTATCCTGTTCATACAGAAATGGTCCTTCCCAGAACTGTTGCCAGAGGATGGGAAGTGCAAAGTTATTAAGAATGTCGACGTACATCTCAGCGTTCAGGTTTCCGGTCTAAGGAACTATGAGATCCAGGCCCAACTACGAGAAATAATCGTAAACTATGATGCCGCTGTCACCAAAATTCACAGTTGGCACAATACACTCTGGTAGAGAGCGTTCTCGTGGCATCCGCCAGACACGTGTAGCCAAAGTAGGCCTACTTGTTTCCACTGCTCCACAGTCCAATGGCGCTGCCGTTTGGCGTTCACATTGATTATACTGGGCTTGTGAGCGGCCGCACGATCATGGAAACCTACCTGTTTCAGCTCCCGATGGACAGCCCTGGTGCTAGCAATGACGCCTGAAGCTGTTTGGGATCGCTAGTGATCGTTGCCAACGGGAAGTTGCGATTCTTCTGAAACAAATCTGATCGACCAAAGCCTGAGAGGAATGCATTGTGTCATAGGTGAAAATGTAAGGACGGCAGCAGCAAAAACAGCAAACATTATTAATGGCACGTACAGAAATTTTCCTCTGATTCCAACGGATTTCATTAAGATATTGAAAAAGGGATCTTATTATGGATAGATGCAGAACGTTAAGGTGTCAATTTTATTGTTTATATTATATTTTTAAAATACTGATGGATGGTTCACATTGAAAATGCTACTGGAAAAGTGTTGCGAGTTTAATTTAGAAGCTCATTTTGCGTTTATGATTTCGATAAATTGAATAGAGATATATTACTAAATATACTACCAGAGATAATGTTCCAAACATATAAAGTTAAAGTTAAAGTTGCGGTCAGGCCCAGTGGACCGCGCAATGCAGCTGGAGGGTAGGCTCCAGTGTTCAGAACCTACGGGACAAAGTTGAGGACGGGGGGTCGGCCCGTCGCTCGCCCGCCTTTAACTCCCGGGAAAGAAACCCGGTACCCATTCTATAGAGGGCTGGGTAGACCCTAGGGCCCGTTTGGAGGAGAAAGAAGCGTGGAAAAATTCCCGTCCTCCGCCGAGGCCGGGAATCGAACCCGTCACCTCCAACCCGCAGCCAAGCGCCCTTACCCACTCGGCTAACGGGCCCACTCCAAACATATAAGAGAATCAATCAATTTCCAAAAATTCCAAAATCGCACTTAAAATAAATAATTAAATTTGAGACCTCAAACCAATTAATGCAGTCTTTGACAAGGTTGTCCTCTTTCTTCGTTACTGCTATTTATGTGAACTCTATGATACGTAAATGGTGAAAGATTTCCAACAGAAGATTCGCCTCAATTAAAAGATAAACGAAAATTGATACAATTCTTTTGGTGACGATTGAGCCTTACTAATTACATTGAGTTAATCATCATCATCAGAGATTATAAAAAACAAATTTAACGTGCAGAAAATCAATAAGAAATAATAACCAAATACAGCACATACATAAACATTCATGCCTTTGAATTTATCATCAGAAGCAATTGGGAACGGCCGTTCCGTCCTTTTTAAGGACTCATCAGCCCGATTCACCCTCTTTGATGAATAAATCCAGAAAGTCGTGAAAACAAATGACAATCACTTTGTAAATACTGCACAAAGTTTTTTTTTTTTGAGTGCACTTTAGCACTTGTTGTTTATTTTGTTAAGGAGTCACTTTCGGGAGTGAAAGTGATTTCCATTTGTTTTCACGCCTTCCTGAGTTTATCATCACGGAGGGTGGATCGGGCTGATGAGTCCCTGAAAAGGACGAAACGATCAGAGGTATATATTCATTAAATTTAACAGCAAAAGAAAAAAATATGAGATTTCTAATAAAAAAATAAAAAAAAAAAATCATGGAATTTAAAGGCAAAAACCCAATCAGTAGTAAACTTTATATAGATCATGAAATACTAGAACAGGTTAAGAGTTTTAAGTAAAAAGGTTTTTAAGGCGAAATATTTAGAAAATAGTGTACATTGAAATCAACAAAGTTTGTCTCTCTTAGTATTGATCGGAGATATACGAAAAAAAACTAAAAGAAATCTTCCTTGTTGAAATCATACTTTTACGCGAAAATTTTACTTAGTTGAAATACAACTGTTCGACTTTTTAGCGATAATTTATTTTGCCCCTAATTCTTTACCTACTGGCAAACTATGTACCAAAATCAGTAGAGATCTTTATTGGTGTAGCGCCCACTAGCTGGTAATAAAACCTCGATATTGAACGTGGATCGTTTAGGCAACGAGAGGCGGAAATAAAAATAAATAAAGGGGGGGAGAGCAAGTAAAACGCAGAGTTATATTTATTCGCGATACGGAAGAATTAAAATAAACCAACTCTTTCTAAATCTTAAACAATTTATTAAATTTAAAGTATGATAACAAAACACAATCTTTAGTCAAAAGATAAATTTAAAATTTCTTGTAAATTCCAAGATAACAAATTCAGAAATTTCACTGATCCTCTGATCAATTCATATAAATAAATAAAAAAAAACTTCTCCTATCCGATGCGACAGATTTTCTGAAAGTTATGCATAAAAATCACACGTAAGGGAAAAAAAATAACAGGTATTCTAGGACCCTAAATTAAAAAAAAAAAAAACCTAAATAAGAAAAACAATTTAAACAAATCTATAGCTTCCCTGAAAAGAAGTAGTTTAAAATCACACAGTTTAGCTCCCTTTTCAATTAAATTTGCAAGTAAAGAAATCATACATTAATATCACTAATTGAGTTAATCTTTAAAGTAAACACAAAGTTATACTTCTTAAATTCTTCCTGGTCACAATCAGACTATAAAGTTTTTAACATTTGAAGCACTTATCTTGAAGATAAATTAACTAAAAAGTTCTTTTTGAATAGTCCGCCTTTTCGCCAGCCTATCCGGTCTTAAAATAAAGTTCAAGTTTACATACCATAACTTGTTGAATTGCTGATGGATGAACAGAACACGCTCCCATTTGGATAAAGCCGATGGTTGGCCCGTCGATGATGTCAACGACATACATCGTTTAGGCCTGGATGTTTACGTCTGCAGATGGTGTCCGGATGCATTCTTGATGGTCGTTATGTTGTTCCCGGGCAGTAGATTCAATGTGGATTTCATGGCTGAAGGGATCTATACTGATCTTTAGTGGACCAGTCTTAGGGATCATTAAACTTGAAGCTTATAAATGGGAAAGCTTTTTCCCTTCATTCAAAATTTAAAACTCAAATCGGAAAATAAAAACTCAATCGGATAGGATGTGGGATGGGTTAAAAAAAACCTACTCATGGCAAAATTACGGAGGAATATTTCATTCTTCCTTTTCCCAAGGTTTGGAGAAAAAAAATTACTCTCCATGAGGTAAAATTTCAGTGAGGAAAAAAAAAACACCGACTCTTAAACTAATCATATTTTATAGGTTTTTTTCCGATTCGAGAAAAACATCACGCCAAACGTGCAGCAAAACCTCTCGAGATATTAACAATACTAAAGCTACGTCTTGACGATGTTAACTTGAACATTTTCACCGTGCTACAAGAAACTCTTTAAGAATGGGCTTAATAATGAAAGTCAACAAACGAAAACAACTCTGAAATGAATATTATCAGATTCGTTTCATTGGACAGTTTATACTTAACTATAAAATTCCAGCCCTCTATGTTAGATGAATAACAAACGGATGGACAAGCGCATTTCCACTTAATTGAGAACTTTCATTGAATGCCTATACCTTTGGATATCTCAATGGTAATATCTATTCTAAATTTTAGTGTAATAAATTGTTTTAATTTATTACTATAACTTTTAGTTAAATTTAATTTAATGAATGTTGGTATTAACTTTTTTTATTACTTAAGTTGTTATCGTTACTTCTAAGTTACTTCTTCCAAAAAAAATCGATTAAATGCGTTTAGATTATAAAATATTATCAATACAGTAGAACCTCATTATAACGGACTAATAGGGGCTGAAGGTTGTCCGTTTTAATGAAAGTCCGGTTTATAACAAATAATTCTTATAGGGGTGTAATGCAGGAGGGTGTACATCAATGAAAGTACGATAGTTAGCTATAAAAAGTGTTTATTATATCAAATAAAAAACAGCCTTCAACATAGCAAGTTGAATTGAAAAAGATGTGTACGTATACATTGCATTAATCTTTAGAACAAGAAGGTCCAGGTTCATGTTGATTGCTTACATTCATTGGTTTGAAAAAATAATTTATTTTCTTCTGGGTTTGTTTGCTGCTTATTTCTTCAGTTAATAACTGACGGAGGGTTCTTAATATGCAAACACATTTTCATTTGCCGATTGTTCAACATATTGAATAACAAAATTTAAATGGTCTTTCACTTCGCTCACCTTAATTGTAGGCTGCCAATTTTTTTTTTAAAACTGTCCTTATAAGCGACGTCCGTTTATAATGAGGTTCTACTGTATATTAAATTTGAGTTTTCTTGGTTACTTTTCTAAATACAGGGTGTCCAAAGTTGAAGTATACACTCTTTGAAATTCAGCAACCCAGCAACTATAACTCAGCATGAGATAGAAATATAAGGTGTATTGTGTATGATCCAGACGGCGCTGGAAAAGCATAGCAACACGCTCAATGGTGTTCATTTGTTTAGAAACCAAAATGGCGGTGAGACTTTCATTCGATGAACGTAAGTGGATACTGAAGTGTTATTGGAAAGTGGAGAATGTTGTTGAGGTCAACGACGTTGGAGGGTTGAATTGGTACACCACCGCCAACAAAGGTAACAATAACAAAACTTCGAGACAAGTTTGAAGCCGAAGGAACGGTGAAAGATGTGTTGAAAGGTTTGTACGTGAGAAAGAGAAGTTCCACTGATAACGAGAGTGTTGATGCCGTCATGGAGGTTTTAGTACGATCCCCAAAGAAGTCAGTGAGGCAATGCTCTCGTGAAATTGATATCGCCAAATCCAGTGTTCATCGAATTTTGCGAGGTCAAAAATGGAAGCCTTACATTCGGCGACTTGTCCACGCACTAAATGAGGACGACCCAGATAGGCGACTGCAATTTTATGAGTGGTTCCTGCACAAGTGTGAAGAAAGGGAGGATTTTGAACACTTACCGGTAATTGTTTGGTCAGATGAAGCAACAATCAAACTTAATGGCACAATTAATCGTCATAATTGTGTGTACTGGGCTAACGAAAACCTAAACATCATTGAAGAAAAGGCTGTCAATCTTCCAGGGATAACGGTTTGGTGTGGTCTGTCCTCCAGAGGATTACTTGGGCCGTACATTTTTGAAAGTAATGTCACGGTTCAGACTTACCTGCAGATGTTGGAACTCATGATTCCACGTCTTAATAATCTCTCCGAGAATGGAAATGAGGTTTACTTCCAATAAAATGGGGCTCCACCTCACTTTCATATCGATGTGAGAACTTTCCTCGATCACACATTCAATCACAGATGGATAGGACGAAGAGGAAGTGCGACGGAGTTCCCGCCTCGATCTCCCGATTTAACCCCTCTCGACTTCTACCTTTGGGGAACTTTAAAGAACACCGTGTACGCCACAAACCCACCAACACTGACGGAATTAAGAGATCAGATTGAACATTCCATCAATGACATTCCATTGGCTGCAATTCAGTCGGTATGTCGCTCTGTTTGACGTCGGTATTGGGAGAGTATTGTGGCAGAAGGTGGACATTTTGAACGTGTACGGTCTTAAGTAAGTTTACGGAATAAAATATAACAAACCTTACATTTCTATCTCACTTCGTTGCTGAGTTATAACGTTTCAAAGAGTGTATATTTCAATTTGGGACACCCTGTAGTTATCAAAAATGAAAAATTGTCCTAGATTAATAAGCTTTTCATTGTAATTGATAGCCTGTTTTAGGGTCGTGGCATATCAACTGAAATTTCTTTTTTTCTCTCTCTCTTAATGCACGATAATAGTCTAAATTACTGTTTATTCCTGCAAGTGCTCTTCAATCGATCAGTGATGTTACATTAAAACCTCCCACTCTTTTGTAATGATTAAATAGACGGATACTGAATTAAATAAATTAGCTAATACATTACATTTGGCATTAAAGCAACAAAGAAGAAAAAAAACAAGTGAGATCAAAAGAGCTGTATTCACGCGTATTACAAGTACCATGAATAATTCCGAAATCATTAGAAAGTCTTAATTACAGCTATGATTTCTTGAAACAGATTCTCTAATGACAGAAAATTTCAGATTAAATATATCAATCCACTGTATTCCTTTTTACATTAAAGATAAAACATTTTTAAAAAAAATCAGTCTTAACGTTAGTAAGAGAATATGGGAGTATTAAAAATAAATTTTTTATTATTGTGATAAAATGTTTCTAATAGCAGCTAAACTTGTGATATGAGTTTCTATTCTATTCGTGTATAGCAGGAGAGATAACCTTCTTCCGGACACCGGCCATGTTAGTGAGTGGACGGCGGGTCACATTCTTCTTAAGTTAATAAATTAAGATAGTAATGTTGGATCTCAAGAAGGAATAGGGTATGATAATTTAATTAGTGAAGTTGGTGAAATTAGTTCTGTACCACGGTTCAGTTCCTTGAGGCTTCTGAGGAAATATTTGAGAATTAAATGAACTTCTGCGCTGCTATTTTATCATAGTCAATGTTTTGGAGCAGAGGATATCGTGCCCTTGTCCAAGGCTTAGCAAACACGCTGGTGGAATGGGAATGGGACATAGGGAATGGACAAGTTAAAACAGTGAAAGGACATTAATGAATTGGTATGTTTGTTTAAAATACAAAGAAAGGAGAGATATGAAAGTAAAAACAAATAAATATATAAGTAGATTTATATAAATGTACATTGAAGAGAAATACATCATAACAGGAAATGCACAATACGGAGTATTGATAATAATTCCAATTTTAATAATGCAAATAATAAAATTAAAAGAAAAGATGAAATAAACACATAAAAATGTAAAGAATCAGTAGATAAAATTAAAATTATTTATGAAAGGAAATTCGCAGAATCCAAAATGAATAAATAAATAAATAAACCAGATTTGTATGAAGACAAAAGGAAAATAAACTTAACTTGTGCAATAATAATAATAATATACCATATTAATAATAAACTAATATAATAATGATAATGAAAGTAGAAAAACAAAACTAAAAGGAGAGGCTGCCCACATTAAGTTAAATTATTTACGTGTAAATGTGTAGTGATAATTTCTATCAAGCCTAAAACTCACGTATAAAAAAGTGTGAGTCTCGTATCGGTAATACAAACCACGTGACATGACATCTCAGTCAAAAAGCCAGTTGCTAAGGATGATTGCTATGGATGTTAGTATTGCGGAGAGTTACAAGCCTGTGTTTGTCGATGTTTGGAAAAAGAGCGAAATAATAATAAAATATGTAAAAGCATTTTTACATATTTTAAGAAATACGTAAATCTTCAAGAAAGCCTACCTTAGGGTGTATTTTTTTTCTTATTTTTGAGAATTTTAGAAAAAAAAAACTTTAACAAGAAAGAAGCTATATTTTTGCACATTTTGCTTATTTGTGCAGCAAACCATCTCGCAATGCACCACTAGACGTACTCTGTTGCAGATGGGCTACAACAGTCGACGGCCTCATCGGGTACCCTTGTTATCAGCAAAGAACAGGAGCGCACGCCTTCTGTGGGCAAAGCAACTCCGATACTGGACCATCGACGACTTGAAAAAGGTTGCTTGGTCCGATGAGTCGAAGTTCCTCCTGCATCATATTGATGGCAGATAAAGAATTTGGCGAAAACAACATGAATGTCTGGAGCTGTCGTGTCTCATAACAACTCTTCAAGCCGGTGGGGGCAATGTCATGGTGTGGGGATGTTTACCAGGCAGACGTTGGCTCCATTGATACCTCTGGAGGCGCGTCAAGATGCTAGAGCGTACCTAAACATGGTAGCTGACCTAGTGCAACCGTACATGTTAATAGTTTGTCCTCATGCAGATGACCACTTCCAGCAGAATAATGCACCGGTGCCCAAAGCCCGCATCACTATGGGATGGTTTGAGGAACATGACGATGACTTTTCCTTACTGCAGTGGCCCGCTCAGTCCCTGGATCTCAGCGCGATTGAAAATTTGTGGGATAAGCTGTAATGGGCTGTTCGCTCCAGGCCTACACCTCCATCAAATCTTCAGGAACTGCGTGACACACTCATGTCTGCATGGTACACAATGCCTCAACAACGTTTTCAGCATCTTGTGGAATCCATGCCGCGACGAATTCAGCTGTTTTGATGGCTAAAGGAGGCCCAACACGCTACTAGGTAGTTGTACCTAATAAAGTATCCGGACAGTATATATATATATATAAATACAAAAAACTATATATTAAGACGGTTGCTCCCATTTCTAGTGTATGCCACCAAACCCCGCATTAAATGATATTTTCCGCAATTAGCAATCTACGCAATCTGTTATCGTTTAATTCGCAGTGACGATGGCGGCGTATCACTATTTACGTGACTCAGAACGAGGCGTGATAGTAGATTGCAGAAATGGAGATTCCAGTAGATTCCACTAGTTAAATGTTTGTTAAGGAACCGAAACCTGCTGTGTATTTTTAATGTTACAAAAAAAAATTAATCCACATTTTGAGACGGTGTCTTCGTCTCAACATTAAGAGCAATTTAAAAAAAGTATGGATGGATGAAGAAAAGTTCAAGCACTGAAGAAAAAAAATATCTTATTTAAAAAAATTAAAAATAATGGCACAAATAGGACATACGAAAAGAAATATAAAAGGAAAAGAAATTGGTTGAAAAACTATATAACTAAAAAGAAAAAAAAACAAAACAAAACAATGTAGTAGGGGAGACCGGGGCCAAGTGGATCTAGGGGTAGAGTGGACCGTTGACTTTAGTAATGTGTAGACGCTAGAATGTGCCAAAAATCGGAAAGAAGGTTGGTGCCATTGCGGCGCTGCTACCACAAAAGCGTCAGTGAATTCGGCTTATTGCTGACAGTGAGGTGATCGATTGTTTTGTTTTTGTCCAGATAAGTAAATGTTTAGTGTTGTTTTTACTTTAATATTGCCGTTCAGCGATGCATTGAATAACACAACCGTAATATGCATATTAAAGGCGGCAATCTAAAGATCATTTTAAGCTAAAGTATGAATTGAATACTTTATGTAGTCGATAGTTACAACTGAAGGAAACGCCAAAAAGGCAATGGGGCAGAGTGGACCGAAAGACACGGGGCACATTGGACCAGTGGTCCACTCTGCCCCGCTGTTTTTACAATAAAATATTTTGGCACTATACTTTATATTTTTTTTCTATATTATATATTTATTAGGCCTATTATATTGTATTAAATTATTACATATTATATTTTTTTATATATTTTTTTATGTAGGCTATTATATATTGTGTGTAGCCTATCTTCTTTCATCGACTTTGGCCAACTATGGACCACGTGCTAGCCCTACCTGACAACGTTAAGGTGAGGCTAGGAAATTGAAGAAAGGGGGCGAGATTTACATCTCAGTCAGAAATAACCCTGAGATTATAAGTCCCAGGGAGAAACGGACGAAACACAGAAGAAGAAAGAAACAGCCATGCCCACGCCGGGATTGTGTGTAGCCTTACCCCTTTAGTAATTCCTCTCAGCAAGTACCGTAATAGGGGAAGACTTCATGCGAAAGCATCTTAATCTTCGAAAATAGCCAATTTATACATTTAACTGTTATTAATTTTTAATTAAAAACTATGCAAACTGTCACGTTGTGGAATTGGCAACATGACACGATTAAAATCTTGGTCTGAGGGAATATATTTTGATTTTTAATAATTTTATTGTTGTAATTATGTATTTGAATTTTTGTATTTGGTAAAGTCTTGTATATTATTATTGTGATATTTCATGGTTAAATGGTTTGAGCTTAATGGTTTTAATGGTTTGAGCTTATTTAGAAAACAATATGTGCGAAAGAAAAAGAAAAACTTCGAAAAAACAGTTGTGCGTTGATTGAGTGATCACGTGCTGTTATCTGTTTTGTTTTCCCGTGGGAACAAAAGGAGAAAAGTTAAGTACACTGGCGGGAAAAATCAGATCAGTTGATGAATCTGAAACACACGGGCAAAAAGTACACCCAATCATTCTAAACATTTCAGGAGAGGGAGCGTATTCTAAAACACACACAATTACATCCCTAAGTGAACTAACACAATTTTCAGTAAGTGAAACTCTAAATTAAATATAAATTCTATACACACTTTGTTACATTAGAAAGCATTAAAAAATGGCATAAATAACAATATAAACTTAATAATCTTAATAGAGAACAAAAAAAGGTCAACGGCATTACTGACAGATATGCCAATAAAAAAAGATCTGCAAGAAGAGCAACGAAAATCTAAAGAAAGAAAAGAAAGAGTAGCAACGAAAAGCATGACTCGGCCAACAGTCTCTAAAAGCAACATAAACAAAAAAACAAATTGAAGCAAATGCCCAGGGATAAAGAGGAAACAATTATAGATGATTAGTGATGATGAAGATGATGAAGATACTGTGTGCCTCTCCTGTTTGAATAACTTTAAAAAAAGCAAACCATGGCAGGAGTGGATTCAATGTACGCAGTGCAAGAGATGGGCCCATAGTTCCTGCGTAGCCAGTGATATTCGGGGTTTATTTTACGAATGCCTCAACTGCAAAGAAGATTTCTCTAGTGAAAGTGATTAATTAATTCAATATAAACCTATTTGATATTATTCATTTACGACTTTCAACTGCATAATGATTATTTTTAATTTTTCACTATGTAATACGTTAGGTAGTCTAGGTTAAGTTAAACTTTATTTCATGATATCCTAAATGGCATGTTATTTTATATTCAATAAAAATCTTACTTTAAATGTTGTTATTCTTACCCGGACCAACGTGCCCCATGGGGTGGTCCAGACTGCCCCGTGGTCGGGGCAGGTTGGACCACTCTACCATTTTTGCTTTGCGAATTAATACCGATTTTATGTATAAATATAATGAAATGAAATTAAGTATTTACATTCTTGAATAGTTCCCGATTCTGACAAAAATAAATGCAATGGAAAATCTCTTAACAAAAAAACAAAAAAAAATCAACAAAAAAAAGTGGACCGCTCTGCCTCGGTCTCCCCTATATGAATAATTTTTTTGAAAATAGTCTCATTCAAACAACAATACGTAGAAAAATTTTAAAAATCATGGTAATTATAATAAAACAAAGCTGATAATTTGATACTCAGGAAATTAATAAATTATCATATTAATGTTGTTTTTCAAAATTTTCACAATTTTTATCCACAGGAATACTTTATTATCAACCAATTTATGTATCTATGAAATTAATGAATTAAACAATTCAAATTCTATGATTTTATTTCCTCAAAAAAAGCAAAACGATATTTTAGATATTATTCGTAATTAAAAAAAAAACCCACACAGTACTGGATGTGATATTGATTAAATTAATAATACCAAGAATACTATCTTGATGGAATTATTTAAAAATATATTTCAAACTGGTATACATCCCGATTTATGGAAGATAGCTTACATAATTCCTATTTATAAAACTGGAGCATGTAATAAATTTGATAATTATAGACCAATTTCTATTCTTTCAAATACTTCAAAAATATTTGAAAGTTCCTTGACTAAATCAATATATCATTTATTAATGTGAAATTTCTTAACTATAATCAATATGCATATCAAAATAATAGTAAATAATTTAAATAATAACATAAATAAAAATTTAAATGAAAGAAGAACGTTATTTTGCCATCTTTTATTTAAATTTTTAAATTTTATTTATATTATTAACGCCTTACTAAAATCAATAAAGGCAACATACTCTTCAATAAACTTCTTCTTTTCATTTCTTATGTATAATTATTTACAAAACTCCATAAAACACATCATAGTATTCAAATAGATTTATTTTAAATACTAAAATTGCAAATTTTTGAGAAGTAGTCCGCCTTCTCTTTTTCAAGCATAATAAAATTGGAACAAGTACAACAAAACAAAATAGTTGGTAGCTTAAACAAATTTTAAAAACACGTGAATCAATAAGTTTAGTTGTTTTTACAAAAATATATTAATAAGATACAATTTATTTATTAAAAATAATAATAAGAAGAAGAAAATAAAGACCATTATAAAATCTTAACAAATAATAATATTCTTAGAGATTTAATAAAAACAAACTGCAATAAAATAGCAACAATAGAATTACTAAGAATAATATTTGTTATGATTTTATAATGGTCTTTATTTTCTTCTTATTATTACTTTCAATAATTGAATTGTAACTCATTAATATATTTTTGTAAAAACAACTAAACTTATTGATTCACGTGTTTTTGAAATTTGTTTAAGCTTCCAACTATTTTGTTTTGTTGTACTTATTCCAATTTTATTATGCTTGAAAAAGAGAAGGCGGACTACTAATCGAAAATTTGCAATTTTAGTATTTAAAATAAATCTATTTAAATACTATGATGTTTTTTATGGAGTTTTGTAAATAAAGGCAACATACGTTATTTTTTGCCTTTATTGATTTTAGTAAGGCATTTGATAATGTTAATCTTACTATTCTTTAAAAAAAAAAATAGAAAAATACGGAATAAGAGATGAAGTACATAATCTTTTAAAAATCTTAAAAATAGAAAATTTAAAATAAAAATTAAAAATAACATTAGTAAAATTTATAATATAAGAAATGAGTTCCTCAAGGCTCAAATTTAGGTATGTTGTTATTTATCTTATACATTAATTCCATTAGTAAATATATTAAACATTCTTCTATACTGTATATATTTATGCTGACGATATTTTTTTCTTTTAAGTAGTAATAAAATTCAAGATGAAGCTTTTACATTTCTTCAAGGAGATCTCAGTAACATATCTAAATGATCGTTTAACAATAGAATGTATATCAATCATAATAAAATTAAGTTATGATCATTTAAGAACAAAAAGTAAAAAATATAAATTATAATAAATTTCTTATTTTACTTAAAGCTATATGCCCAATTTAAATGATATAAATTCAATTAACAATTGCCGATGTAAATACTCAAAAATATTTAGGCTTTCATATTGATAATAATTATAAACCATTATAATTATGTTGTTAAAAACTTCGTACGTATACTTGTGTTTTATCATTTAAAACATCTCTGCCCTTTTAAATACAAACTAAAAATCTTTAAATCATTTGTTGATTCTGTTTTGGAGTATGGCTTAACTTGATGGATATTTTTAACAAATATCAAATTGATAATATTAACAGAATGATTTTCACAATTTTTAATAATATTTATATTAATTACAAAAACAAAACTACAAACAAAAATTAAAAATTAGATATAAATATCAAATATTAAAAATTGAAGAAAAATTTATACATAAGACTATCTTAAATAACTTATACAAAATTAGAAGTAAAAAACAAAATTACAATATTGGTATTTCTACTGGATACAATAAATTAGTTAAATGTTTTGAAATTATTAAACCATAAATAATTTGGGATTTAGATTAGATGATTATATTAACTATAAATTATTTAGTCAAATTAACTGGGAGAATTATAATAATAATAGTATTAAACCTATTAAAAATCAATTTATTTATGATCTAATTAATAATAGAATAAGATTTTTTTTATGTCGTGCAAAATTCCAGCACCTATAACAAAGGAGTAATTTGTGTAAATTACTTCTAATAGAACTGGTTTACAATTAAAAAAAACCTACGGATAAGCCTCTCACGAATGACAGGTTTTCAGAAAGAAACTTTTAGCTAACACGTATACGCTTTGCTTCAGTACACAAATCCAATTATACATTTTTTGTTTTTATTTTTAATTATTTATTTTTGCTTTCTTCATTTTTCTTTTTTTCTTTGGATTTTAAACAAAAATACAACAATCATTTCTTCCTCTCATTTTTTAGCTTATCCATTTCCCGCCTTCCCACGCAATTAAAAATAAATTCCGAACTGGCTGTCCTTCTTATTCCTCTACTGCACCGTTCCCATTATATCAGTGTTTAGAATATCTTAGCAAGAAGGCCACGAAATCGTCTGCTTCAAAACACTTGTTTTGATAAAACATAGAATTCTCAAACAACAGTTATTGATGAAGGCTCAAGAACCGAACCGAAATATCGAATTGATTTCATCTGAAGTGGGAAGATTCCTCATCGAATTACTTGTAAGATTATCGAATTACTTGTAAGACAGTAATTAAACATAATGAATAAATTATCAACAGTGCTTATTTTATTCAAGCAATATAATTACGTTGTGAAATTACAAATAGTGGAAGTTTTGATGCGTAATGCTGGGCGAACACGTAGCAATTTCAGGCAATATTGTGGGACAATATTGCCCCTTTTCATTGCTGACAACCGTTTGCAGCAATAAAAATGGACAATATTGCCCAATATTGCCCATTGGCGATTGTCGGTACAAAAGGAGCAATTTCGTTGGGACAATTTTGTCGAGAAATATTGCCTGTTCGCGAACGAATCACATGAACGGATGAAATCACGGGACAATGCTGACGTCGAAGGAGGCGGGACTTTGAACATCGGAAATTCAGTCACTCACGCCGGCCATTTTCTTTGAGAAACAAGGCTTAAAATCAGCAAAATGGGTCGGCCCAAAACAGATAATTCCAACAACAACATTTTGTCAATTGATAATGAAAGAATCGTAATTGATTTCTACAGAGGGACGACGTTTAATACTATAGCAATTCTGTACGAAAACACGCTCTCTCTTTAGCTCTCCCTAGTGAGAAGCGCCGTAACCATCAATTGTCAGGACAATATTCGTTTCGGAAAAACTACGTGTTCGCGCGTGATCTGAACTGACAACGGTTGTCAGCAATAAAAATGAGCAATATTGTCCCACAATATTGCCTGAAATTGACGCGTGTTCGCCCAGCTTTAGTCGCGCGAAAGTCTGAAGATTAGGAGAAAAGCTGGATAAGACGAGATGCAGAATATCATTTAAATGAACCTCAGTCGTCAAAATTTAAAATATTGTATTGTTTGTTGAAGATTTTATTAAATATTTTATATATTTTTAATAATAATCTTCAATCGTAATAAATGTATTTCATCAAATCGTGTTATATGTTATATATTTAATACTTATAATTTACATGATACACAAACAGTAAGAAACAACAGTAATCAATCAATGCTTGTATAGGAGGCGGTAGATTGTAGATAGCAAGCGTTTCATTTTGTTGTTAGTAATTGAATGCGAGTTTCATACATTGTTCACTTTTTTTCCGAAATTTAAGTGCTGCTGTGCAAAAACTTCTTTGTTTCGAAGTTACTTTTAAAGTTTGCCATTGCTTCTAAATTATAAATGTGTGTGTGTTTTTTTCTATTTTAGATATAACATTATTTTAACTTACAGACATTTACATATGTATTGTGCAAATCGATATAATTTATTGCGGTTCTACATCAGGCCTGAAATAAGAGATTTGGCTTATTTTTTTTAGGAACACCGTGGGCCGGGGAATGGGATATTTCGTTTGGAGATGGCGGGCCGGATATTTTCGGCTGGAGGACTGTAGGTTGCCGAGCTCTGGTCTAATTGAAAATTTTCATTACAGTTCATAATAAGTTTCTTTAACCTTTACATTCTTTGACAAAGAAATACAATAAAAGAAAATACAAAATAATAATAATAATAATAGAGATTTTAATTAGTCTCTTTCATTCGCTGAAACTGAAAGTGTCATTTGTATTCTATTTGAAAGGCTTAACTTAAAAAAAAAAATCTTTAAATTCTTTATCATTTCATTATTTATTTTTTAATTCTTCTTTTCGGCCGCACGGTTGACGTTGTCGCTAAGACATTGGCCTCTCACCTAGAGTACCGAGGTTCGGTTCTCATATGGGTTTCGTGATGGTGGACGACCCCCTCTGGGCAGGTTTTCTCGGGGTTCTCCCGTTTCCCCTGCACTTCTCTTGCCATTCTTTCTCTCCGTCTGTCCTTATTTCCGTGGAATAGCACAATAGACCAACAGTCGCTGTGCTCGGCTTCCCTGCTACCCACACTCACCACATCACATCACATAATATACAATAACTCTTCTTTTTCTTTATAGAAAGGAGAAAATTAACCAGCATCTTGCAAATAAGTGTTGAAGACATTAAGCAAAATAACAATGTAAAATTAAGTGCAAAGGTCAAGGATACAGGAATCTTAATTCGTCAACAAGCTTAGAATGGAGATTGTTTGATAGGTGAAATCAGCAATGTAAGCAGGAAAACCCATTATCAAAGTGGATGAGAATAACCTTCAATGGAATGTGTTTCCTGGGAAAAAACACTCAAATCTTATAAGAATAGAACTACGAAACAAATTAACAATTATTATCACAAAACCAGATGAGACATTTACTGGGCACTTCATTAAACGTTCCATAAATATGTTTGAATTAGGGTTAGGTTCCATTATGTAAGAATGTGGGCTAAAAGAGGAATCCATTTATAATAACACTCCCTTTGAATGGTGAAGGTGAAGTTTTTTGGATTACAGAATTTTGATAATTTCTTACTGCAAAGATATTGCAGACATAGGAATAAGTGATGGGTTTCCTTTAGTAATTCTGAAACACTTCAATAATATTATTTTAATTGTTATGAAATTTCACAGGATTTTCCAGAACACATTGAAGATGCCAGTTTTGGAAATGATATCATATGAAGTAAAATAATGAGGAAAAAAAAAACGTAGGCTATGAATAATCATCCTAATCACCTTATTAACTTGATTTTATTTTACTTAATGACTATAAAGCAACGGAGAAATTCAGTTTATTGTATTAATTAAAACAGTGAACATACTAACGCACTTTTAAATGTAAAATTAAAAATATAATTTCATTTAAGTTATTAGTGAATCTAAAGATGTTCATTAACATTTATACATTTTGTCGGCAAAACTGGCTGAAATATTTTTCGAAGTGTAATTTGTTGGTAGTTGAGCTCCTCGTATTGGGCTCCTCAAATTTGACTTTGCTAATTTATTTGATAATAAATATCATTATTGAGTGTGATCATATGCAATTGTTTTAATGATATTTTGTTAATGAAATTCTCTTTAAAAACAACAATTTAGTACTATAAAGTTTTTATTCATTTTTCGAAAGGTTTGAAATGAATCTTACGATCTAATGTTAGGTCATTTCTTACCTAAGTGGAATGTCACTACAAACAATGTCAATTTTCGGCAATTGTTTTCCTGTTATGAATTTTTCCGGAATGTACGTATTATCGTTGAATTGCTTCAAAAAAATATAACATTAAAAATATCTTAAAAATGTACGCTATATACTTGTTGAATATTTCATTTTACTTAAATTACAACAACGTTAAATGTTACTAAAACTATTTAAAAAATAATAATTGTGCTTTTGTAGATTTAAAATCTTACCGAGCTGCGATTAGTAAACCAATCACAATGCTTCGCAACGTCTTCTGATACGCATAAGGAAATATAATTATAAATATAATTTAATTTCCTTGTTATTATAAATCAGAAAATTGTTGCGAAAGCAAAAGACGCAATTGTTGCGATTGTGATTGTTGTAGAGCTGTATTACAAATTTGATTGTTGCGCATGCAAAAGACGCAATTGTTGCGATTGTCGTTGCGATTGTTGTGATTGTTGCTAATGAGATTTTAGTGATACTTGTCCTCAGACAAAACGGGAATATTAGTCTTCTGATTCTTATCAGAAGATTAAAACTTCAGAATTTCGTAGCACAATTTATTCGTGTCTGTACTTTTATATGTGGGCCCGATAGCCGAGTGGGTAAGGGCGCTTGGTTGCGGGTTGGAGGTAGCGGGTTCCGATTCCCGGCCTCGGCGGAGGCCGGGAATTTTTCCACGCTTCTTTCTCCTCCAAACGGGCCCTAGGGTCTACCCAGCCCTCTATAGAATGGGTACCGGGTTTCTTTCCCGGGAGTTAAAGGCGGGCGAGCGACGGGCCGACCCCCCGTCCTCAACTTTGTCCCGTAGGTTGTGAACTCTGGAGCCTACCCTCCAGCAGCATTGCGCGGTCCTCTGGGCCTGATCGCAACTTTAACTTTAACTTTTATATATGAACTGATTGAGGCATTTTTTTTTTTTATTTTTATTGGATATTGAGATCAATTTCACTACACTACAGCTATGAAAGTTCGCTTTCATTTGAAGTCTTTTTACGGTATCTTTCATCGCTGATAAGTGTCATTTCGTGGAATTGCATTAATAAGAAATTCATCCTGTGAAATTATAGCTTGGGAAGTAGTGAATGACCGTTCATTTTGACAGAAGAATCAATGTAAGAACTTAGAAAAATGGAACCCATGTTGTAAACAAATGCGGATACAAAAATAGGGGATAAGAACTTTTGCTTAATTTTCCTTTAAAGCATCTTTGTTCTTCTTCAATAGATTCTCTGCGAGAACAAACATTCATTTGTTAAATGACATCATCACGTGTTTCTTCTCTCTTCCATCTTTATAATGTTCTTGAAAGTTAAAAGAACCATTTTAAAATTTGAATTTAATTAAAGTTACTCGTAAAACAATGTCATTCATAAATCACTTCTTTTTAAGTTATTTTTATTTGCCTAAACTTAATCTTAAGTTGACTTGAGTACTTTACAACGATTTAGAAATTAAGCCAACTTAAAATGCTCTTTTTAATTATAATTTATAAATCTTTGTAAAGCAGTAAACTGAAAATTAACTTCACAATGTTGTGTCCCAATAGATTGAAGTAGCCGCTTTTTGCTTGTTTTTTTTCCTTTTTTATTGTGACGTTACGCACCGGTATGGGCGTATCGACGCCTATTTCTAAAATCTGGAAAAATATATGTTTATATAACAGATATTTGTAGATCAATGGATATGGAGAGCAATAAATAAATGTCGGCATCAGATAGTTTTGTTACAAAAAAAACAAAAAATCCTGAAGTGTAAGAAAACGAACATAAGTTTTAACTTTTAAAAACGACTTGACAAGAGACAGTAAGAAAAATATATATATTTTTTTTAATTCTGCAATTTTATTCAGCATGGGTTTTTATAATATTTAATAGATTATAACACAACATAGAATAAATTTTGAGAAATGAAGTTTGAATTTTGGGAAATTAAGTTTGATCATTAAACATTTGGTTTTTAATTTCATTTATTGTCATACATTATTAATTGAATGTTTATTTTTTAGGCTACTATATTAGAAATTTAGTTACGATATAAATTTTCATATCATAAAAATAAAAGATACTCCAAATTAATGACGAATTTAGAAACAGACATACAAATATTTAATTGCAATGATGTAAAATGTAATCATTTAAAAATCCTTTTAATAATACAAATGTCTTTTCGATTAGTAAAACTAAGAAAATTCTCGAAATAAAAAGAAAAACATCTTTGCTTTTTAAAAATTAGTCATTGGAAAAATACTTCAGGAGTTCGACAAAAAGGAATAAAATAAAGCCCAAATATAAAATAACTTACCTCCTTTCTTTCACTTGAGTAGATATAAGAAGTTTCGTTCTGTGTTTAAGGATTTACACGAATACATTCCTTTGTAGCGGTGTTACTTGAGTGAGTCCGAGTCGGGTTCTTCGGATGGCTTCGACCAACGCATCTAACAGCCACAATTATGGATTAGTTGTCAACGGCTGAAGCTATTAAAGTCGACCTTGTTAATAATGTAGAGAAAGAAAGCAGCAGAAAAAAAAAAGAAGTATAGACATAATTTATTGGTTCTGTCCCGTTAGCGTTCGTTTTCTTCTACAAAAATCACTAAAAGATAAATTTAGACGAAATAATAAGAAATAATAAGTAAAACAAGATTAACTTTTTCTTTTCAAATTATAAGTAAATGAAACGGGAAAACGAAAAAAAGCTATCATTTGCAAATTGTTTTAATATTTTTTTTAATTTGTATTAATTTCAATCAATATTCACGCTTATTCTAATTTTTTAAGTTAATTGAATTTTTTTATTAATATATTAATGCAGTCTATTGACCAAGAATAAAGCTCAGCGTGTTTTTATTACTCTCGGGCTTCTCTATAGAGCGAGAAGCCTTATATTCGAGTTATGTCTGTAGCGGTCCGACATCACATTAAACTCATATCAAATCTCTCAAAGTCAAAAAAGAAAATAACAAAAACCAGGTGTGATTTTTTTTTTTCCACTTTTGTTTATCCGTGGCGGACATTTTTCCATCATGTTCGACACTCAATTTCGGCAAAATCAGCGTTTAATGTATCATGAGTAGACACATTATAGAATCTTGTATTATTATAAATGTATTAATAAAGATCGGGGTAAGCAATTACTGTAAGCCACTGTAAGACTTTTCAAAGAAATGAAGATAGATAGATTTAAATAGAAGATACTGTAATTATGTTATTGTAAATAAGAGAAAGCATTATATTGATATTATTGATATTATATTGATATTATTATTGTAAACTTTTAAGAGATTGTAGTCTTAATACAACTTTAAGACATTGTAGTTTAAGCACATTCATCAACGGTGAAGATGTTTGGGAGTAGTGGCTTTGATGAAGCAGAATAATAAATGCATGTGAAATATCGCCTTAATGAGATGGTGTATACTTCGTGTAAAATGAAGTATTTCAAGATAATATATAAATATTTCAAATATAATGTGCACGTGAAGAAGATTAATGAAGTAGAGCGCAGTCCTGAGAAGGAGATATGAGAAAAATAGCTCAGTGCATCTCATCAGGTTATACTGGAGGGGGTATGGTGTAAGGGCCCCCATTGCAGCGGAAAATGGAAGAAAACTAGGAATTTGGACTGGGTTTTTTTAGTTTGAAAGTTCATCGGTTTGTAACCCCATCCATCGGAGAAAGGACACGATGTTTTTTCTTTCTTTTTTTTTTTTTGATTGAACGATTTCAACCATCATAAGATCTCTCGTTCCAAAATCCTGATAGCCTGCCAAGAGAAACTGTTTCCCTGGTGAAACAGACAAGTATGCTGCTCTAGAGCACCTCTTTGGGCTGATAACTTAGTTGTTACTTTTTGCAACAAACCCACTTAGTTGTAACTTGTCTTATACAGTTCGGTCCAAAAAAATATCCCCACCTATAATTTTACTCAATGTACTGTATGTCAAAACAACAACAAAGAGGCTAAGTTAAATTTCATTGGTTTATTGAACTTTTTCTTTTTTTAAGTGAAATCAAGTTGCACAGAACATATTACATCAAAATCAACTTGCCTTAATATTTTGTGTGTCCACCTCGTGCCTCTCTTAGGGCTTGAACTCGATGTGTCATTGACTCGACAAGTTTTTCACATGTACCAGGTTCGATTTCATGGTACCAGATGTGAATAATTTTCTCAATTAACTCTGCTCTACTGGTACAACAATATTTACTGAGTGTTTAACGTATTAATTTTCTTTTCATCCGGGAAAATCACACTCTATCAGTCCTTGGATGTCCAGTATTGATTCAGATCGAGAAACCTTTTTTTCTTTCTTCAAGATGCTTTTTTTGTTAGGAGGGCTTTCTTTCTGTTTTTTTCTTCTTAAGATTGAGATCAGAAATGATAAGATTGAGATCAGTAATTCTTATTACTGTCTGATGGAAAATTGAGGTCTCAAACTCTTGCTCAATCTAAAAAGCAATCTGCATTTTTATCATTTTCATTGCCCTGCACAATTTGGGACTGGAGATTTTCTTCTGACCACATTTGTATCTCAAAGTTGACTTTCCAGTTTCAGCTTGTTTCTTCAATATATTTCTCACAGTTTTGTGGTCAATTGATAATTTCCTAGCAACTTTCCTATTCGAGATTTCTCCAGCTTTGAGTCTTAAAATCATCCCTTGCTTCCTTGGAGAAATGTCTTTTCTCTTTCCCATGGTCTGTAAAACCACTTCAAAAGTTTATAAATATGTTAATCTACAGCAGTTTGCATCAAAGTTCAAGTGGTGAAGCAAGAAAGGTCACTAATTAATCTAAAATTGAGTCAAAAAGCTTACTGGGGATATTTTTTTGGACCGAACTGTAATAGCCAAACTGATACAACGTTGGTCTTCCTTCTTGCTTGAGAGTACTGAGTGCCACGGATGATACTAACAGTACAACAATTATTCTTAGTACTTGATTTTCACTGTGTTTTAATTTCGGGACTAGAAACTTTTCTTATTACCTTTTATTATTTATCTGCACTTATTCGGAAATCACACGTTGGATTTGCATGCATTAAAAAGGAAAAAGAAATCGGACCACTGCTACCAAAGTAAGTTCTTGATATTACATAGAACCAATATAAATCCGATACCGCAAACTCCTCATTTAAAAGAGTTGAATAAATCCGAGGCTCTTTTTTTTTTTTTTTTGGGAAAAAATATAATTGGAACTTAAAGTTTTTTTACTTTTTTTTTTTTTTGATAATACTGTAATTGATTTTTTTTTTTTTTTTTTGCTTGAAAACGAACCGCAGGACGGTTGGAAAGCTTGCATGTTTTTATTATTTTAATATATCATGAATTTTAACCCAGTGTGTTGGCCTTATTATTTTACTGTAATTGATATTTCAGAATTAAAATAAAAGCTTTGTATAATATAGGTTTTCAAACCTGTTTAAACTTAATTGAATTTTATTATTGTGTCATCCCTTTGGACGAAATTTTATCAATAAATAAATAAATAAATAAATAAATAAATAAATATAATGATTATGCGCAACTCGATTATCTTAGAGAATTGAAATGAATGGATTTATAACTGAATCTATAATGGATTTATAACTGAATATGATCTTCCATTAATATAAGAGGAATAATTTAAGTCTAATAAATAGATAAAATTTTGGATAAGAATTCCTTTTCAATATCATTCAAAGGACGACAATAAATGATAATGTTAGATTCAACGATTGAGGTGAAAATTTAATACATCTACCTCCATCTAGTAGTCAAAACAAGAACTAACGAAATCACACCGTATCTCAAGCTTCGAAATTTTCCAAAGTTGGGCAGAGTTTTGATTTTAATTTTGTTTTTCCTCTGAGCTCTGTGTTTATGGAATTGAAAGTATCAGTTTTCATGTCATTTCAGATTGGAATTAAGCTTTTCTTTAATCACAGAAAATAACATGTCTTAGCAACTGTCGTATCTGATATGCGATCGATTCGATGAAATCCTAAAACTACCTCCAATGCCTTCTGTTGAAAATGTTCATTTTTTCGCTGTGTATTTCAAAACTAGGAAATCTAAGATCATTAAAAATTACGATTAAACTGGTGAACAGCTAATAATGTATTTTTGAATAAGATCCATAAGATCTGAGTTACGACTTACTATTAGTTAAACAACAAGGTAGGATAGTGATTAGTAAACCAATCACAGTGCTTCGCAACGGCTTCTGAGTCACCTTTACTTTAGAATAGACTGTGCCGGGCTGGTCTAGAAAATGCGCGGGCGAGTCTCTTTGCGACCCCATGCTATGTTACCCACCCCTATTAAATGGAATAATCGTCATTCTTAACTCAAACCTTGTTAAAACACTGAATTCCTAATAATGATTTTGAAAAATAAAAACTGAAGTTGAGAAACTGTGAAAAGATTTAAAATAGGGAGAAAAAATGAAGAATAAGAATTGCCCATGAGGGGATCGAACCCACGACCTTCGCGTTATTAGCACGTCGCGCTGTAACTAACTGAGCTAACAGAAGCCATTGCGAAGCATTGTGGGATGTGTGTCCAGACAGACAAACCGGGAATACAAAGCGTCTTTCAGAAGCCTAAAAAGAAAATAAGAAATCTACCATGCAGAGCACATGAATTAGGAATTTAACAATCACAATTTATTGCTTTTCCATACAGCCTAACTCTTATATGTTATCTGTCTCCAACTCTTTTGATTTTAGGAAATAATACTTAATAGAACTTTTTTAAAAAAAATTAAGGCTGCTTTCAAATTTGAAAAGTAATTTCCAAGCAATTATCAAAATCCAGGTGACTTGTGGGCATATGGTGAAATTTACGTAGGTTAAAAAACAAAACAAAAAAACTTTGTAGATGATTCAGTCCTTTTCTGATCAGAATAATTCCAACTGTAAGTTCTACAAATTTAAAATTTTCGGGATAGGTATAGTTGTAATAAGGCAGATCACTATTGAGGACCATCAGGTAAGGCGTTAGAGAAAAAAAAAAAACTGACAAAAGACCTTGAAACGCAAATTGCTGAAATAGAAAACTTACAGATCCAACTAAACTGAAATTTTACAGATAGGTGTAGGATTTTACAAAAATAAATTTCTATTAAGTTTAATACAGAACTGACTAATAGAAAAGGAGGTAAAGTCTAAGAATCTTCTGTGATCAGACAACTGAAAAACTATTTGTTCTACAAAGCTGAAACTTTCAGAAACTGTAGATTTGGTTATAACCGACCAGTAGGAAAGAGTCAATGTAAGTGAATGACCTACTTTTTTTTTAAACACCGTTTTGAGCTCTTAGCCTAGGAACGCACTTACTGGAGTTTTTCAGCGATGTCATAAAATCTTCCCCTTTTCTTCCCCTTTTATTGCTGCCTCAAGCAATGTAATCATTGTTCCTATTATGATGACCCCTTGTTGCAGTGGAAAAAATATAGATTTAGCTCTATATGTACGCGGTGGTTTCAGACCTCAGGTGAATTGAGGGTTCTCTAATGAACCCTTCCCTGCGGAGGGGAGAATCTTGCGCTGCAAAATTTGCGAGTGCGTTTGTAGGCTTACTGTGGGATATTCGAAAATCGAAAACTTGTCTAATTGATAAAAATATATACTAATGTTAGAAATGCGAGGAGGGTCTTTAATGCGTTTCCGTAAGGTATCTCAGGCAGTTTATTTAGAGATTACTCAATCCTTTCAAGGAAATTGATGGCAAAGTGATTGCAAAGGACAAATGTCAGTGTCCCGAAAAACAATAAAAGTAAAGCACCCGTAAAAAAAAAAGGATTGAAGGATAGTTCCTTTTCTCCTAGTTCCTTTTCAAAGGTGTCGATAATGTACGTCACTGTCTACATGGTGCTACTTCAAACCAGTTCACCATCAAATGTCTACAAGTTGAATCTCTGTTCCCTTATCATTGGACTAAAAGCCCATTGCAAATGGATCCGAAAATCGGTCGATCGGATCCATGTATGATGAGCTTAAGGGGAGCGTTTGAGACCAAAATTATCATATAAAAGGTAAGGTGAAGGAGGGTGTTTTGAATATGTAAATTTTGGACTGAATCATCCTATTTTTAAATTGTGTTTCAAAAACCCTCATTCACCTTAGCTTTTTTCATTTCAATATGATAATTTTGGTCTCACGCGCTCCCCTTAAGCCCATTGCACATGGATTCGACCGACCGATTTTCGGATCCACGTGCAATTGGTTTAATAGTCTTTGCTTTTCGTGTCACAATGGAAAGGACACAGCATTTTAAGATTTCCGTAGTGGTCTACGTTACCTGTTCTCTTTCGAGTGGCGAAAAGAATTCTGGAGTAATTGCGTCTGCGCTAAACCAAGATAGAAGTGGTAACGGTTATCGTAGACACTGGATATTACTTTCTTGATAATTCACAAATCTTAGTAACAGTCCAAGCGTCTTGGCTAATACTTGATTGTACTGCTTGTAGTTTTCATATTAGTTTCCATTATATTGAGTGAATTAGCTTTGGAAGAAACCTCTTCCGTATTTATGTGGAAGATTCTGTCTTTCTATTTGTGCTCATTCAACTAGAAATCAACGTCTCTGCCAATCCTTTTCAGTCTAATTTTCTAAAAAAATTAAAGCTCATTCAATCAGTGAGTGCTTCTCAGCCTCCCAAAGAAAATAAAAATAAAAATTAAGCTTCGAGATGGATCTTCTTGAAACTTGGCATATCTAAGGGCAAGAGACGACTTAAAATCTTTATTTGTAATTTTGTTCTATATGGGTCCCTCTCAAGAAAATGAAAAAAAATTTAATATAAATTTTATATTAAAAAATATAAAATATCCAACACTGAGTATAATCGTTTTAGTTAATCCTCTAATTCAACCTGATATTGATTTAATTGATTTGATCAAATTTTAATCGGATTTAAGAAAATTGATTAACTTAAGTTTGATTTTTTTTTCCATAAAAGAAAACAAAATACTATTTGTATTCAGCAGCTGTAATTTAAAAATAAATATTGAATTTTCTTTTTTTTTAAGGTTCACGACTATAAAATTTCTTTCTTTTTTTTTTTGTAAAGATAATCTTTTAAGGAAACGAGACTTTTAAGTTCTTTCAAGAATTCTTCGCTAGAGAATTACACTGCCAACGTGCAAATTTAACTTAAATATTCATTTATCATATTAATTTGAATTTGTAAATTAATTCATGTTAAATCGTTAAGTATTTCACTACATTCTGCTAGGTGAATTTTGTTGTCGAAAAAATATATGTATATACAGGGTGATTATAATTAAAGTTAAACTTTCAATATGCTGTAAAAAAAGGACCACTGCTCAGAATGACCTGAAATTTGAACTGAATATACTCATAGAAAGGGGAAATGGTATGGCATAAGAAAGAAAATAGTTCCTAATGTTATCTATAGATGGCTCTTTAAACATGCCCAAACTTTAAACATGCCTGTGAGCACTAAATTGTACGAAAAAATCCTGCATTGCTATCCATTCAAAATTACCAATGTTCAGGAGTTGCTTCCTGCTGACCTGCCAGTAAGAGAGAGAGGTTTGCTCTAGAATTTCTTGCTCGCATGGAAGTAGACAATGAATGGCCATGAACATTTTCATCTCCAAGGACATATCAGTACTCAGAATTGCAGAATATGTGCAACGGAAAATCCGTTCGTACATGAACCAGTACCTCTTCATTCTGCAAAGGTAACTGTGTGGTGCGGGTTGACGCCAGCATTTATCGTAGGGCCATTTTTTTTTTCGAGGAGATGGGTCGTGCTGGTCCTGTTACCTGTACCGTCAATTGTAAACGCTATGAGAGTCTTTTGGGTCATTCTAACATTCAACAGCGTGCATGTGTGTATCGCATCATTTTTACGCAAAATAGCGCTCCTCCGCACATTGCAAAGCCAGTGAAGCAGCTGCTCAAGAGGCATTTCGGAAATGATAGAATTATCAGCCGTCACTTTCCAACGTGGCCGTCAAGCTTGGCCGTCAAGATCACCTAATCTAAATCCTTGTAACTTCTGGCTGTGGGGTTATCTGAAAAATGTTTTGTTTTATGGTCAGATTGCAAACTTAGCTGAATTGAAGGCACACATTCCGCAACACATTCACAACGTGACCCCTGAGACACTCCGATCTGTTGTGGAACATGCTGTCTCTCGGTTTCAACTTGTGGCAGAAAACGGTGGACAGCATATTGAACATGTCTTGCACAAGTCTCGCGATAATTAAAACCCGATTCATTGTTGCTTTTTATGCGGTTTTTGGCCTCAGGACAATTAAAAAAGATAGGGATAGCGATTAGTAAGCCAATCACAATGCTTTTCAACGTCTTCTGCTTCGTATAAGACAATATAATTGATATTGCTTAATTTCCTTATTATTATAAATGTGATTTTGGAAGTTCATGGATTCAGCCGACACACCTGTATTTAAAACAGTTTAATTAAAAATAAAAAGGGGGTTATAGGGACGACCCGGGTTTCGAATTAACAGGTAATTCTTTATCGAGCAATGTGCGGGAGATGATAATACAAGATTATATAACATAAAGACGTCACGTTGCGTCATTATAATTAACATATTGTAACATAGTTGTTGGAGGAAACCCCTGGTGGTGAGGAGCTGGAACCTGCTGAGATGTGGAAACACTCCGGTGGCGGAATGCTGAAACTTCTTGGTTTGGGGAGGCGCCCTGGTGGATGAAAACTGCAACGTCCTGATCGGGCCAAGATTATAGGAAGCCTCTTCGATCGAGCCTGGGACAGCATGCTGTTAAATTCATGCATGCCTTTAAACATTGGAAAGAAAACTATTTCTGTAATGAAATAAAAAATGGAAACGTTAAAAGGATTAAAAGACAAAGTTATGAAAAAAAAAGAGAAAATTAAGATTTTTTTTTTCTCTTAATAAAAGTTTATTTTTTCACATCCTTGTTTTATTGCAGTTTATTTGTTTGTTTCTTCTCTTGTTAGTCTTTTTTGTTAGTAGTCCATATTGCTTCATTATTGGGTCAGAAAGATGGTCGTTGTATGCCTCTTGTATTTCCAAAATAAAACAACGACTCCAAGCACTTCCTTTTATGAATCGATTCGCATCTGGCCATTATTTCTGGTGAATTGAGATTAATGCTGTGATTCGTTAGCTTGGTGTGCATGTATGAATTTAATAGCATGCTGTCCCAGGCTCGATCGAAGAGGCTTCCTACAATCTTGGCCCGATCAAGACGTTGCAGTTTTCTTCCACCAGGGCGTCTCCCCAAACCAAGAAGTTTCGGAATTCCGCCACCGGAGGGTTCCCACATCTCAGCAGCTTCCAGCTCCTCACCACTAGGGGTTTCCTCCAACAACTACGTTACAATATGTTAATTACAATGACGCAATGTGACGTCTTTATGTTACATAATCTTGTATTATCATCTCCCGCACATTGCTCGATAAAGAATTACGTGTTAATTCGAAACCCGGGTCGTCTCTGTAACCCCCTTTTTATTTTTAATTAAATTGTTTTAAATACAGATGTGTCGGCTGAATTCATGAACTTCCAAGATATGTGCAACACACGTAAAATAATAATATTTGCATATAAATGTGATTGTTGCGATTTTGTGATTGCTGTAGAGCTGTATTATAAATGTGATTGTTGCTAATGATATTTTAATGACACTTGTCCACAGACAGACAAACCGGGAATATAAGTCTTCTGATCCTCATCAGAAGACTAAAACTGATTTTTTTTTTTTCCCCCGTGCGATGTGGTACGACCTTGTCATGGTTTAAACTAATAGTGCCACAACTGTAGAATGACTTAGAAGTCATTTCTTCAATAAAAACCTGATACAGTAATGCACATTGAACAGTATAGTTGGTTTAACGTGTAACTCACGCCACAGCCGTCGTATGGCGATTCAAATGTCACTTGTAGCCGAACCCATTTACGTTATGACGCTTAAAGCGCCATCTATTAGCAATACAGTATTAGTATACAGTGAAGTCTCACTTATACGAAATATTCAGTTATACGAAGAATTTCTCGTTCCCCGGCGAAACTCCCATAGTCCTATATGTAATTCACTTACACGAATAATTTTTGGTTCCCCCTCATATTCGTACAAGTGAGACTTCACTGCATTAGTTCATATTTCAGGTCATTCTGAGCAGTGGTTCTTTTTTTTTTACAGCGTGTTGAAAGTTGAACTTTAATTACAATCACCCTGTATACCTGTGTGGAGTGTATATGTGTGTGTGTGTGTGTATATACAGTGAAACCTGCTAAGTTGACCACCCAGTGGTTCCACGTTTTCGTGGTCAACTTAGACAGGTGGTCAACTTACCAAGGGTACAACACTTACTTTTTGATTTTCATATTTTCTCATCTACGTACTACTACTATACATATACATAGTATTGTTACTTCCTCCCTTTTTCCTGATTAAATGAAAAAGGGTTTTAAAAAAAAAAATTAAGAGAAAAAAAAATAAATAAATTTAGGATCGTTTCTCAGGTAGCTTACCAGAGGAAAACACCTTTAAAGAAATGATATACTCTGACAAAATCTTGAGTAAAGTAAAACATTTATTCAGTAACAAAACATTTCAACAAGGTAAACAAAGGATAACTATAAAAATATTGTAAAATTAGAAACTAAAGAATTACTCCCTCCCAAATTTATTTCTTAACTAAATAAACGGGAAAAAAAAAATAGTTATTGTAAAATTAAAAAAAAAATCGGGATAAAGGTTTGGCAAACTAGGTATATGTAAAAACAAAATTCAGATCTGACACCGCTATCTATATGTCTTGCCTGGGGTCCATAAGCACCGGGGAAATGTTGCTACTCGCTCCGGGGATTGGTCGTTGTGAGATCTCGGCGTCCTACACCATAGGGTCCTTAAGGCGCCGGGGAAACTTCGCTGCCCGCTCCGGGGATGGGTCGTCGTGAGATTTCTGGCGTCCCACACCAAGAACTTCTTGAAAACCTCCGCTGATTCTCACTCGTTGCCGAAATTACAATATAGAGGTCCGTAGAGCTGGAACCGCTGCTACCGCAAGGATTTTTCGGCGATGTATTATCAGCTCTCCACAAGGGTCGAAATTCATCACCGTCTCTCTCTCTGGCTAGGCGTCAGCAACCTCGGGAATTAATACTGCTGTCGTACGGGTTGTTTGGGTTATTTTCTCCTTTTAGCTATACGTCTCTCTCTGGCTAGATGTCCGTAAACTCTGGAATTACTGCCGCTGTTATCAACTCCCTTTTGGCGTGTTCCACACCAAAACCATCCGAAAAGCACCTTGCTTTTCACCCGGGAGTCCCCTCTGAAAAAAAACTGTCCCACTATATATACCCCGGTCTAGGTAAATGACCCCATCAATTTTCAGATTTACAAAATCTGATAATTAGTCAAACTAATATTCCATATAATTTTAGGATTTGCAAAAATCTGATAAATTGCCAAACCAAAATTTCCCAACACAAATTCTCAGAACTGCTAAAATCTGATAATCTCAGATTTACAAAATCAGCTAATTAGCCTAACCAATATCCCATAATTAGAAAAACTTATTTGCAAATTTTTGTCTTGCAAAACTTAATTCTTCCACACTCTCAGATAAGCCGAACCTGCTAATTAGCCAAACCAAATCCCATAATCAGAGAAACTTGCAAAATGTACATTTTCCCACAAAACAAAGAAATATTAAATCGTTATACAAAAGAAAGAAAAAAAAAGGATTTCCTAAAATAAAATATAAAATATTATTGTTAGGACTAATTAATAAAATATAAATATAGTCCGTAACAATATAGTACTACAAAATTAAACAAAATATGAAATCAAAATGATACAAAATAGGAATAATATTGCTTATTAGGGTTAAACATTAATTATACATATGTATTAATTATTGGATATTGTCATAGTTACTACTACTGTACGTACTACAGTAGTAAGTTGAACTGAAACAAATTAATTTAATTATGAAACTCAATTTATTATTACAGTAATACATTTTGCGTAGGTGTAATAAACTTAGTGTATGTATTAAGGATTTTGTACTTCACTCATACTGTACATTTGTACTTTCCCCTAGTTGTCGGCGAAATTCAAAGTAGGTTTTGTCTGTGGAATGGACGTTAAAACGCCCCTTAACAATTCTTTCTTTAGAAAATTAGAAAAAAAATACAGTATAAAAGTTGTTAGAAAGACATAGAAAACATTCTGGTAGTGGTCAACTTACAAAGGTTTTGAGCTATGCTTTGTGACAAATTCTACCTAATTACCTGGTCAACATACAAGTTAGACAGGTGGTCAACTTATAAAGGGTTCACTCAATGTTAAAGTAATTAAGCTATTCCGTTCCTGGTCAATTAGGTCAACTTAGACAGGTGGTCAACTTATAAAGGTGGTCAACTTGACAGGTTTCACTGTATATATATTGAAAAGTAGCTTACCAGACGACTGTGTGTTTGTTTCTTCAACCTCCCAAACAACTTTTGAACCTCTGCGCTGGGTGGATCTTTTTCTGACATATTAACTTTTATATTTTAAATCTTTTATATTTTATATTTCACTTTTTATATTTATTTACATTTATTAAATGTTTTATACAGTAAGAGTCCCGAAAACTCAGCACTCGATAACCCGGCAGTCCGGATAACTCGGCCAGCCCCTGGCAGAGCGGAAAAACTTCGCGCCCTTTAAAAGTAGGCTAGTTAATTTTCGTTAGAGAAAGCTTTATACCTTCATAAAGTAATTTCCTGAAATCTATCCTATCAGGTAAATTAGTGTATTCATTAATTTTAATTAGTAAAGGCTCTATTCCTTCATAAAGTAATTTTCCTTCGATGTACGGGTAAATTTAAATACAGTATTCGTAAGTTACATTTATACAGTTCATGCATTAGGTATTAAGTTTATTTGGACAGTTTAATAGCATTCTTTGTAAACTGTTGTATTCTCAAGCAACATATAAAAGTATTTTATGACGAAAAAATCGTACTTATTCTTTTTTAACATCTTTCCCGATAACCCGGCAGTTTCACAAACTCGGCCACCCTTCGGTCCACATTAGGCCGAGTTTTTGGGACTCTACTGTATTTATTTATTTATATTTATATTTAACTTCTACTTCTAGTAAATCTTCATTGTTAAAAAACAGTGACTTTGAATCCCACTTTTAGCTGATCTATTAATTAGCGCGTGATTTGATATGATTAAAGTTAATCTGATTTGGCCGCGCGGTTGGCGATGTCGCTAAGACACTGGCCTCTCACCTCTGACTCCCGGGTTCGTTCTCATGTGGGTTTCGTTGATGGTGGCGATCCGCGCTGGGCTGGTTTTCCCGGGGTTCTACCGTTTCCCCTGCATTTCTCACACCATTCTTTCTCAGTCTTTCTGTCCTTCTTTCCGTGGGATAGTATAAAAGATCTTTCAGGTCGACGTGCTCGGCAGTCATGCCACCCACTTTCAATTAATCTAATCTGATTTCGACAACTTAATTAATGTGTATTTATTTATTTATTTTTTGAGTTTTGAGAAAATGAAAAAATTTGTACTATTTGTGTTTAGCACGTTAAATTGACTATACGTGTATTTAGCAATTACTGTAATTTGGAAATAAATGTAAGTTTTCCGTTTTTACGATATAAATAAAAAAAAAGAAAGAAAAATTAAAGAATCACATTTTAAGGAAAGCAGTCTTTTTAAGTACCTTATTTCGAACTTATTTGTAAGTAAATGTTGTATAGACCTGTAAATACTAGAGTCCAAAAAAAGATTAGTGATTCGACTATTTTTAATAGTTAACTCTTGCTTTGTTTTTTTTTTACTTTAATGATATATGTAAATTGCTTGGTAAAATACTTAACAATTGTTTTCAAAAATACATGTATAATTTATTTCCAATAAGTAAACAATACGTAAACAAAAAACAAAAACAATAATAACTTCTACAATTTTTGTAATATTAAAATAGAATAAAAATATTATATTTATATAAAATAAATATAAAAATATTAAATAAAAAAATATTTAATAGTAATGCTGAATAAATATTCAGCATTACTAAATATAAAATGTATTGACCTAAAACACAATAAGAATAGTTACTGAATAATAAGCAATAAATTTCATCGTCAATTTATTTGATTTTCTTTAAGTCTATGAACTTACATTTTCCCCCTTCCATGATATTAGATACATTGACAGGTAGTGACATCTACCGATAGTTATCGAAGTTGTAATCAACATTATTTCCTGTTTGACTCAGTAGATGTCACTACTGTGCTAAACACTTATTTCCTGGGAATCGACAAACAGAAATCTGAAGTTTGTTCTAAAACTAACAAAAATAAATAAGAAACTTTTCACTTTTTTAATTAATTTCTTTAACCCAAAAATGTCTTAAAAATTT
>JAFIDM010004315.1:33426096-33447229 GCA_023159025.1 Thereuonema tuberculata | reverse complement strand
GTACTGTCTCCAATTTCCAGCACAATAACAAAAAATAGCTCAGTGAATTTGTGTTGTGTTTAATTACGTGCGTTCTTTGTTTTATTTTGCTGTAAAATGTTTCTACGCATGTAAATTTCTTGTCTAAGTACTAACCTTGTTATAAATTAATCCCTTGTTGCTAAGCTAAACGCCAGCGGGGATTAATTATTCACCCCTTTTTATTCTTGATTTTGTTTTGAAGTTTTTGTAATTCAGGGGTCATTGATTTGTATGTTTATCCGTTTTGTATATTCTCCCATTTCACTGAGCTAGGTATGCTGGGCGGATTGGACTGATGAGAGGCCAATTAGCCTTGAAACAGTACTATTCTCCGATTTCCATCACAATAACGAAAAAAATAGCTCAATGAATTTGTGTTTTGTTTAGTTATGTGCGTTCTTTGCTTTATTTTGCTGTAAAATGTTTCTAACGCACGTTAAATTTCTTGTCTAAGAATCAAGAAACTAATGGAAAATATGTAGGACAGCAGTTTTATTGACAAAAATGAATAAATATACTCATAACTTAAAAATAAATTGTTTCACGAAGTGAGAAATCCGTTGCGAATCAGTTTTGCTTGTGTGTCATTAAAATTTTCCTTTCCATTGTTCCCAGTGACTTTCTAGCAACGTAGAATTTTGCAGCCATTCTCTTGGAATAAATCTAATATTACCGGTGGGTCCCTCACAAAGAAGAAATACTTCTCCTCCATTATTTTGTAATAATCTGAAAAAGAAAGTGAGTTGCTAAATGGTCAAGGTCTGGTAAGGAGGGAGGGCGGTGTCTGTCAGACCGGTTTGGTTCGTCCTCCCTCTCCCCTTGTTATCATGGTCATCATATGGCACGTTACCATGCGCTAATTTGTTCAGAGACCGATGAAGATGGACCCCCCACGTGACAACAACATCTATTCAGCTTCACTGCACGACACAGAGGGATAAATTCTGAATAACTGAATAAAAGTTATTTATTTTTTAATCTTTTACAAAAAATTACCAAACAATTATAAAAATAAAACGAGATAGTTGGTTTTGTTAAGGTTTGATTTTATCACAAACACGGAAATGATATATGAGATTCATGGTAAACATAAAACGAATAGATACGAACAGATCAGAAGAATAAGAGGTAAAACACCGGAATGTGGAATAAACTGAAAGAAAGCCTTAGCAAGAATAGAGAGATACCAATAAAAAACAATATCAATGATTATGCTCAAGATTAAAGTATGTTTAGATTGTATTATTATTATTAGTGTTAGTAATACAAGCATTGATGGATTTGTATCTTAAAGGGATGATTTTACTGAATACTTTTTCTTTTTTTCCGAAGGAGAGAGAAAAAAAATCAAGTAAACAAATTCCGTCCATAATTTATTATTATTATTATTATTATTATAAATTTTAAAATTAAGAAAAAAAAGGGCTAATTTTTGGATGTGTTTCAAATGGTATTATTATGACTGTAAAACTAATGTAAATATTAAAATGTTTCAAGCACGTTAAAATTGTTTCGTAGAATAATTTCAGTTACTAATAAGTAATCATATATTTGTAAATTTCAATTATCTGCATTCATATTATTCGGGGTTTTTTTTTTCTTTTTTTATACAATTTTATAGATTTGTAAGTTAGATATTATTCAAATGTATACTGTAAGCAAAAAAAAAAAAAATGTATGTAATTGTTAGAGCCCGTTGATTTCTATCGGCATTGATCCCTAACGGGACTGTACTGAGCTTACCTATATATGTAATATTATTATTCAGTGCGGTGTAAATTGTAGGCTCGTGAGTGCTAATTTGATTCGATAGATCGCTGAGTTGTCGTTGAGCAAAGGATGTCATTTACCAACAAGAGTCACAAAAGAGGGCGCTGTCATGGGAAAAAAAAAACAAAGGCCAAGGCATGACAGGGTCTAAAAAAACAAATAAAAAAAATTATTAATTTTTGGTAAAGGAATGAATATCGCGGTTCGCATTTCATTTAAGCATCATAAAAACTTTACTTCCTTTCTTTTATCTTCTGTAATCGCAAAGAGCAATGATACAAACTGAGATAGTTAATCCAAAAGATATCAAGATCTTGCTCAAGAAATGATGAGGGCCTCCTCGGCGCCCTCTTCCTTCCTACTATACAAAGATTACTTACGTCGATTATTCTTTCATCATCATCTTATTTTTATTAATGTGGAATTGAAGTTAAGAAATCGGAAGTATTTCGACATGTTCATTTTGTATTTTATTAAGTTAAAAAAACCGAATTGTTTTTGGCCAATCTTAAGTTAGGAAACTGTAAAGGTACGAAAATCAATAGATTGGAAGAATACAATTTCCCTTAATTTTCTGAATAGTAATTTTCAATACAGTACATAGTGATAATTCACAATTTAAGATATTTCCATATTAGGCATAGTTTTTTTTTTCATTTAAACGATGACATATATATATTTATCGCATAAGACAAAAGCTTCAGTAATTAATTGCTTTAGCATTTGAGAATCCTACATTTCTTCTGCAATTGTTCCTTTCCGAATCAAAATTATAGATTAAAAAACATATCATTCGAAAAATTGTTTCAAGAACATGCCAATGGAATTGGAATGAAAGGTATAAACTTTTAATCATCACAACTGGGTCAAGTGACTTCAAAAAGCTCAAATAGGAACAAGTTGTATCATATTCGAATGTCGCCGCAGTGCTGTTAAATTGAAAAGTAAACCTGTAGGATCCAGTACATATGTAGGATCTAGGAAATCATTATAACTGAAAATATTTTATAATTGAAGTATAAATGTAAATAAAATAAATACCTGCTCACTTATTTTATTTATTTTAAATAGTTAAATTTTTGAAATTTTTAGATAAATACAAGCTACTCAGTGATCAAAAGCGCTTTATTCAAACCGAGATGAAACGTTGTTACAGAAAGATGAAATGTTGTTGTACAAAAAGAAAAGCTATATCATGCCTATTCAGCAACAAATTTGCCCTTAAACTTAAGCACTGTACGTAAACTTAAGTAGAAATCAGAGTTCAGTATTTTACAAAGATGCATAAAAATGGGACAGAATCCCAATTCATCCATTTTATTTTTTTTATTATGATTTCTCAGAGATTTTAATCGTAGATTTATTTAGTGAAGCTACATAATTATGTCGTTCTTAAAATTCCAGAATTAAGATTTTCAAACTTGGTATTTCAATCAGGAATATGGGATTGACAATTTTATTCACAATACGAAAAAATTTCAGATGTTTATTTATTTATTACATAATATATCAAAGATTTATATTAAAGGTATGTATTCATAACAATGAAATTAAAGTGATTCTAGAAGTGAAGGAGCAGGTTTTAGTCAATGACTTCGATTATATCGAAGAGCCAAAGTTTGAAAATGGATACCTGTATCATTGTTGTAAATGTTCCGCTGTGTTAATTGCGTTTAAGTTTTAGAGATTCATATTTTATAGAATGTGATTGATTATTGAAATGTACAGGAAAACTTGGAATGAGATAAGTATTCACTCTCATTTCTTCCTACCCAGGCAACGCCGGTTATGTTTCTTTAGTTAATGGAGTTGCTATGAAACATGTGTACACGAACTTCGATATATGCATTTCTTACGGAGATTTCTAGAAATAAATAAGAAAACTAAAAGAAATGAAAAATAAAATTTTTATATTCATAAGAAAAACCCAAAAATTAATTTCGTTGAGTTAGTATTGTGGAATTCTGTTGATAAATGAATTTTAATAAGGGCAGCTTAGCTTTAGATAATATTGATTTCTTTACTAGTGTACTTGATGTATTCACTCAAAGGACGATTTGTCGTGGCCCCCTGTGACGGACCTAATTCTTTTGGTCTGGTTTTTGGTCCCGGGAATCTGGTTCCTTTTTGGCTGAAAGGAAATCCCATGATTCACATGGACTAACGAGATTACGTTTGAAGGGGGGATCGTGCCCTATAGACGAGTGAGGCTTAAGCCTCTCCAGCCTCCCCCACTTACATTATGGCTCAGGGAGCCACAGAGCGGATTATTAGAGGCACCGAGAAATCATCCCATAGATGTCGCTCTCGGCCAGGGAACGCCATGAATTGGATCAAAAGATCCTCGAAAAATAGAACATTTGGGTATTCATTGGCAGTGGCTTAGTACGACTCGACCTTCAGACGATTTTCGGGAAATTTGCCAGGTGAAGACTGAAAACAGAACCTTAACAGAACTCCATTAGGAATTGAGGAATCAGCTACGATATTGAAAACACCTCATTGGATTATTAATTGAAAAGTATTTACTATTAATATTACAGTTTAATTCAATCTTGAACTAAAATTTTTTTATATAAATTTGACTACAATTGAAGATCTGCTAACGCTGCTGTAATATATTGGGTTGATCAAACAATTCGTTCGATTTTTAAGTAAAAATAAGAGACACATTTTTCGTTGTACCAATAATTTTAGTGAATAATGTCTTCAACGGTTTGTTCCACTACTTTTCGCCATCTTTTAGGCAACTTCGTAATTCCATCTTCCCCAAACTTTTTATCTTTTGAGCAAAAGAATGCTCCAGGTGCTTTGGTGTCTTCCAGGAATTGAATTTTTTCCATTAAGAAAATTTTGTAAAGAAGGAAATAAATGTAAATCCGAAGGTGCAATGTCTGGTGAATACAGCGGATGAATCAGAACTTCCCAGCCAAGCTGTAACAGTTTTTGTCTGATCATCAAAGAAAAATGGGGTCTTGCATGCTTATTGTCTTCCATCTTTAATATTAAATTGGCGACATGAAATTCACCAATTTTGATCAGTTTTTGTTTTCAATGCACGCTGATATGACAGTTGTCACAATCTAACAAAATGATGTCGAATGACGTTAAAGACACCTAAGCGCTGCTAGAGCCAACGCACCAAAAAAAAACGAAGGAACTTTTTGGCCAATCCAATACCTTTTAAAGATCTTTGGGTTTTTTTTTGTTTTTTTTCTACAACATTTTAAACTATGAAATGTAAATCTATCTAGGAATTTGAGGATGGCCAAAACTCATTCTGCTACTTGGAGCCATATTTCGATTCAATGTTTTCAGAAATGAATTACGGTCGATTTCATTTTTAAAAAAATATTTGCGACACTTCACGAACTTCCTTGCGTAGCACCGGAATAGAGAAAAATCGAAAGAATATACAAATTAAATTTAAAATTGCAATGTTATTTAATTTTTCTCTCGGCTTATTTCCTAGTGCTTTATTCAAAAATACTGGTATATTTTTCATTTTTATTAATTGAATTAATTAAAAGGCAACAAGCTCCACGAATGGGTAAATAAAGTATGAAATGAAACGGGCATTAGATGTTAAATAGATTTGCCCTCACAAAATGAAACCAATACTACTGTATATTCAGTTACTCTCCGTTTGCCTTGACAAAAAGAGTTATTTTCTCTGAACAGATTTTGATATACCGGCGTTTTACGAAATTGTTGACCAAATGAAAGTTTTTTTTAAAGAAAAAGAAATCTTTGGCCCTTTCCTCTGCTGTTGTTTCTGTAAATCCCTGAAAATCAGTTCGTTTTGGTTGCTCATTTTCGTTGGTGGTTCGAACTTGGAATCGATTCCTTAGAAAGACTAGGATACTTCTTTTCTTTATTTGTCGGTTGTAGAAATTCTCTCAGCTTTATCCTACTTTATAAATATTATCGCGTAAGAATTAATTACAGGACCTCTTGTTTACCAATTAGAACTTAATTGATAAAAAGTTCTAATAATAAAACAAAACAAAGAAAAAACAATCAATCTATAATTATCCTTTTAGTGTATGTAATCAAAAGATATCGAAATCTATTTTAGTCTTGAACGAATTATTTCTTTTGTAGCTTCCTCTTACGTTTTGTCTTTATCTAGTGATAGAACTTGGTGAGTGTTGGTCCAGGGTGTGAGGTGTGTCAGTCTTTAAGAATGGCAAAGTAGAGTGAGGAGTGTTTGATGGAAGTGTTCCCTAAGTGTGTGTGTAGTTGTTTTACGAGTAGGATTATGATGTTGATGAGGAGTCCTTGCGGAGAAGAATCATACTTTCCGTAGCGGACTTGGGGTGGTGCATATTGTGTTTCGTGAATGTAGTCCGTGTTGCGCGTTGTAGTGCTTTGAATTCGGTGTTTGTCCATGGAATTATGCCGAACGAATATGTTAGTGTGGGAACGGCAAAAGTGTTGACGGCTTTAATTTTATTTCTGGCGTGAATGAATTACAGAATGGGGTGCCACTTTCTCCACCACCGCCTGCTGGAGACTGTATTATATTTTTCGAACGGAGGCCTCTGCATAACCCCCTAACGCGGGTGACTTTATCCTGCTCCACACCAGATGCAGCATGATCAATACCAGTACGAAATCTCATCACAGATGGTTGGACCCTTTAGCCTACCATAAAGATAGGGTAGTTCCCGCCCCCACCACGAGGAGGTAGATCCATAGAGGCTTATTATTATTATTATTATTAATAAAAAATAAAAATACGACTAGTCTTTTAGAAACATTAAGCAATAATATCAATAACAATTTGAATAATAACAATTTCTCACTTGTCTTATTTGTAGATTTAACAAAAGCATTTGATCTAATAAATTACCAATTGCTTTTCAAAAAACTTGAAAATATAGGAATCAGAGGAATTACATTGTAAATTATAAAAAATTATTTTAAAAATAGAAAGATTTGTGTATCTATAAATCAAATTAATAGTAAAAATAAAAAAATAAAAACAGGAGTTCCACAAGGCTCAATTTTAGGACCTTTATTTTTCATTATTTATAATAATGATATTTTTATGCATATCGCTAACTGCTCTCTGTTTATATATGCAGATGACATAATCTTAATTTAAAATGGAAAAGACTTATCAAGAATAAATAAAGCTTTACAAAATGATTTTAATATACTATAGTGTTGGATACACGATAACAAACTGCAAATTAATGAAAATAAAACCAAATGCATGCTTATACATCCTAGAAAACAAATAAATACTTTTATACCAAAAATATACTATCATAATCACAAATGCCTACATGAAAATTTTTCTAAATGCAAAAAATGCCACAAAATCACTAATGTAACATCAATTAAATATCTTGGAATAATTATAAATGATATATTTACATGGGATACACATATTAAACATTTATATGCTAAATTAAATACAATAACTAATATCTTTTATCATATAAAAGATTTTCTACCAATTAAAACAAAAATTATGATTTATTTTGCATTTTTTTACTCCCAAATAAACTATGCAAATTCAGTATGGAACAAAAACATATAAAACACATAAAAAAAACTAAATAATCTTCAAAAAAAAAAATATTAAAATTAGTTTTTTATTCTTGTAATAACAAAATCAAAAAAATTGATGATGATCTTCTGATAAAAAGTAAAATACTCACACCACAACAGAAATTTTAATATAATTTGATAATTAGTAATTACTTCACTCTAATTCACAAAAGTAACATATCTAATAATAGTAATTACAATATGAGAAATAATCACTACTTTAAATTACAATATCAAAAAATCTTAAATAGTTATGGAGAGAATAATTAATATGGAGAATAAGTAATAGAGTAGATATCTATTACAATCTATTATTAACAAAATTGGTTTAAAAAATATCAATGATTTTTCAAAAATTTCTTTATTAAAAAAATTTGTTAGGGAATGACACATAAAATATAACAACCTACTAAATTACAAATAGATTTCATTTTTTTTATTTTATTTATTTTATTTTTTTTAATACATTTATCCTCTCTTTATGTTTATTTCATGCAATTTTGTAGTGCCAATGGGTTTACTATTATAAACTATTATTATCTATCTTTAATTTGTAGTTTATTCACTTTTTTATTTGACAGAATAATTATTTGCGTTTTAAATAAAAATGTATAATTAAGTAACATTTATTATATTGTAAAAAGAAAATTGTTTTAGATTTTTTTTTCTTCTTCTTCTTCTTAACTTAATTATCAAATATATTTATATTTTATTTTTAATTTCAAATTTTTTTTTTCTTTTTTTATTTATTTTTATTTTAGTATTTCTTGAGTAAATTAAATAAAACAATGACTTTAAATCTGTAATATTCCTGTGGGATTAATATTTGTATTTTTTTTTATGCTGTTATTTTATGTAATTAAACAATTTGTATAACATAATCTAAGCACCTGTTGACAGGATCTCTTTGTGGGAGATCCTAACAGGACTTTAGCATTGTATCTAAGAAAATAAAATTATTATTATTACTATTATTATTATTATGTTTGTATGTTTCAAACCTTGGGTTTCCCCAGCAAAAACAATTATTATTATTATTATTATTATTACTCTCTACAGAAAGATCTGCTATTCCATTCGATATTTATTGAATTTATTATTGGAATCACGAAAAATATCGTTCACATTCTGTTATGCTTTTACACTGCAGTAGACAGCCTTTTTTCCAGTAGATAGCGATGGTGGTTAGGGAATCTTTGGGAATCACAGAAAATGACTTTTTGGAGGTGGGGGGAAGGAGTCGTCGTTTGATTATGGAGAAGGTTCGCGCATTAGGAAACGGTTTTGAAACATTGCAGAAGCTGCTTTAAACATCGGAAGCCTCCAAACAAAGGATTAATATTAAGAGGCATTTTTTTTTTTAATGAAGCTATTTTAACAATAGAAGAATGTCTTGTATGGTGAGTTTTAGTAAGTGACATCATTAACATGCGCTTGTTGTTCTGATGTGAACGCCACACTGATATAAGAAAAAGCCATCTCACAATTAACCATATTTTTTAGATATAATCTGTAGGCCTTTAAGACTTCCAAGATTTGAGGGTGTCTTGTGTTAAAGCAGAATCTCGTCTTCGATAAGACTTTCTTTATTTTTTTGAAGTTCTTTTTTGTGTTCTATAGTTGCAATTCTTCATGCAAATAATTATTATAATGATTGTCAATTTACAGAAGAATTGGCACAATTGTATTGATCGCTAAACTGAGGAAATCAGTTGTGCGGGAATGTCCGCGCATTCGGTCTTCTGAATACTGAACGTGTGATGTCTTAATGATACAATTTTCCTATTAAGCACCTCACTGAATGTATTATTCTATAGTTCTACTACGGGAATTGTCACCTTCGGAGCAAATAAGATATCGAGTAGAGACTCGCAGTGAAAACTATTCTAATACAAAAGTTTAATATTCTAATACAAAAGATTTTTAAATCTGATCTCTTGTAAATACGTTCACAAAGTTCAAATAGATGTATTCACTAGTATACTTATTATTAGAAAGTACGTAAAAAAATACATTAGTGGTAGAGGAAAGGTGCCTAATATGAGACACACTTTTTGAAATGCGGTTTTGAAAAGCTAAAAATAAAAATTATTTTATTTTTATAATTCATTAAGAACCTTACATCATTATAGTTTACAACACATTTACCAAATGTGGAATAATAAATAAACTTTTCATGTAGTTATGAAAAGTTTACAAATACGTCGGATATCAGGAATGAAGTTAAGGTTTCCTAATATGGGATAGTAAACAAAAGTTGTTATCTGAATAATATGAGACGTTAACATGTATTTCTCTGAACAACTAACCATATCTTACTACTCGTAGGCCTAATTACATTTGATTTTCCTACATTGAGGACACACAAAATTGTCTTCTTCAACACTACAATCTTCAAGAGACCAGCGATACATAGTGCACTGCACCCATTTTTCTTCATGTTTGTCGTCAGAGAAACGACCACTGCAGAAGAGGCATTCTGTGTCATCAGTGTCCATATCGGAATCACCACCCTCATCAAGATGAACATCAGATCAGAGTCACTCAATCATTCTTCTATTTTTCTGTCGCATATTTGGACCCCCATGATAGCGCATACTAGCAGCTCGCCATCTTGCACAAATAATCATACCTCATGGACACTATATTCGTTTGAAAATTAAACCAATTATCAATAATTATAGGTAATTTTATAACAAATGACAATAATGAAATAGAACTGCAATATCCCCTCACCTTTAAGCACAAATATTTATTTAGCACCAATACCACAAAAAAAATTGAAAAAGAATTATTTTCACAACAACCTCTCTGCGGTCCGTCCAACTCGGTACTGGCGTCGTTGTCGTTGCTGTAGTCCTTGAACCCACTGGAAAACTGTTTAAGAAACTTTCCAGCGGAGTTCACCATCTACAGCGGCTGTAGATCGCGATATCTCATATTAGGGAACCATCGCATATTAGGCACCTTTGCTCTATATATATATATATGTACACACAAACACTCATTATTCTAAAAATTATTACTATGCTAATAGAAAAAAGGAGGACATTAAGAAAGCATAGTTATGAATTTATTAATTTATTTAACTTAGCTCTCGGAGGCTTAAAAATTTGTCTGTTTTAAACTTTGGGTTGATACGAAAGAACAAAAGTAATGGATAAAAAAATGTGAAGAAAGACATCACGAATACTGAAATTCCAACAATAGTTAGAGGTTCATTCAATGTCCATCAGTTGAACCATTTTAATACAAGAAATCGTTGCTAAGAAACCAAACATAAAGGGATCCATTCCACAATGAAAAGCAAGAATTCGACCAATCCATGTTGCATCAAATGATAATCTATAACGCTTTGGCGTAAGTTTGACATATGTTCTTCCGCCAACAAGATTGATTCTCTGCCCCGCTCTGAATGCCACTAGATTTTCGCAATCTTAAGCCGATTATTCCACTAAAGTGGAGACTGTTTGAACTGGAAAAGCATTTAAGAAAACCAACTCTACCTCATGTATAGAAAGAGAGCTTTGTTGAGAATGTAGCTATATCTTCCAAGGAGGAAAAAGTGGATCAAGATCCGTTTGAATCTATTATAATCTGAAGCCAAGGAAAAATAGTTCGTTGGAACCGAACTTCTATTTAAGGTGTTAAGATGCTCTTGTTTAAATAAACCAATAGTTTATTATTCACGGGAAAACTTTTAAAATGCGACGAAAAAAAAATCATATATGTAAAAGGAATCTTGTTTATTCTAAAAATCTCACTATATTTGATGCCTATGATGATTTCGTACATCGCCAGAAACCCAATTAGACATATAAAGTGCTTTTTCTTTAAAAAAAAAAAAAAAAAAAAGAAATTTAATTCTGCACGTATTGTAATTTATGTTCAATTCAGGGGAACTTTTTCCTTTATATTATTTCCAAAGATTTAAAAAAGTTAAAGGGAAAAGGGCAACATTATAAGGAAAATTTGTTTTTTTTTTTCCTTAGCAGGCAATCATTTCTCGTGCCAAATTCTTGAATTTAAGAAAGCGGGGTTAAATTAACCTGTTGCCCTTTAAGTCACCCCGTCCAAAGTACCTCATGTGGTTCTTTAAAATCATTCCCAAATTCCTGTCGGAAACAAACAATTTGTATAAATTTATTACATTAATAAAATTTTTAATTGCAAAATTTAACGTGCAGAAGAATGCTAGTAAGAAATAATAAAGTTAAAAACGCACAACAATTAAAGATCCACTGACCTATTTTTGGAATTGTCGTACCGCGAATCAAAAACACTGTTTCGACCTTCCTAGGTCTCATCAGTTTGATTCGCCCTTACTCATAACTCAGTAGGATCAATAGGCTATACAAAGGAAAAGTATAAACAAAAATAACATTTTTAAATTTTGTTAGTTTATTTTGTTTCATTCATATAGATGTAAATACATCTAATAAAAATAACTGTAGCACCTGTTGATAGGAGTCTTGAGCTCCTAACGGGACTCTAATGTAATTCAAATGTAGATTCAAAATAAAAAAAAATAGAGAAAAAAAATCTGGTAAAAATATTGATTACGATTAAGTTTTTTTTTGTTTTTTTTTTTTTCCATATCAATAAAAAAAGAGTCAGTAATTGAATTATATTTAGTCTCCAAAAAATTAAAGAACTCAATCTATCTCTGTAAAAACAGAATATACGATTCAAATAATTAGTATAGAGTAGTGCATTTACAGTAGAGACCCGATTATCCGCGGAATTGAGTGGCAAGGGCTTCGCGGATGACAAAAATCGCGGATAACCCGAAAAAAAAAACTAAAAATGTGTAAACACGAAAAAAAATTTTTCACCATTAAAAACTACGTTTTATTGTACAAAAAACATAATATGTAAAACTTTTAAAATATGTACAGTAAAGCAGAAACCTTTGCTCTATGTTTGCATCCACAAATTCCGAGAAGGCCTTTAGGATCCCGAATCACAATAAACCTGTCAGTATTTTTCGACCTTCGCACTATAGGGCCTATTGTATTTTCCCTGTTGTTGGCTTGGATTAAAATTGTTTTTTTTTTGAGGTTCGTAATTAAAAAAATTTTTCGCGGCACTCGCGGATAATCGGGGTTCTACTGTAATTTCTTACAACTGTTGATGGACGATTTTAGAAAGATGATAACGTTTTTGTTTCTATATTTACGCCTGCATTTCTAAATAGAAACATTTTTTAATCATTTGAATTCTTTCGGTTTGATATGAATTTAACTTTCTCGCATTGCTGTCAATTCTCGTGAATTAGAAATGCTCTAACAAAGAGTAATCTAAAATTCCTTTCGCTTCATCGCTTGTCCGTCACTGGATGACATTGAATTTAAGAGGTAATGGGATACTTCAGTTTCAGATACGGTATACAAACCATTTGAGGTTTACAGGTATTTTTTTAATTTCACATTGTAAAGTATTACAAAATAAATAAAAGGTTTTATTGCAGAATTAACAGTATACAACGGGCTTTTATTATTATTATGTTCGTATGTTTCAAACCTTGGGGTTCCCCAGCAAAAACAATATGGCGGGTCAAGGACCAAAGCACATATTGCCAAGTGTAAAGACTGTGCAAGAATGATAAGGGATGTGTGGTTGTGTCCATAAATTTCCTAACTATGCGTGTTGTGTTAAGTACCACAGCCTTCTGCAGTTGTGCATAAGTGTTTTTGTGAAGTCCTAGTGTGCTGAGACTGTGGTGCAATGTGAGAGGCACCAGACCAGTGGCAGACAGAACGATGGGTGCAACACGTACTCGAACCTGCCTCCACAGCTTCTGGAGCTCATGTGCTAGATCAGTGTATTTACTGATCTTGTCTGCGTGAGTTTTCAGCATATTCTTGCTGATAGGCACTGCAATATCAATGAGATAGGTCTGTTTGTTGACCTTATCAACACGTGTGATGTCAGGTCTGTTGTGATGTATAGTTTTGTCTGTGTGAATGGGACGGTCCCAGTATAGCTTATGTGAGGGTGACTCTAATACGCTTTGTGGAATGTACTTGTAGTACGGGTCCGTGTTCTTAATAAGTGAATGTTTGTGTGCTAGTTGTTGATGAACGATCGACGCTACCTGATTGTGTCGGTGGAGGTAGTCTGTTTGAGATAAGGGGACAGCCTGATATTACGTGGTCGAGCGTCTCATGCGTAGTGTGGCATTTCCTGCATTTGACGTCATGTGTGTTTGCATCGTATTGAATGTATTTCTTGTAGTTACTTGCGGAGATGACTTGGTCCTGTATTGCAATCATGAATCCTTCGGTCTCCCCAAACAGCTCGCCACTCGTCAGCCATCTGTTCGACGCTCCCATGTCGACATGAGGCTGGCTGAGTTCGTGATGATGTCTCCCTACGAGCCCATGATTCACGCAGCTGCTCAGTGTGGGTGTCAGGGGTGGTAAGTGTTATTATTATTATTTGGTTTGCTCTAATTTATATTTTCAGGATTAAGTATCCCGCCAGTTTGAAAAATATAATCAAGATTTGTGAAGTTAAAAATACTTTCAATGGATTTTTATTTTACGTATTTATTAAATTATTGACATTGTAAAAGTTATTGCATTACATAACAACAAAGAGTTTACAGTAACTAAATTATGAAATAAGTAAACAAAAAGGAAAATATAGTTTGAAAAGTGAAGGTCTGCGGTTTTGGTGAATTAGGTTGATTACGCTTTCTTTGCACTTGTAGATGAAAGGATTAGGATAGTATAAGTGTTCGTCTATTACAGGGGATCCCAGTCTTTTAATGTTTGAGGCATCCTTCAGAATGAAATTAGAATCTAACGGCACTGTTGCTGAATTTTTTGCAATTTACATGTTTTCGATTTATTTTTTTTAATTTAATCAGGAGATAAATTTGTTCCATCTCTGGGAATCAAACCAAGAAAAAAACATGTTACATTATATTTTAAAAATACTCCATTATCATTATTAAATAACAAGCACTGAAATAAAATACATTAATATATTTTACAATAGCTTTGGGAATCAGTTCAGTAGAAACTACAACGGGAGATGACTCAAACGTTTTCCCTACAAAATCGCACCCCTGGTTGATTTCACGGAACGCCAAAGTGCCGCGTCACACCGGTTGGGAATCACTGGTCTATTACATGTTGCATCTCGAGAAGAATAAGGCATATTGATGAAATTTGATGTAAGAAATTTTTGAAAAATCGCAGAAAATTGTAGAACCTTATTGATCAGTACAAGAGTTGATGTATGTCATCGAGAACTAGAAACGTAAGTCGTAGAAAACAATAAGAAACGGAAGGTCATTATTGTTTAAATAGCTATTTTTTCGGTCTTTTAGTCAACTTTCCCACATAGTAGACAGCCGTAGAGTAACATAGAAAATTCCCAGAAGCACTGGAAGCAGAACAAGGAATTTCTATCGATGTTTAACATATATATATATATGTGTGTGTGTGTGTGTGTTTTTAACATATAAAATTAAAATATTCTATGTGTTCGACAGATATTGCAATTTACAATGAAATTTTATTTTTTAACACCGTGAAAGCAATACAAAACGAAGAAAAACAAAAAAAAAAAACACACTACCTTTTAGAGAAAATAGGCATAAAGATCCATCAGATTTAGTGTTTTTCAGTATAATTTTTTGAATAGTAAATGAAGGAAAACAATTAGTTTGAATTATTGTCCTAATAACAGCGCCGTAAAAAATCTAAGAGAATACAAATTACTTTACATTCGGAATGTCTCGAATTTGTGCCGATGTGTTAAAATTTTGAAGCTCAACTGTCCTAAAACTCAAGATCGACTAAAACATAAAACTATTAAAACGTAAACTTTAATATTGTTTACAAATGCCGAGGCATGATAATCGTCATTTTGTATTGCTGCCGCAAAATTACTTCAGTATTACGGCCTGTGTGTTCTCTTCTAAAATATAAGTGTAACTGTTACAATTATTTTGATTCTGTTTTGCTGAATTTTATTAGTGACATCAAGTATTAGATTGGAAATTATCCATTAATGGTATAAAAGTTTTCGAAAAGGGAAAAACTTTTGTCGGAAAATAACAATGAAGAGAATTATTTTTAATTAAAAAAAGAAATAATAATAATAATCGATTCACGTGACGAATATGTTCTCCTTTAATTTTCAATTGGGCAAAAAAAACCTAAGTCGAATTTTTAAGTCGAAATTTTATAGTAGATCGAACAATGAAACATAATGAAACCCACATGCTTGGATTTTCCGTGTTGTCAATTACTGAAAAATGTTCCATGTAGATGCTAGTTATCCTTTTTTCCGATTTAGAGGCTTTAGATAAGACAGGTTTTCAAAAGAATGTTGCGAACTATGAGCACTAGGTTTCTTTTGGCCTGAACGATATCAAAAGGGTTCCATTAAAGTTCTTCAGCAAACTCATTAGCACCTGGGATTTGTGTTATGACTTCGAAGTCACAGGTCTTAAGGACTCGGCACTTTTCCTCGTGACATATTTACCATCCCCTTAACTTTGCTCGCCCATCCCCCTGCTCCTACAAATATTTAGGAAGGTTTGTATCCAAGTTGGGAGTCGAAAGGCCTCCTGCCGTCCGAGGCTGCCGCTGTGGGATCGACATATAATCGCCCCATTTTGTGCTTCTTTCTTCGCCCACAGGTCTCAATGGACAAATCGCCCATGCTTCATTTAGCGAGATGCGTGAGCCGACGCTTTGTGTTGGTGAAAGGCAACCCCAACCACCGGTTGCGCCCCCTCCATCAAACGGGGACTGCCTGTCCCGCCCGGTCCAACCCCTACTCTTTTGCCCCCTCTCGGCTTTTCGTACACCGTCCACCCCTCTCTGCTTTTCTCTATTCGTTATCCCTCACCCATCATCAACCATTTCGCCTGTCTTCTGCATTCGCAGTCCAAAGAAAAACTTCCATTCCTTACGAGGCAACTCATGAATTCACTCCGGCTTCTTTTTTTTTTTTTTTGCTCTGAACTTCAGTAAAGAAAAACGGAAAGAAACTTCTGTAACAAAAAGGATTCTCTTTAGGAGGATTATATAGGGTCCAATCAAAAATGAACTTTAATCCAAAAAAACTAGTTAAAAATATTCTCGACACTATTCATATTCTATTGTATTAGAAGCTCTGCTCGTGCCACTGTCGACCAAACCTTACCTGTCATCTGCAAGTTCCTCTGAAATGTAGACATAAAATCTACGTAAATCGCATCAAAAAAAGAATAGAACAGGAAATCGTGTTAAAAGTGGAATTGAAGAAAAAAAACAATATAAGGTGCTTCCAAAGTTGAAATTTTGTTTTATTTTCGGTCTTGATGCCTTTAAAATCTCCCAAGCAAACGATCACAAAGAGGTGTATTACAATATTGCTAACACAGCCTCTTTAAACCAAGCGTATCGATGTATCAGAATATTATTTAGTAGACTTCTATTTATTTTGAAATTTGCTGCTTATGTTTTGAGTAACCAAAAGCTAAAACGCTTTAGTGAGGGAAAATTAATTGAATTTCTTAAGTTTCTATAAAAGAAGTGAAATACTATTTACAAACACAGCCACACATAAATTAAAGTTCATACAGAACTTTAACATAAGTTCATGAAGTGGTGTTCTTTTCCAAAGTGGTGTTCTTGTAGCCATGAAACAATTTAAAAATCGCCGTGTATTTGTAAATGGTGTTTATATTCAAGAGACTTCACAATCTTCCCGAAAATAAAATAAAATCCACACACTTACCTAAATCCAATCGTATCAAAGCAGGTGGACGAAGATTACTAAACGGATTAATGTGTGTTGCTAGACATCGAAGAAATTTATTGTTTTGCTTACACAACTCTATGAGAATTTCTGTCAGGTTCACGTCCCAAAATTTCTCGATAAGAATCTACACGAAAAAATTTTCAAATACAAAAGTATTTTTGTCTCTTGTCCATAAATGTGTATGTCAAGTTTTAAGATCAGTTCATCGGTTCAAATATTATTAGGAAAGAGTCTTAGTGTCAAAAAAAGTGAGTAAAAATAAAACGAAAAAAAAAATCCTAAGATTTTGCTAATATTTTGGAAAGCATCCAAGACGAAATTTCCTAAATCCTTGTAACTTGCAATAGAAATAAAGGGTTAATATCAACATTAACTCTTTGTGTAAATGATGAAAATAGATATCTTACATGTAATCATATTCAGCATTGAAAGATACAAGGACTGACAATAAGCAATGATCTATTACTAAAGAAAGCTTTCAAGGGATATCTGATGTTGATGTTTCTTATTCAGCATCTACGAACCCTTAAGCAGTGTTGAAGAGTGAGTGTTCGCTGCTGACATGAAATATACTTGGCTGCCTTCGAAGACAGGAACACGGAAGCAGTTGGGATACATGAATTCGTCCTGTGAAGGAAGGAGGGAAGGAATCTCACGTAGATAAGCATCTTCAACTGTCCTCTCTCTATAACCGGTGTTTATAAGATGTTGATCCTTTGTTTACATTTGCCGATGATCCTCCGTTTAGCGAGAATAGCCTACTGTGTCAGAGGCTGTTTGTTTGTTTTCAGCCCCTGACACGCTTTCACTTTTGTATCCTCCTCCCCTCTTCTATCAGTTTTTCATGTTGGTATCTTCTTCTTTAATATAAGGTGAATGACAATCAAGTTATAACAAACGCAGAGATTAAACGTATGATTGTCCTGGCACCTACTCTTTTGATAATAGTTCTTCTTCACTGGCACCTGCAGGACTTAGCTTTGAAAAGGTTAATTAACGATAATCACTCACCTCAGTCTTAACTTCTGTAATTTTCAATGAAATTGTAATATTACTAAGTTTTGTTTTCTTTAAACTTCCAAAAATAAACGTAAATCTTATTCCAAGATTTTCTTTAATACAGTAAAATAAATAGCGTCTCAAAATTTTAAAGAAAAGATATTCATTCAAGTGATTCAGTTTCTTTTATAATAGTTTCGCATTAATTAACATTAATTGGTACCAAACTCAAATATTTGTGAAATGGGAATTAAGGTAGAGATAAGAAAAAAAGATCATTCTTTGTATGTGAGTATCAGATGTATACAGTGGCGTACCAACGCCTTTGGGGGCCCGGGGCGGGAGTTCCATTATTCCACAACCAAAAAAAAAAAAAAAAACGGAATCTCTAATTCAACAACCAAAAAAAAAAGGAAATAAGCTGCTTGGTGGGGCCTCCTAGGCTGGCTGACGGGGGCCCCTCCCAGGCGGGGGCCCGGGGCGAACCGCCCCCCCCCCTTGGTACGCTACTGGATATATAGTTAATTAAAACACATGTGGTGTGAATACTATACCAAATGTTGAAAAGTATACAAAACTTTAGATTTCATTAGTCAAAAATTAATAAAAAGTTTTGAAATGAATGAAACCTGCGAAATTCTTGAATAATATTTTTATTATCTATTTCTTTCGTACAGAAATAGGTAAATTTCATTCTAAAAAATGATTTCTAGACAATAGTGATTTTTAGTATCTTGTCTTTCTTCTTAAGCTTATTTTTAATATTTATCTTTTTTCTTATTGTTGATTAACCATTTCCAATTCTGTTTTAGTTTTTGTACATTAATATTTTTTTAAAATTAAAAAAATATAAAAATTGACTAATTAAATTAACTAAAATTAAATTTACTTAACTTAATTAAATTAAAATTTCTAATTAAAGGATTAATATTATGAAGTTTTATTCACAATTTTAATTTTAGTATCGATTTATTTTCGGTTATTTCGTAAAAATAATAATATAATAAAATCATTAATATAAATAAATATACTGTATACACAACAAATATATGTAAAACGTGTGTGTGTGTGTGTGTGTATGTATACAAATTATATATTTGTATGTTTTATTTTTCTAAACAAGAAGTGTTGTTTTAATCAGCATAATTCCCAAATCGTTTTCCAATTTCGCTTCTTTTATCGTTTCGTTGAGGAGAGTTGGTTGATGGTTGCTGATAAAAAGACAGTCTTCGTCGTAATTCCGTTTATCTGGAATTGATTGACGGAAGGAACCCATCTCTCACCAGAAAACGGTCGCTCCACTTGCCTCCGTCGTCCCCCCTTCCCCCCGTGCGTTGCCATGGAGTCGGCCGTCACTTTTCACACGTCGTCGTCAAGCGCTTGGGAGGGTGCGCCCAGCTGCTAGATCCCCCCCTTCCCTCTCCTTCAGCACCTGGACGCTTCCACAAGGTAACATCCGCTCCAGAGACCGAGCAATAGGTGTTTCAAGGGATATTAAATTAAATGCTTATTGTCATCCAATAATAATTAGTCATACCCCTAATCACCCAAATGTCAACAATAAATAAAATACGGTTAAGATTAAATTACAGGTATTTAAATTAGCAAAACAAAAAAAGTGAGCATCGACAAGTTCAGCATAAAATAGCGTCTATAAATAAATCTTTAATAGCTAAAAAAAAACAAAAAACCAGTTAATTTTAACTGGGTTTTTTTACCTGTTTTATAGATAGATTTTAGATGTTTTATTTAATAGATTTATAGAAGCTATTTCATGCTGAACTTGTCGATGCTCACTGTTTTTGTTTTGTTAGTTTCAATACCAGCAATTTAATTTTAACACACTTGAGAGGAAAATAAAACCAGTAAGAAATTAAAGCAATACTAATTTCACAAGAAAAAGAAACAATTTTATTTCTTTTGCTCGATAGAAGGCGCCACCTTTATTTTTTAATTTTTTGTCATTCTACTGCAACACGTAAAATGTTTCTTTGATAAATTGAACAAATATCCTTTCAATAATTAAATCTTTCCGTAAAATTTTTGAATTTGAGAACTAAATGTTAAGGAAGATCAAGGTTATCACCGTACAGGGCATGCGTTTCAATAACTATCGTAGGACAGACTGTCATCGATGCAGATCTGAGTTTTAGCAGTAAGGAATAGATCTAGTATTTCTGTTATCTAGCGATTTCTGTTTACACATCACGAAACGATGTGTGTAAACGACTGAACCTAATTTATTAATAAAAATCCGTGGAGAGAGGAGGGTTCTTTTTCACAACTTCAAATATTGTAATTTCACTATTTCATTTGCTTTGCAAATGTTTTTTCAAAGCTTAGTTTCCAGTATCTTTTGGAAATCATTAATATTTATAATGTTAATTTGTAGCCATTAATGAACCAAATACTTTTTTTTTTTACTTTTCCTAGGACCACTCCTCAGATCAATCAGTTTTGTGTTTTCCATCATAACTTCCAATCTTTAGATGAAACTTCTTGAAACTTGACATTGAGATTTAAGATTTCCTATTTGAAATGCTTCCAAATGAGCTCTTGTCGAAAATTACCCTCGAGTATGCAACTAAACTTCGCACAGTAAAGCGTTAGAAGCTAAACCATGGATTTCAATCGATGTGTCTAAAACAATGATTAAATGTGTGTTAATTCTTTCATAGGATTAAAATTAATCCGATTTAAGCAACTTAAGTAATGCTGATTTAATTCTGTTTTGTTTTTTTTGCAGAAAATAGAAAAGTTGAACTGTTTATATTCAACCGATATCATATTTTGAAAATAAATGTAGACTTTCATGTCGATCATTTTCAAAGTTTATTTCTATTTCTTTTTCTTTTTTTTTTTTTTTTTGAGTATTTAAGGAAATCTTAAGAATAATTCTCAAAGAAAGTAGGCAGGAACATCTTGGTTGTTGTTTTCTTATTATTACGCTGTTATAAGAGAAATTTATTCTACCACTTATCCATACTTAATACATTTTAAATCTGTTGTGAGT
>JAFIDM010004315.1:33394066-33409621 GCA_023159025.1 Thereuonema tuberculata | reverse complement strand
CTTGTATAAAGAATTGAGATATTGTATTAAAGAAGATATTTATTGAAGAAATAGTGTCGATTGAATGCCTGTATAAATATGCAATTTGTCTCCCTTTACAATTTAATCAACTTTAGTTCGACTTTTTAGCGTTTTAAATATTTAAGACCTTTCAATAAATCACGAAACTCGTTATAATCTAATTGAAAAACAAAACAGATACAAATAGATAGGAATCATTTTATACTGACGGACGATAAGAAGTCCAGTTAATGTTTGATATGATTTTTCTGACATTAAACTATTTTGTAGCACATTTGTTTCAACTATCTTTCCCATTAATTGTATTTTAATTCTTAATGCCTTCTAGTAGAAGGATAGTATTGAAATCGTTGTAGCTGTCATGCATTTGTAAGATATTTTCATTTGGTGAAAGGAACCTACAATTAAGCCATCGGGGAAATCTATTAATACTTGAAAAGATATCCATCAGTGTTTCAAAGACGCATATACAAGTACGGTAAGCAATTCTCAATTACTAGGTCTCAAAACTTGTTAGGCTGATTTTTCCTTCGGAAAGTATTTTTAACATCGCCAGGAGAAAGGATATGTATGACATTGTAAATTAAGATTATTCGACTTTGCAGAATCACCAAGAAGTTAAAGCGAAATAGTAAATCAGAAAAAAGATAAGCTCGCTAGCTCTCTCTCTCTCTAAATATATTGAATAATGGCTTAATTTTGTTGTTTATTATTATTTTAAATTTCTTTTCATGAACTTCGTCTTATTCTAATAACAATCGTATATAGATTACAATACTATATCGTATTATACATGCTTAAAATCTTTTATTTCTCTGTCTGTCTGTCCAGCGCAATTGTTAATTTCCTGTGAAAAAATTACTACAATGAAATGTTCGTGACGGGAATTGAACCTGCAACCTTTTGATCCGAAGTCAGACGTCTTTTCCATAAGGCTACGGTGACTACATACAAATTACTGTTTCTTTTCACTCCCTTTGTGTGTGTGTGTGTGTGTGGCGCAATGAGAGAAGAGCCAGAGAAAAAAGAAAATAACTCATTAATTTTAGCCTACTAGATTAAAATTTAAATTTCAAAGTTCATTTTTTCCAGCGACCACCTGAAGAGTCGTTGGAGACATATCTCGACTTGAATGAAGAAATATTACAAATGACGAGCGTAATAATACTCTATCTCAACTAAAAGCCGTCACATTGTTATCCCGTCATTGTTGACGGGGCGTATATATTATCACTAGTTAAAACATAAAAAAAGATAAATAATACATTACTACTTAGTAAACTCTACAACTCAATTGTAAAAAAAAAAAAAGCACTAGCAAAATTCTTTCACAAATTTATGTTATTTATTATTGGTACCTGAAGACAGTCGTTATCTGCCATGTGCTAATTATATTCGAAAACATTCGTAACTGCTGCAAATGAGAATAGCCTCCATCTGCTTTTGAAGTCTTTTTTTTTTGTTTGTTTGTTTGTTTGTTTTTATTTAAATCTATTTGAAAATCGTTGTTTTTACTTTTCCTAGATTAAAAAAAGAAAAAATACTGCGATATGTAAGGAAACATTCTGAGATTATGTATATGTTGTAGATTTAACTTTTGGACCCGTGAATAAATCCTCGTCTAGAAATATCTAGACTGCATGGAGGACGTTTTCTTTTTTTTCTGCTATTGGTCTCCTGTCAATTTGCTTAGTTGTTCCACTGTAGCAGTCAAGGATTGATTAACTTTGGCAATAGGAAAGAGCAATTTCCGTGTCTTTTTGAGTACAAGAATAAGCCGGTGTTGTATTCGAAAGTTATTGAAGCTATTTTAATTTGCGGATTTATAATTTTTTTTCAAAAATTAAATTAAAAAAAAACAACAATTACTGTTTACTTTCGGCAGATATTAAAATTTAAGAAAAAGCGTTGATTTTCCATTTGTATTGTTTTTATGATTTTTATGAGAAAAAAAACCCCACAGCATTTTAAGGAAAGTAGGCTGTGAGTTCTTTCAGGAACTTCGTGCGATATTTCTCCTTTACTTTTTTAAATTACAATTAATTAATTTCAATTCATTAATAGTCTACTGTATGAATTCAGTTATATTTATAATATTAACCTTTAGTAAAAAAATCAAAAAAAGCAAATAAGAAAAAGTTATTTGATCCAATAGGAAGTGATCTCTGTTTTATTTGAGAATCACTCATTTCTAAAATGCTTGTGTCTATTTAATTCTGTTGATGCTTTGTAGTCCAAGGCTGGTTTTCGCAATGGGTTCGTGTGTGTGTGTGTATTCATCATCGCCAGCGACGCACTGCTCCTCCCTTGCCCGCCATATCCACCCCAAGGGCGGGATTTTCTTTGCCGACGAACGGAGGGCTTTAATCCACTGTAAGCAGTTAGATGGCGGTACGATTGTCCTCCAGCAAACATCGTTAATTCTGACATCAAACAGAGGAACAAGATGGCTGCCGCCAACTCCACTGATCTCTTATTCATGGAGCGCGCAAATACTTGAGCCGTTGATACAGTGTCTATCAGCCAGAATCAACTTTATAATGTCTTGACAAACGGTCTGGGCTTTTGTGTACTTATTCTGTTAGCGGAGGGGTAGGGCTCAACCATCGAAAAATACACGGGGAAAAAAATAGCACTTGGTGACGTCCCGATGACGTCGCAATGAGTGAGAAATGGAAAACACTGACGTCCACTTACGATTTTTTGACAGAACAATCTGCTCTCGACTTCAGTTTGTTCTATCGTATTTAAACAGCGCTCGATCCACAGTCAGTTGTATCGAAACTGAATGAACCGCACTCAAATTGCCAGTTGCACTAATAATTAAACTGTTTTTGACCAATTTTAAAAACAAGTTAAGAAAAAAATACAATTGTTTATTTAGAAAGCCACGGAAAAACTGAGAAAGAAGGCGATTGAACAAATTCAGTTGAATTGCAAAATCATTTGACGTTTGTTTTTTTTTTGTTTTTTTTCCAAAACAAAATTGGATATTTAAAAAAAAAAAAATAAAGTATGTGAATAACCCGTAACGGAAGCTTCGTATATTGGTACTTTGACTGGAGTTAGGCCTACTTATGTAGGTAATACTTACTGAAAATTAACACCCTCTACAATGATACTATTTTACAACTAAATTAAAGAAAGTTTCAAATTCGAGTCGGGATACTAACACCGTGCGCACTTTCTGGGTTGTCATCGGAGGAGTTTGGCTGGCTGAGGAGTCCTAATGAGGACGAAACGGTCCGTCCCAGTCTCTTCCCGATGACAACTCGAAGTGCGAATCCTAACTTTAGCTTTGTGCCTTTCGATTGATATTTTTCTTGAATTAATGAACTCCACATTCATTTTAGAATTATTAAATAAGTAATGTTTAATTTTCAACAATTGGATTTTTTTGAAAAACAAAAATCATCAAATTATCAATGTATTCTGTTTAAAAACTTATATATATTATGAAAAAAGATTAATTTCAATTAAACCTTTTTTATTGTTATTATTCAGGATTTTAATCACTTTGAATAAACACTTTGGTTTATCTAAGTTGAAACTGTTAGTCAAATTCAGTGTCTTTTTAGAAGGAAACGCATTGTATTTCTTTTACTTATTCCAAGATAAAAGCCTAGGAAAGTGTTTTTCTTTTCAGTTATCTTTCCATCAATTCTTTAAAAAAAGAAAAAAAAAAAACTTGACAAAGCGAAGGCATCGACCGACAATACAAGGAGCACATTTACGAGTTTCTTTCTGTGGCGAAGATGCTCCGAACAAACATGAGCTCGTGCCGCACGAGTCCTGCCTTCGGCCGTTCTTTTAGCGGCTAAAAGGCGGTAATTTGTCAACGGCCGTCCGGGTGGTCGCTTTGCCTGCGGTGGTGGCCAACCCATCATCACACGAAGCTCTACTACTGTACAACAGAAGAAAACGTGGCTTCTCTATCCAAACAGATTACTATTTCTTTCTTTTTTTCTTTTCAGCATTTAAGTTAACTTACTAAGACTTCAATGAATTTTGTAATTATAATTTTATAATATGTAAATTTCAAAATATCTAAGCTAAACGTCAGATTTTTTTTTTAAATGTTTTTCCCTAAGAAATCGACAGATGTTAACAGAACCGTTTCAGGAGATTGGTGACACAGAATAATTTAATGTTTCGTTCCCAAAAATGTTTATAATTTTTTTTTAAGAATTTAACCTTAAAGTTCTTCTCATATTGTTTCGTTTTCTCATTAATATTTGTATGCAAATCTCGTATTGATATCAAATGCCTTTTCCATTGTGGCTACCATTAATAAAGAAAAAAAAATAATAAAATTTTATAAAAATTACAACGAGTACCTTTGAAAAAATGAATTCTTAAAATTAATTATGGCTATTATTCTTTTCATCTTTTTTGTTTAACATTCGCTTAAATATGATCTTATCTTGGTAAATAAACTTATAAATATTTTAAATTTTGTCACTAGATGTCTCTGATTATCCTGTCATTTGTTTTTTGCGAGTGACAGCTTACGGCTTAATTTAATTTTATAAGATAATAAAAATAAAATTAAACCAAAACGTATTAATTATGAATACCCTCCAACACTCAAATTCTTTTTTTTTTTTGCTAAAAGAAATTTTATTTTAATGTTTGAATGATTTTTGTCGTTAAATCTGCTCATGTATAAACATAGAAACAAACATGTTTTTAATAATTTTAATTTGGATTTTTTTCCCATTATTTTGAGTCTCAGACATTATCTGTCGAGATAGGATCAATTGCATCTAAGAATTAACTTAAGATAGAAATGCAGTCAAGATTAACTTCATGATCTTTTGACAGTCAAATTCATTTCAATATTACGACTTTTTTTTTTTTCTCTATGATAGGCTGTCACTATATCTTCATTAATTTAATTCGTGCCAAAATAAAGCCTGAAGTTTAATTTAGGTTAATTCCTTATAGTCTGAAGTGCGGACAGTTCTTTATTCGTTTTTGTTTGTTTCCTTATATTCTTTTAAGGGCGTATTAGAAGTATTGCGACAGAAGATGATGCGTTTATTTGTGACTTCTTATAGTATACACATATTGAAAACATATTCTTTGGCAGGGAATCTACTTAGGCTAATTTCTTTGCTTCCTTATTCGATTTTAATTTGAAAAAAAAAATCCTTACGGTGAAATCGGGATAAAACAAGTGTTTCCAAAAGGATTGAGCGAAGTACAGCTCATTGGCAATCATTATTAAAAAAAAAACTTTCGTCAACCGATTTGTTTTTTTTTTTTTTTGGTTGGGTGATTCTTAATCCGTCCTTAACTTCCATTCCAAGTCGATATGAGTCTTAACAAAAAAACGTTTTAATTTTAGTATTAAAACAAAAAGTATTATTTTAAATTTGTTCTATGTTATTAAGAGGAAATTCAAAGCTTGAAAAAAAACTTAAATATTAAATTGAATTTTAGTAACTTATATCCTACTCCAAGAGTAATCAATGAGACAGCAGTTTCGTGGTTATTACCACTCGTCGTCAGAGTACCCAATCCATGAGGATATGTGCTTTGTAATTCTCTTTGAATTCTGATAAACACGAAACAGCTGTCCATAGTGTCTTTGATAACTTCTGATGCACGTTATTCATGTTTATTTGTTTGTTTATTCATTTATATTTTTTTGATGATTCACTAATGCAAGTAAACTTTTTTTTTTTTCTTTATCTTAAGCTTACTAAATATTTATTCTATAAAACATAACTAAATATTTTTTCAAAGTTAATAATTGTTTTGGAAATCGCTTCCGTTGATCATTAGCTTCAGCGCAAGTTTGAGGATAAAAAAAAAGAGAGAGGTGGGTTGTTGAGGGCGAAATAGAAAGGGGGGGTTAAGTGATGTGGACCGGTGATATGGACTCCGAGCACACACGAGCCTTGCCCTGATTTCCTCCAGGTGATCAGATCAGCACCGCGCGCATCATTTTAATTATACAAATCCCTTTTCAATAAAACGCGCGCGTTGGAATAGCAGCAGTGAACGGGAACTCATTGTCCGACAGAAACCATCCACCGTGGAGAATGAAGAGCGCTTTGCTAACGGATAACGCTATCGGAAAAGCAATTTCAAACCGAATTTCGGGTGGAGAACTGATTCGAATTGGTCGCTGCCTTTCAGGACAGCCATTAAAATTGCAAATACGGAGAAAAACTCCCCAATTGAAAGACTGATTAAATGCAATAAAACACAGAATCATATAAATTGACATCGCCACGAACTTTTTCATTCAAAGAAACAACAAAAATACTGAGTCATTTGTTCGATATATTTTAAATATTTTAAACCACGATTAATAGATGTTCAAAGAATTACTATTGTTGGGCTCAGATTTTTATTAGTTAGTCTAAAAATCTTAGATTTTGCATTTACTTATAAAAAAGTATGATCATCCAACAATACACAAAAAAAAAAAAAAAAACCTACTTAATACTTTCGTTACAACCAATCCATAAAAATAGCCCTAAATAGAATGAAACTATGCACTTATTTAGTGAAATAAATGCTGCAAGTTTGAGGTCAAAATACACATTATGTGCACGTAATTTATGTGTTTGCTTTTTTTTTATATATATATTTATTTTATCTCTGAATCAGAATAACCTGATAATTTATAACTTACCCATTTAAAAAAAAAGACATTAAAATTTTAAAAAAATTACAATATCTCGAAAATCCGGATCCGAGTCAAGTAAAGAGGTAATATGTTTTTTAAGCTACATAAAAAACAGGTTATGTAAACGAGAATACGTCAGGGCCCGCTCAGAGAGTTTATTTTAGCAGGCAAAGCGTTAACTTATTTGCTTTTTGTTTGATTCGAAAAGTAGTCAGTGATTTTTCTAATTTTTTATCCTTTCTAAACGTAGCGTCTTTAATTTTAATCTTTAAGAATATAAATTAGTTATGACTCGACTGAGATGTACAAGGAATTGAAGAGCCGTTTATTTATTTTGAAACAACTTTTCGCGGAAGTTTCGCCCGATTATTTATCTTGAGATAAAGCTTTGAAGGCAACCTTTCCTAAAATCTATGATTAATTATGGTAAGATAAACCGTGTTTTAATTAGATTCGCTGTTTCTATGAAATTACATTTCATTTTGGAAATGAACACTGATGTTTTGTCTGGTATGTCAATTGTCCCTTGCACTGTCCACTGGTGACAGCGGCGTTGGCGTTCTGCTCGGCTGCTCCGTGCCGCGTGCTGTCTCTGCTGTGAGACGAGGGCGGAGCCAGGGGGCGTAACTGACAGACCGCTGCCGGACTAGCGTCGTTCTCCATAGGACGTGGAGGCGAGAGGGCGTGGTGGTGGTGAGCGCTGCATTTGCATACGGCCGCGTTCCAAGGCGATACGGGTGGCGCTGTTGTATTTCCGCAGGGTCCGCTTTTGAATCAGTCCTATTTTACCTTCCAAAACTTGGCGACGTGCTTCAGTGCTATCTGAGAGAGTGTTTGACGAACCCCGGGTGCGAGGCCTACATGAGCGAGGCACACCGACCATGCTGTCGCACAAGGGTTACGCGGAGAACGTGAGCACGATGAGTATGAACTCTATGGGTCCCATGACGAGCTCTTACTCCATGAACAGTGGCATGGGGGGTATGAGCACCATGGGCATGAGTTATCCGAGTCAGAGCCTCGGCACCAACATGTTGGGCGGCGGGACACCCATGGGACACATGGGCGGCGTCGGCGCGATGGGCGGCATGAGCATGGGCAGCGGCGCTTGCATGGGTGGACCCATGGGCTCGATGGCGCCGCTCTCTACGATGACCACGCTCGCCTCGTCCCCGATGAACAATATGAACAATATGCCGTCGACGTGCATGGGAAGCATGAGCCCCGGACTGAACACGATGAACGGCTCCCTCACGCCCGTCACCATGAACCGTGAAATGTCGCCGAACAACGCGGCCAACGCGGCTCTGCAGAGAGCCCGCGCCGACAAGACGTACCGCCGCAGCTACACGCACGCCAAACCGCCCTACTCGTACATCTCGCTCATCACGATGGCCATCCAGAACTCGCCGCAAAAGATGCTCACGCTGAGCGAGATCTATCAGTTCATCATGGACTTGTTCCCTTTTTATCGACAGAATCAGCAGCGATGGCAGAACTCCATCCGCCACAGCCTCTCCTTCAACGATTGCTTCGTCAAAGTGCCCCGAACTCCCGATAAACCGGGGAAAGGAAGCTTCTGGACGCTGCACCCCGACTCGGGCAACATGTTCGAGAACGGCTGTTACCTGCGTCGTCAAAAGCGATTCAAATGCGAGAAGAAGGAAGCGTTGAGACAGGCTCACAAAACGCATAGCAAGGACGGCAAGGACTCGAACGCTTCCTCGCCCATCTCCGATTCGTCCGGCCTCGCCTCCAAGGACCCCCAATGCTTGCTGGAAAACCAGGGTCTGCACGCGGGCGCCAAGGCAGGACTGGACGCATGCTGTTCACCGAACATGCAGCCCGACCACCATCACCACCCTCATCATCACCACCCTCACCATCACCCATCGATGAGTGTTCATCCATCGCAGCGGCCCCTGTCCGGCAACTCTCCCGTCCCCCCAGGACTGCTGACGGCAGGTCAGTTGAAACCCGATCCTCATTTCAATCCAACCAACCACCCTTTCTCCATAAATAACATCATCTCGACGGAGAGCAAAGCGGACATTAAAATGTACGATATGAGTCAATACTCCACGTACAGTCCGCTGTCTCCCATGTCCAGTGCGAGTGCTACGCTAACCACCGATAATTCCTATTATCAGACCTCGGTGTACCACTCGGTTCAGCACTCCACGGCGACTACACTATAAGCCCACCCCCGCCTCTTTCCTTTTTACAAAAATGGAGTGCAATCGTCTGAGTGACGCCTTTCAAGATGCCCCTCCGGCTCGGTGACCGGGTGGCCAGGTAGCACTGAGGGCAGGGCGTTGGGTGGTGTTAATTTGTGACCCCTGGGGTTGTGTTTTTGTCAAAGAGTTCATAAGTAAAAAAACCAGGCTCGGAAAGCCTTCTCGAACTGTTGCATTTCTCATTAGGCTTTTCTTTCTGTTTAGTTTAACTATAAGTTCAATATGATTTAGGTACCAATTTTTCCTTTTCTGGCTTTAATATTGGTATTTATTGTGTTTTAAGTTTTAATTTTAAGTCTATCTTCTCATTCAGTGCATTTACTAATGTGATTCATAAGGTATTCATTCCAACTAAATAATACCATAGGCGATTGGAAGTTCACTTGTTCAATTATTAGTGAGAAAAACTCGAAAAACAAATTAGTCTATCATTTGGCTTGTTCACTTTCACACTTGTGACTCATTAAATAGCAAATATTAGCTAAATAAACAATTAAATCAAAACCAACAACTGTTCAAGTCCCTTGGTCAACATACAATCACGTTAGCCAATCACTTTAAAAAAAGTACACATCAAATGAGTAACTTAACCTTTAAATTACAGTAAATTGTAAATCTTTAGGAGTAAAAGTGCTTAAGAAAACATTAAAAGCGAAAAAAAATTGTTATTTAATAACATATTATTTTAAAATGTACATAACTTTTGGTAAAACATAAAATATTCAAAATTTAATTCTTTTACATTATTGATTAAAAAAAAAAGTAAAATTTCGGATCAAATTTTGCAAATACTGTCTTAAAAAGGTCATTTTATTATTTTTTTTCCCATTATAATAATTATTACAAACTCGTTTTACATTCTCAGATTTGCAAAATAAAGTTAAGTTTGTTTATTTGTTTTTTTTTTTTCTTTTCTTTTTTCAAAACTTTCAAATATACCGATCCTTTTTGATGAAAAATTTGATGAGAAAGGATCAATACATTAAAAAAGTTCTGGAAAAAAAAATAAAAAAAAATGTGCATTTAGTTTTTTGTTGAATTTTTTGATTGATCAGAAAACGTAATTAATTTTTTACCAGACTGCTTAATCATTCTTTTTGAAGTACAATTGTGATTGTTCATTGTTTAACTTAAATAAGAAAGAAAGAAAAAAGATGAATTTCAAGTCGCCAATGGTATTATTGGGTGGGAGCATTTCTTATTTGTGTTTTGTCTTTTGATGTTTTTAGATTTGATGATGTTAAGAACTGCCCCTGATATATTTTTTAACCACTTGTTGGTTTAAAAACTGCTCCTCAGTCGTCAATTCCAGTTGAATTCCATTTCGATAAAAATCAGAACGAAAACTATTGAGTTTCCTTTGCTTCGTCTATTAAAAAAGAAAATCTACCAAAATGAATTAAACCCCGACTTTCAAATGAATTTTTTTACATTGTTTGAGCCTTTTATTTTTTTAAAAAATACATTTAGGCTTATTTTTGCTTCAGTTGCTATTTATATAAGAAAATAATTATTTCATTTTAAAATTATTTAGTCTTACGGTTTAGAACAAAGTAAACATATTTAATTTCACTAAAATTGGATATTTCTTTACTTACTCTTTTGTAAATTTAAAATTCTATTTTTTTTTTCCTTTTAAATAAATTCATTTGTTAATATATTGATTTGAACAATTTAATTTTTATATTCTTTTGAATCATTATTTTTCATTTATTCCAATGCATTCTAATTTCAATTTTGGATTAGTTAATTCTAAACAAGAAGACACGTTAATTTTGTAGACAAATTTAGATTATCCAAATGTAGAATGTCTTTTAGCAACATATTATTTTTCTTTTACAGAAGTTTCTAATTAATTAATTACTTTGTCCACTTTACATTTCACTTTAAAGTAAAATCACCATCATTTAAATTTAAAATTGGTTTTGAACATTTAAGAACTGATCTAATAAGAAGCGTTTGGATTATTTTATAAGGATTTGTTTTCCTATTTTCATCAAGAAATGAATCGTGTTTAAGTTTTTTGTTATGAGCAAAATAACTAATAAATTATTGTTTGGCAGCCTTATGGATAATTTCTCAATTCGATAAACAGAAACAAAAGACTTAGACTTTCTTGTCTTCCTCAAAGACTTTCGAGAATGTTGTTCTTAAGCATTGAGCTGAGTTCGCAACAATTCTTAGTATCATTAGTGACAAAATATTTTACTGAGTTACAATAGCAAGAGAAATCACATGAATACTAAAGTTAACCCGTTTTCATTTTGTAAACTTTTGTTCCAATTCGTTAATTTCTCTTCAGTCCTTTTATTTACAAACTTACTCGTTTTGTGATCAGGTCAAACATAACGGGAATTTTCCTTTCCTTCGTTATTTAAACTTGAATAACAGACAAAGATCCGTAACGAAAGTAACATTGCTTAGAACGTTTTCCACTAACGTTCTTGATCGTTTTCAGGTTTCATTAAATCGATTCAGATGTAAAAAAAAAAAGAGCAGTTATTTAAATATCGGTTAGATATAGATTTAAGTATAAATAATAATAGGAAATATGAAAAAAACTTGGAATTTGTTAGTAATTTTCTATGCTTTTAATTTCTCTATCTCGTATTGCAAAGTTACCATTTTTCTTTTTATTTCTTTGGATACATTTTCAACGAAGGACGCTAAAGATTTTCTAATGCTTTTGTAATAACTTGTTGTACATCTTAGTTGCAAATCTGTGAGCAAACAAATATAATCTCAAGTGAATGAACAACGGCATTTTTTTTTTATTATTATTATTCTTTTGTTTATTTACGAAGTATTAGAGATAATTGAGGACTTCCGATAAGACACCATTAGATTTAACTGGCTTAGCATAACATACTCAGTGGTCGAGTGCATTTAAAGCAAATCACCTCCTACTTAAAATGGCTTTTTTCCTGAGGTTCTTATTTTATTTTTAACTTCATTACTTATTGCTTTCCTAAATAAAGATCATTAATTTCGGTAAAGTTGGGATGCCCGGGTTCCGTTGAGTTACAGCTTTACGTCAGTATTTCTTAACTGTAAACAGAGTTATTTCAATTACCTTTATATCCTAATAAGAACTTAATATGTAATAGATAGGGAATCAAACGAAAGAATACTTTGTGTTGCCAAGAGAATTTTCTGTAGTTTCAATGTTGAATTCAATTGCAGTACATTTATAAAATTCTTTCCACCGTAAACATATATATCTTTTGTCATTTTTATACCACAAATCCAAACTCAGCTATTTAAACTTTCTTTTTTAATTATTTATATACTTTATTCTCAATTTTGCTGCGTAGTAAGTTAGATTAAAATGCTATAATACATTATTATTATTATTATTGAATTTAGCCGATGTTAAACGTGAATTAGTTTGTTGGGAAACACCAGAAACTAAGTATTAGAATGTAAGAAATTTTATAAGTTTTGTTAAAAGTTCTGTTAAAGCTTATTTAATTAGGATGATAATTCGGCCAAAATAATTAAGATATTTGAGCAAACTTATATAAAAATTAAAATTACTATCAATTTTTACAATTACAATCACATCTTCCCTTCGTCAGAATAACAAACATTATGATTTATTTATAAGGAATACGAGGAAAAAAATAGTGTAGAGATTTTGACCAATGGCCAAACAACTTCAGGGCAGTTATTTTAATTTGTGGAGAGGCTTTTAATTTAAGAGTTTTGACCGAATTTTAAGTTATCTTTGACTTTCAAACTATATTCGTTTAGTATTACTTTTTGGTTATGCTTCGTCAAATTTACCCAATTTTGTTTTTGTAGTTTTTCAGGTGCTAGCTTTTTTTTTTTATAAATTACAAAAATCAGTCTTACGAAGTAGCATTGAAATTATAGCAGAATCCGTTTAAGTCACTCAATAATGAATTAAGGAGCCAATTTAAGAAATGCACAAACGAATTACGCATTTGATTGATTTGGAAATTATATTTATTGATTCATATCCTTTCTGGGAAGCCAAATATATTATCAGGATTTTTTTTTTTATTTTTTATTTTTCTGCCTTTTCGAATATCTTATCAAATTAAATAAAAAATAAAATGAACTAGCAATTGCTGTTTATTTTATTTTTGCTTTAATTAGGATGAAATGCAGATTTATAACCTTATGTTGAATAACTATTACTAATTATTGTCAGTTTAGAATTGCAGTTTCAAGAAAATTTTGATAGAGTACGAAATATTAAGTTAGTTCTGGTTTTTCAGATGATTTTTAAGTTATCCTTATTTTAACTTCATCAGTCGTTTTAGTAAAATATAATAGTCAAAATTATTAAGGAAAATTAATCTTTATTATTCAAAAGAACTAAATCGACTTTAGGAGTCAAAGCATTTAACCAAAGTCTTCGTGATATTCGATTGTTTTAATGGCTTCCTTGATTCCATACTTAGCTGTGGTTTTCGTAAATGCTTCAAAAGAAAGGAATTACTTTTTTATCCCAAAATATCTGTGGTTTTTTTTTTTGGTTTTTTTTTTCAATGGGGAAGATCAATTGAACTTGCTAAAGGCTTATTTATTAAATTTGGATATTTGAGCTAATTTGAACAATTTCATTTAAAGCATTCCGTCTTCAATTTCGGAGGTAATATTAACTAAAGATTACGAAATCTCATATTGGCTATTGCAAAGATGAAATATTTATTAGCGGAAGTTTTGTTTTTTTCCCTCCAAGATTTATATTAAATGGTTAGAAAATTATTAATTTTACTATTCTATTAATTTTGATTCCTAATTATAAACCACAATGAATTGATAACTGAAATAAGTTACTACTTTAAAAGGTTTTTTTTTATTAATAATATTAATTTTATTTAAATGAAAACGAAATTTCTAAGAAATAATCTATTCTTCTATATTAAAGGCCTTTACATGTCAGGCCGCACGGGCCTAACGCATTAAATGTTGTTTCAATACTTTGGAAATTACCAAATTACCATTCAGTAAACCTTAGAAAGTTGATCTAATAATTGAACTATATTAGATCAAATATTATTAATATTTGATCTAAATAATCCAAATATTAGTTTTGTGATAATTTTTGGTTTTGGATTTTAAGTTCTCTTATGATTCTGATATTAAAAATCGCTCAAAACATTATCATTAAAATAATATTTAAGTTGGCAATTTGCCTTTAACTTTGCGGTTAAAATAAAATAAATTCTGTTTTTGTTTTGTTTTGATTTTTTTTTGTTTCTTTTTTTAAACTTATCGTAACTGAACGATTCACTAAAACATTAAAATTAATATTATTAATTTAAAAATAGGTTTTGAGTTGAAAATAGAATGACGCAATCATATCTGCTTTGAATTCGTTTCAGACAGCTTTGCTTAAGAATTTCCTGACCTCATTTTTCCATTGAGCTCATTACTAATTGATTATCATATTTTAACGTCATTCTGATAAAACTACGAAGTGTCGTTAATTCCTAGTTTATTTACTCTGCAGAATTAATAACTTGTTAACCAATGATTAAGGCAAATTACTTCTTTCAAATTAACTTACTTTTATCATTTTGTTTTAGGAAAACAAAAGCAAACAGAGCATTTTGTTGTATTGAATTTACAAGTATTTTGATTTTCTTTCCTTCTCTTCCCTTAATTGTATTCATTTGTTTTCATTTTTTTTTTCCTCCTCCATTTATAGTTTCATTTCCTTGTGGCAGTTATTAAATGTCATCTCTGTGGCTTTTAGTTTGTTATGTTGTTTTGTTGTGGCGTGGAAAGGATTTTGTTTTTATTAAAAAAAGTTTTCGGCAGATCACTGTCTAAAGATATTTTCTTTTTCATTATAATCATGTTAAAGCGGTGTGAAGTGAATTACCTAAGAGTTCCCTGGATGAATGTACGTCACTGATACTCTGCCATTGTTGTAAAATGAATCTATTTAAATTTAAAGCTAAAAGAAATTTGTATTCACGGTACACTAACAATTGAAATGATTGTTATATTCTCCATTGATTTTTCTGCACAAGAATTGTGGGAAAGCTAACCCCACAAACTAATACACATCTTTGTGATACCTGTCATAATACGGCTTATTCCTTTAAACCTTTAGATTCCTGTTTTGCCAAAGATTTCCTTTCAGCCCGTTTTAAATTTCTTGAGACAAAAGTGAGTAGCGGTGACATTGATGCTTTCATTCTGTTTGGTTACGACAAAAATAAATGGAGTAAAAAACAAAATTCATTAAGTTACCTAATGGAAAGAAAGCATACGTATTATCAATCTTAAGATCTTCACAGCTGATTGTCATAATCGTACGTTTGTACATCGCTTTCCTGTATTACGATGATCTAATGGAAGAAATCTATATGAATGTTGGTCACCTAACAATAATCTCAAGCTATTTTAAACGGAGTACAACAATTTTAAATATAATTCAGCAACAGTTTGTTTTTCCTTTAAGCAAAAACTTCATACTAATTAACCTTACTTACTTCTTTTGTTATAGGAATTGAAAAATACCGTATTCTATAACAAAAATATCTCTCCTTTCCCACCTTTTAATTTTTGTTTTTCTTTATCATTTTGTTTTTGTTCTGGAGAATAAAATGAACGTTGTTCTTGTGATGGCAGAGAATCAGAGACTACATCACCCTCCATCTCTTAGATGAT
>JAFIDM010004315.1:33313872-33394056 GCA_023159025.1 Thereuonema tuberculata | reverse complement strand
GGGGGATCCACGTTTACCTATGGAGGGGGAGGGTTAACTGAGAGGGACGCCGGCCCCCAATCGGAGCTCCCCCGTTTCCACCACTTATTTTTCTTTGTTTTGAATAGAAGTTCTTTGACTTCCAATGCCTGGAGATGATCTACAACAACTGCTTTATCGAAATGAACCTTTCCGTGTCTTTTAAGAAGTACATTCTTTGGGGAAAATTCATTCCTCTCACATGTAACTAAAGCTGATCTTTATAGCCTGATTTTTTAATACTTTCACATGAATTTCTTGCTTGACATCAATTCTATAGTATTTAATGTTGATCTTTAAAACTAAAAAGAAAATAAAAATTTTGTAGCTTTAGCTTAATTTTTAAAGAAAATAAAATAAAAATAAAATGGCACCTATTATTAAATTGAACAGAAGCAGTTAAGTTATCCTTTTACCTGTGCCTCTAAAATAAGGCACTTAATGTAAAACTTAGGCGTTTTGTTTAATTTGCACTGCTCTTACGATGCAAGGTGTGTCCCAGCTATAGCTTTTCATTTGTCTGTTTTCAGGATATGGGACTAGTTCATCTGAGACAAGTGTTGAAGGCAGTATGATACTCAGAACGGCCAAATCTTCAGTTTTCAACTTTTTTCACCATCAGGAGGAGACGTACCGATTACACACAGCAAATCAGACGTGTGTTTTCGGAGGGTACATGTGAGAAAACTGCCATGGTAGGCAACCACATGGACTTTATTTTCTTATATATAGTAGATATGTATAAAAAAAAAAAATCTATACAGTATATATATATCTCTTTACATTATTTTGCAGATAATTTTTTCTTTCTAAAAAACAAAAGTAAAGTTACAAAAAAATATTATATAGAACTATTCCATATATTAATGATTCCGTCTGGCCAATTTTACAAAAAAATCACACTTTTAATTTCAAATCTCAGATGAACTAGAATTCACCTTGCTGTGAGTTGTGTAGGAACACTGCTAAATAAAAATAACAATAATAAAATCCTGTTACACTGCCACCATTTCCAATGCACTCTAAATTTGTATTCGTGGGGCATGCATTTCCAGAGTTACGTTTTTATGTTGTTTTTTTTTTTTTAATTTATTTAAAGATTATCTGAAAAGGATTTATATATATATAAATATATATACACAAATAATATTTAAGATACCTTGTGTTCACAGCCAAGCATTTCTGGACTCTAGAACATTCTCGTACAAATCTCAGGCACTTCTCCCAATAGGCCTAACGGAAGAATTTGTTTGAAGGCTGATGTGTGTTACATAGTGTGTAATCGTCTCAAATAGACTGGATTTCATAAAAACTATTTTATCTGAGAGGCCAGTGTTTTTTTGCTTTTTTTTTTTTTTTTTTAAACCCAACTTCTCTCCTCAACAAACTGTTGAGTGTTTGGGAGTTAAGTGATGTTATAAAAACCTCAGTTATTAATGAAGAAATACTTCAGTGATATTTTGTCATTTTTTTTCTTTCCTCTCAAATATTTATGTTGAAGCATTTATTGGTTGTAATATACATTAACAAATTTTGTTATTATTGATATGACTTGTAAATAATTTGTGAAAATATACCAAAATGATTTCTTTTGATACAAAATATCTCTGTGCAGTTTTTCTGACTTTCAGTGTCCACACTTTTTCATCCTTGCGGTTTTATGGATAACTCTTCGCAACATTTTAATACAACTCAATTATAATATGAGCGTTGATTATTAGCATTCTCTCTATTAATTAATAATTTTCTTTTTAATTCATCATAAATTCCTTTAAATTTTTGGACAAAAACAAACTGCCAAATAGGCAAACTGAATTATTGGATTGGAAATGTACATAACAAAAATATAAAAGATAAAAACTAAGGAAATTATTATCTTAAGGAATTGTTTCATGTTAAAATCATGGCAGCCATAACACAAAATGAGTAAAGCACAATCGTCATCCTTGGGGTTGGTTTTTCATTTCACATGAGTTTTCACAAAGGTTACATTGCATTTCAGAAATGACAATAAATTTCAAAGAAGATTTAAGAAATATAGGATATCCTATCTTCAGCTGATAATGGATTAATGGAGTTACTTGATCTGGTTATTATACGTCATTAAAATTATTTACTTCATTTGTACACAAACGATAAAATTAAATATCTCTTAGGAATGAGTTATCAAAACTTTTAACTGTTATGGCCTTTACATTATATTTTCAGAATGAAATATCTTTATTAAATAGTTTATTAATGACATTGTGCTTGTCTTATCTTCTGAAGAATATTAAATAATTAATACTGTTAAATATTAAGGTATGCTAGTCAAACATTTTATAACAATTACAAGTTAGAAACGATTCGAGTTTAAAATTAAGTAATTACATTATAATCATTTACAATTGTGTATCTTTAATATATTATTCTAACTCCATTTTGGATTTTTTTTTCTTTTAAAAATCGTAAAAAAAAAAATCTTACTGAATTTTATTAAAACTATCATATTCTTATGAAATGAGCTTTCGCCAAGAAGGTAAATGACGCCATATTGATTTCTAATTCGAAATGGATAACAAAAGAAAAGATATTGGAAAGATTTATGATGAGAAAATTTTCAGAGAGAGAATGATGGTTGTAAGTTTTTACAAAAGGAATAAACAAAAAACAACTTAAATATAAGAAGAAAAAAAACTGTTTTTAATTTTGAGTTTATTTTCTAATTTTGGAAATCTTTCTTGAAATATTTTTAATGAAATATTTATATTTTTATAATTTGTTTTTAGAGCTAAAAACAAAAAAGGGAATTCAAAATAAAAATTCTAAAAATTTATCGGAAAAGAAAAAATAATATCAAAATTAAGAAAAATATTTTCATTAAAAAAAAAAAAAAGTAATCTTTAAGTTCTTTCAGGAATTCCTGTTAATCTATTTTAATAGTAAATTTATTATTAGTAAATTTAGTAAATTTATTAACTTATTGATTAACTACTTTACCATCTAAGCTTAATTTAGATAACAAAGCAGTAAAATTAAATACAAAATTATAATGATATATATTCAGTTAATGTAAGCATTTCTTAACTAAATTTTGTAATTATTTTACAGAATTGATTATCATAAAAAAAAATCCATCTTATTTTAAATATTAGAATTTAAAATTTAAAAAAAAGAGGATTAAAGTCTTGATTGATAATAGTTTTTTATTAACGAAAAAACGGGCCTTAATTAGATCAAAATGATCTCTAAGTTTATCTTTAAATTTAATGAGAAATGGGTGAAAATTAACCATATCAGGATTTTAGAAGTGGTGGTGGTTGTTTTAGCGCTCAATCTGTCAGCTATATTGGATCGATTTTGTGAGAAATGGGGGAGGGAGGGGTAATAGGTGTTAAAAGAAGAACCGACAAATTATGGTGTTAGGAAGGGATGCGATTGCTTCCTGCGTCGACAGGCAGTCGTCAACGGATATATCAGGATCCCACGGAAATAGACTCTTGATAACAATCTCCGCTGTTTGGTAATCGATGATGAAACTGTCATCACAAATGCTGATACAAAAAACAGAACCTAAGCAATTGCGTGGATTGAATAATATTTTGAATAGTTCTCCTTGATCAGATTCCCAACGCACAAAATAGCCTACTCTTTTCTTCATTCGCTGTTGATAAAGCGAACATCATTTACATTCCCTTTAGAATATCAATCGTAAACCATCAACCACTCCGACTAACTTACTTTATTTATCATATTCACATGAAATATTATCAAAAACAAATTATATTGTAAAATGAATTCAGAAACTACGTTAATAAAACTATTGAATTTTTTTTGAAATGGCAAAATTTGCAGCTGAAGATTAGAAATTGTACAAAACCGCACTTCATTTAGTATTGCAATTTTGGAAAAAATGCAAGAATTATTCAAATTTCTTTATTTAAGTATATTTGATAATAATTTTAATAAAACTAGGCCTATTTGAAATTATAATAAAAAATAATTATCCAATGACTTGATCTAGTGTTCGGTGTTTAAACGTATGTTCGCACAGTAAAACTATTTTTTAAATTTCAAAATAATGTCTTAAAATTAAATTAAAAAAGAAGTTTTATAAAGTAAATCTAAATGTAAAAAGGGCCTTAATATTTGTCACTTTAAACATTACTGTGAATTTGAAAATTATTAGCCTATAACTTACATTTAATTTTTTAAAAATTTAAAAATTATTGTTTTATAATTATTATAATCTTAAGTAATTGCGACGAAACTTAATTTTCGAACGTGGTCCGTTAGTTTTCAAGGGTTTTTAGTCAGTGAGTATCGGCTGCCGGGTGTCTCCATTTTTGTCCGGTACCGTTCAAGGGTGTTCCTCGCACCAGCCATAGAGATTCGGCACTGATGAAAAATCGGGCGCCCAATTAATTTCACCTAAGAGGGAACAAAAAAATTTGGGAGTCAAAATTACAAACACACCATAATAATTTTTCTACATCGCTGCTGAAAATTATTAATTTGAATCCTCAAGTTCCAACTAAAAATCTTAATAAATCTATACTTAAAAGAAAACGTGTTTTCAATGAGCATTTCATGCTTTTAAAAATATTGCGCATTACAAATTTCATGTAAGGTTTGATAAAATGGAATGATAATTTGTAATTGATTGCAACTATGGTTTTGTGGCCTACAATTGATTATATTTTTGTTTCTTTGTTACAACCTGTTACTGCTCCGTTTCAATTACGTAAAGGCTATAAATATAGGCTATTCATTGGAGAAATGCTTTTTCTATTTTTTTTTTTCTCTGACTATCTTTCTTTGAATCGTAGGTTCGATTGTGGTGTTAGTTTTCTATCAATAATTGTCTGTGAAACAACCGTTCGTATTAAGAGAGGTTTTATTAATCGGGTAATTGGTAGCGTTTTCGTTGGTCCATCCCATTTAGTTAATCAATAATGTAAATAAGGCTTTACATCAAATAATGTTCGACAGTTGCACGCGCTCACCGACAAAAAAGGCTTTTATTAAAATTAGCTGTTTGTTTTTTGTTTTTTTTTTATTCACTTTTTTTATTTATTTATTTTCCTTTCAGCGAAAATCATAATAGGACAATTCATACATTTATAACAAGAAATGTATTTGCCAATTTCTTGTAATGTAGGACAACAATAGCAAATAAAAGCTTAAATTTTAAAAGGAATTAATATTGGAAGTTTAATGTTTAATAAGCGGCGCAGTTAATAGAATCCTTGTTAAATTTGCAGCTAATTAAAAAAAAAGGGGGGTGGGGACAAGAGAGACTAAGATTTATATAATTATTAAATGAAATAATTAAAAACTGGCGAGACTCACGTACATTGAAATACAATATGTATCGGAGAAATTTAACTTTTTTCTCTGTTTCAGGTGCATTTGAAATTCAACAGTTTGGATTAATGTTTTAATTTTTACATGTGGATTCGCATCAAGTTTTTTTAATAAATAAAAAAAAAAAATTAAAAAAAATGATAGATGTTTTACTTCCTCCATATTGTCATTTGATTGCATCATTTATAAATGTTTTCTAAATTGGCTAAAACATGGCGAAATATAAGGCTATTCTAGAATTCAGTTACTATGCTAGTTTTTATTTCTTACTTATTTTATTTTTGTGATTACAGCAGGAAAAATTTCTTTCGGAATTTGAAGTGAAATTTGATAGTTAATTTTGTTTTGTTTTTTATTTTTTAATATAGACATTTCTAAATCTCTATGACATAATGCTATAAAACGTACAAAAACCTATTGATATTTATAAAACCTTCAGAGAATATTTAAAAAAAAAAAACCCGATTTGCGTCAATAAAATTTTGTTTCATTAATTATTTCTATTTCGATATTTTTTTTAAAATTGCTTTATTTCTTTCACAAAATCGATCTTTTGTAAAAAGGGAAAAAGAAAGAGGTTAAGAAATAAAATCACTGTAATTAAATTAAGCACGTAGGTTATTTGACATCAGTTTTGAAATACCAACATTTTTCTTAGGCAAAAATGAAATGAACATTTTGATAAAATTCTTTTAATCTTCTTGTAGGATCATGTTGAGTACTTTATTTTCTCTAATGCGAAAGCATTATCTTTTATATTATATTCTAAATAAAATTTTGATTTAAAGTCAAACGAAATATTTACTTTGAAGAAAATATAAAAAAGTTTAGACAATAATAACAAAGAAAAATTTATGTTCTTAAATTGAAACGAAATGATTAAATAAAAACTAAGTTAATTTCTCCTACTACAACTGAATTTCTAAGAAACAATAAGACTTTTGTAAATATAAAAGATTTAAATTCGAATTAAAATTAGCTGGAACAATGAAAATGCTTTACATAAAAGGAATATTTATCATCTGATAAAATTTGATCTGAAGAGGAAGTGATCTTAATTCCTGAATATAGAATATATTATAATAACACTCTATAACAATATTGAATAAAAACTCGTATTTACTTCTAAATAGCATCAAAATTTAGAAAAAATGCGGAATTTACTCAAATGAGGCGTAGAATTCAGGAAATAGTTTACCTCAGATCAAATTTTATCAGATAATGGTTATTTATTTTATGTAAATCGATTTTCATTGAAATTTGCTAACTGTAACTCGAATTTAAATCTGTTATGTTTATAAAAACCTTATTGTTTCTTAGAAATTCAGATGTAGTAGGAGAAATTAACTTAGTTTTTGTTTAATCATTCGTTTCAATTCGTAAATAAAGTTAACTTTTATAAAGTTTCTACCAAGAAGATAAGAGTAGTACGGAAATTTCCCAATCGTTCTTTTATCACACGTGGTAGATTCTTCGGTCTAACATGGCCTTATTGCAAATCACCATTTGGTGATAACGAGGCTGTGACCTCAATTGAAGATGTCTCAACGTTCTTTTTATTAATTCAACAAAAAGAAAAAGATAAGTAAGATCAGATTCTGCAATTCATATTATTCGGGATCGAGATATTAATTTTGCTTTTCATTTCTCTTCATTTATTAATTTATTGAAAGAAACGAAAACGTAGTCTTGAGTTTAAGGTGGTTTATTTTAAATAAATGCGACTTTTTATTATTTTCCTGATTTGAGTTTTTTTATTTTTATTTTTTATTTTTCATGTATCCTTATTTACAGACATTGTATCTAAAAACTAATGCATCTTACGTACAAAGTTATTGAGTTTTTCAGAGAATTTTATCAATTATATACAAATCTTCTTATCTAAATTGATTAATCAATTATTAACTGAATATATTATTTTTTTTTTATTTATTTCTATTATTATTTTTTCTTCTTTCTTTATTTGGTAAACAAAACTGATAAAACTTACATGAATTTTATCTTAATCGTCAGTGCAAGAGTATTGTTAAGGATTTAGTAATAATAATAATAATAATAATAATAAAAAAATAAATATTTTTTTTATTAATATTTCTAAATACAGAAGTCACAGTCCCGTTAGGAATGACAAATTCCTATCAACAGGTTCTGAATGTAGTTATGCTATAATTGTTTAATTAATTTTGAATATAAATATTTTTGATACAGTGTTAAAAAAAGTAAAAAATTTATATCAGTGTATAGTTTTCAAGTGATTTTTTTTTTTTTTTATCAAGTAGACCGCTAAGTGTTAATTTTCCAAAATGTTTTATTAGGCAGTAACCTAATTTAAAAGTGAAAATAATTTTCTGATTTAATTCTATATAAGTTTGTATGGTAAAGTTACCTATATTTAGCTTATTTTTATCGAGTAAAATAAGAACAAATAACAATAAATATTAAAATCATTGGAAATGTAAAAAATTAAACAAAATAATTAGATAAGGTATAACATACGGGATTTACAATAACAAATGAAAACGATTGAACAAAATTCTTTCTAATTACATTTTCTCAACCACTTTTTTATGCTTCCATTTTTTTTATCTATATTTCTTTTTTATCTATATTGTTGAATATAATATTAATATAGTCAGTTTTTGAGTAATTACACATTGCATGAAAGAAAAATAAAAGCATGAAAAATGCAACAGAAGTTTTCAGATGAACAAAAATATACGATTGAATTCAATGAAGATTCGAGGTTTTAGGTTAAATGTTGCATTTGTTACTTTAGTAAGAAATATTAATTTAATTACTTTATAATATAGAATTTGTTTTCCTTTTTTTTTTTTTTTTTCGTCAATCGCATTTTCGGAAAAATATTGGATTCCAACAAACAAAACTTACAGATAGACTTAAGTGCAATTAGAATTAGTTTAATGTTTTAAAACTCCACAGAAGCGATGTTTAGTTTGCAGCTGAAAAAAGAAAAACGTAAATTTGAAAAATTGCGTTTTCTAATAGGAATACGCTAGAGTTGGCAAACGTTGCGGGTTTTCAATGATGATCCATTGAAGTTCGTCTTTTCGGTGTCTTTTATCGACAATGGTATTTTTTTTTAAGTTAGGTTCTACAGAACTAAAACAGGACAAAATGAAAGTGATTCTGTAGGAAATCACCATACATTATTACAACTAGAATACAATCTAATTTGAAAATAATGTCCCTTAAAATCTTGCCACTACAATTTTTTAATATTTCCTTTGCGTGACCCTGTTTAAAATAATTACAACAAATTACACGGATTTTTGTTTTTGTTTTTTTAGGTTTTTGATCTTATTAACGACGAAACTTTATTTTAAAGAATAACGGTAAATTTTCCCAAATTTGTGCCTCACTTTATTACCTTTTTGAATTGTTCAGGCACGTTAAATTTCTTTTCTTTTATTTTTGTTAGCTTTAAAGCCCAGCAACTCAAACTAAATTAATATCTTAGTGGTTAGAATAATTTCTTAGTAAGGCACAATTTCTAAGAAATAAAGAAAGTTTTTTTTCCTCTTCTTAACGCAAATAAAAAGAGAAAAGAATGAATTTCAGAAAGTCTTGGACAGATTTTCAAAAAGTGACTGAATGTTATTTATATTTGCAACATTTCAAGGAAAAATTCAATATTAGATTGATTGTTATAGTATATTGAAAAAAAAATGAGATAATAACATTTAAAAAAAAATCTCCTTATTGTTAATTTTAATAAATAAACTTTGGATATTAAAATAATACAGTAGTTTCTTATAAGCAAAATTAAGTTTGGAAATTCACAATAATTATTGCTCCGATGTTCATTGGGCTGATGAAGGCTAAAGATCTTTAAAATAGTTCTTTGATCAGTCAATATCCATCTACAAACTCAATTGTAGTAAAATTCATATTAAAAGTTGAATTTAAAAGAAATAATTTTCTTTGCCCAGACGATCCCAAACTGCAAATTTTACAAATAAATATCGTAACTGATAATCTTCAATACTTAAAATTATTAAAGAACTGAAACATTTCAAGCATGTCTCCAAATACTTATTATATTGTCGTTCCGGTCTTAATTGGTATGGCAACAGAAATCATTTGTTGGGTGTTGAAATGTTGTAGAGATTTTTCTTAACATGGAAATTTCTTCTTTTTTTCTTTCTTTTTTTCTGTCGTCTTTACTTTCAAGAAACGTGAGGGGAATGGAGGTAAAAAAAGCTTTCTTGGAGGAGGGGATTCTCTCTTTTGGCCAAGAAAAGCTCTCCCTTACCAGGACCAGAAAGTCTCACGACTCAACAATACAGCGATATGTGATTTCAGAAAATAGTTTCTATATATTTATATAAATGAGTTAAATCTAACGGAGTTTATAAATATTTGATTTTTCTTAAATGCGGAATAAAAATAAGTGAAATTTTTACAACTACTGCAAGACAATGCAAAACAAAGTAGAGCAAATTATTGTTTCTCAAACATTAAACGCGGTTTATTTTTGTTCTGTTATTAAAAAGCTTTATTTAGTTCTAAATGTTCGAAGACAATGTTTTTATTTACATTACTGGATTTTTTCGACATATTAACACATACTTTTACTCATCGATGTAAATAGCAAATAGTTGTTTTAATAATTTGTGCAGTTTATTTGCACATCAAGTATTTACAAACAATTTTTTTAGTTAAATTTCTAAATTTTATAAATTTAAAATTCGTTGTAACCTGTTTGAAATATAGTTTATTTATTGAATGTTATGAATGTGATATGAATAAAATCCAACTTGAATTGGTTTGATTTTTTCTTTTCTTTTTTTTTTTTTTTTTTGAATGTAAAGCTGTTTTTGAATTTTTTGGTTTTTGAGAACTCTACTTTTGTTTAGTTCATTTCTATTATAAATACATCCATGGGGAGATAGACCTGGTCGCTGTGGGGGCGGATGATCCACTTGGACAAATTGGGCTTCAAATCATGCTGTCAGTTTCTAATTACAGAGCAAAGGTTACTACTTGCCTCCCTGAAAACTATTAGGACTGGATTATCTCATTGGAAATTATACAAAACGAGAGAAGAAGCCTTTTAAGCAACATCTTCTCCTTCCCCCACTATTAGGAGTCTCTTCATTGTGATTGTTTTTTCTCGTTGAAGCTTCTATTGTGGTTTGTTAGTTAAAGAAAAAAATTAGTTATCAATAAGAAAGCATTCTAAAACTCAGACAAATGGAATATACAGATGGTACAAAATGAGAAAGAGTAAATTCCCACTTCTCCACTTGAAAATACGGGAAAGAGAGAAAAATAAAAATAAAAAGACATAGCTACAATTACCCTCGAAACTTTATAACCTTTTTTTAAGAATTCTTTGTTGCAGAACGTTTCCGACAAATATTGCATTTTTTTTTTTCATTTACCTTATTTGAGCATTTCTAAACGCATTTCTAGTATTTTATACTTTTTCCAGCATTATTCAGAAGCATATAGTTGTACTATATACTATAAAAGCAACTATTTTTCTACAACATATATGATTTAATCTTGATAACACAAGCTTTCTAATCTAATTACGAACAATCACAAAAATAATCAACTAATCATCGATTTAAAAAAAACGGGCAAATAAACTCCCACAACTTTTTTGCTTTCTTAGTTCTTTCATTTTTTTTAAATTGCTTTTGAGAAGTCTTTTTGCACACATCATCTTAGTAAATTGAACAGCTTTATTTCGGTTAATTAAGTACTTATTAAATTAGAATCAAATAGCTCTTCCTTAAGTTGCCTTTGTTTTCATTTCCCTTAAATCAATTCATTTTCGATGTTCTTAGCATTTGTATTCTGCGACTTTACATCTAGTTAATTGCCACTTATTTATTTATTTAGTCATTTGTATAAAAAATATCAAAAAATACTGAAAAGGAGAAAAGACTTAAATCATCCAAATCGTTATTCATTTGCCTTTATTCAGAGTTATATAAATCATAATTATAGGAGGTAAAAAAGTGGTAAGGGTTGAGTTTTGATATCTTTAAGGACACAGTTTCAACACTGCTTCTGAAATGTAGAAAAAATCAGGAACTTTAGACTTTTCTGTTTCTCATGTAATTTTTCGATATCTTTGTAATCCAATAGTGTTGTGAATCTTTCGAAACATATACTAACACAGTTATTAATTGATGGCAGAATTAGTAAAATATTGACATTCAATTAAAATCCGTGGTTGTAATTTAATCATTTTTTTCAAAAATCCTTACTTACAAGAAACGAAGCGAAATCAGTCTATCCATGTATCAATTCACAGTTACCAAATATTTTAGACTTAGTAAAAATAATTCTAAGTTTAATTTAGACTTAGTAAAACTGTAATAACGAAATGAAAAAGATTTCCGCTATTAACGAATGTAGTGTTTTAACTTTAAGAAGTAATGTAGCAATCGCGAGAAATAGTAATACTAAATCCTTTATAAAGTTTCCCTGAGTTTTACCATATATCCGTAATTAAATTTAAAATATAAAGATCTAAAATTAACAATTCGATGATTAGTTTTAAAGTCATCAATTTTCTTCAGTATGAACATTTCAACGATGAACTTGTCTTCAAAGGACTGCAATGTAGCTAAGAGAATGGGTAAATTCTGGTGTTAGGTTGAAAAGACATCACGAGATATTGTTTTCCCAGACTTTTGACTTAAAAAAAAAGCGTTCACACATTATCCTGATTTGGAAGCCATACCTTCAAGTTGATTAGTTGATGAATACACGATCGTTGGATGGTGTAAAAACTGGATTTCATGCTTTTTGTTATGAAGTTTTACCCTTAACTGACATAACTTTTGTTCAAAAGCGGTAGAACAATGGTTGATAAACCTTCAGGCGTTAAACATATAAAGAATTACAAATAATAAAAATTACAGTAACTACTAACAAAAGACTATTATTCGTATATGGTGATTTTTTTTCCCTCTTATTACAATTATGATTTCAAAACAAAAATTAAATGAAATAAAGAAATATAAGGCATTGAATTGGTGTTAACTAGTAAATTTTCCTGGGTTCTCTCTTCGAATCCTACTCAATTAAAATTGAATATTAAGTTGCTTCTACATTGTTTTTATCTTGCAGTTTTAAAATATTATCGCAAACGTTAAGCCTTCAATGAGTCACACTTGTAATTACGAAGTAGATTCATTGTAAATTCCATTGTAAAATTCTGCTTAAGCAATGAAGGTTTCTGAAAAGAATTCCGCCTTATTAATTTTCTCCATCTGTTGCTTCAGGATGAACGGAAAGTGTTGACAGGATGGAATTGGCCTCTAGAACTCTCTATTCTCTACTAAATTGTAAATTACGTCGTTAGTTTTAAATTAGGAGTAATTTTTGGTTATTATTGTTTGCTGGAAAGCATTGCTTAATATGTATTTACAGATTCGTGTTCTTTTACCAATATTAATCCCCAAGGTCAAAAATAGGAATTCAGAATTCCCTGATTCGAGAAATCGTTGCATGAAATGAAAACAGTCATGAATATATTAAAAAGCCCTAATTTAAGGAATTCTCAGTGAAAATGAATTGAGGGCGAACTGAGGGAAATGCCGGAGTCTCTTGGTTTGCACTTAGTGGAATAGATTGAGGCTGATTAATTAAAACAGACTACATTGAATAAATAGTTTATCGATTACTGAATTTATGAAATTACAATAAAATTATAGAGATTTATAAAATCTAAATACCTATGATAGAAGCGAGGTATTTTTTTTTCAATGAGTAATTTATACAATCAAAAAAAGAATCAAAAATTTCTTTTTAGCTTTTGTTAAATAACCGAACATTGATTGAGATTTTAGCAGAAAAGGCATTTTGTTTTTAATCCAGAGGTTCTTTAAATGTCGACGCGTAAGAACAGTTTGTTTACTTAGTTTGTTTTTTTTTTCTAAATTTTACTATTCATATCTTTTTAATAGTTATAGATAGTCTATCATCTGAAGTTTCCTGTAGCCAATTATTATTTCAACAAGTTAGAATAATATTAATAATGAAAAAAAAAAGGGAAATCTGAAAAACCTGCTCTTGTAAAACAAAAACAAAAAAACAGCTGTGAAAATAGCAATAAGTTGTTAGAAGCGAAATTTCATTAACCAACATTAATAATTGTTTGTTTTTTTTGTTTTTTTTGGGTGGATGGTTGAAGAGAATTATTTCTTTTATTTTTTTTAATGTTTCTAATGACTTAATAATTTTTAGTTATTTGATAATAAAATAAAACAAAAACCCTGCTATTAGGTTACTCGAATTTGATCCAGTGAGAATTTCTTCGTTCTTAACTAATTAAATAAATATAATAATTCGTTTAAGTTAATTTGTAAAAAGCAGAAATAGAAAATAACAATAGATCTTACTCAGTTTCACAACAAAACATCAAAATCTTGTCTCCATTACAGAAGGAATTTGTTAATCAGTTCAACCCCTTGAGTGTTCCTTTAAAATGAATCATTTCTTTTAGGATTTCAAGAATATGTTGAAATCTCTGAAAAATACTAAAAAAACAAAAAAAAAAACCTCACCCGCTATCTAGAATTCAATGAATGTGGTTCTGTTGATATATTTCCTATCTTTATGCTGATAATTTCTGGTGGATGAATGAAATTATGCGAGTTTCCTTTCTACATTCAAGAACACAAACGCTTTCAAAAAGTTGATAAAAAATGAAGCTGATGATCGATGTATGAAGTAGTTTTTCAAAGCATCCGAATGTTAGTCAAACGATATAATATATATATTTTAAGGTTTTTACATATTTTAAAAATTATTATTGTAATTATTGTTAAGATTACATTCAAGTAAATCTTAATATTAGAAATTATCTAATCTTGAGGCTTACCAAAAATATTTTATATTTTATTTTCAGAGCCTTATTTTTGATGATAAGCGTTGATAGTTCTTTCAGTGTCAAACATAAACATGAATACGTTATCAAAATTCAAAAATAAAATTATAGCAATTCGATTTTTTATTACCTTTTTTTAATATAATATTGCAATTAAATCAAGATTAGCCTTTTTAAATCCTAATTAATAATTTAATAATTCTGATACAACTCACAGAATTGCATCGAAATAATTCAACAAAGCAAATTTAGAAATAAGTTAGGTAACATCACTGGATTAATGAATACGCCAAAAATAAAAATGTAATAGAGTTATTACAGCATAGTTACAATATCTTAAGTTCTCAAAAGCCTTTAGTTGACGTAGTTGACGTAATCGTAGTATTTGGAACAAGATTGCTTTTTGACATGAATCCGTTACCAGAACTAGAATATCCCGTAGCTCATTTTTTTAATATTTTATTTATTGTTTAAAAGTCGGAAGATTTTGAATAATTTTGAAAATATAATATATATATATATATATATATATATATATATATATATATACAGTAGAGCGTCGATTATCCGAACAAGTCGGGACCGACCCTAGTTCGGATAAGCAAAAGTTCGGATAAATGGACAGACAATTTAAGGGATGTTCCTTACTTTACTAAAACCTCCACACTTTATCCAGGCTTAGGACTGGCAACACCCTTTTGTGCTGGCGTGTTTAAAAATTTCTTTTTATTTTTCTTCTTATTATTATTTAAAATTTTCTTTCTTTTTTTTATCATTATCTGAACTCCAAAAATTTTTTTGAGAGAAATAGGCTGTTCGGATAATTGGAAGTTCGGTTAATTGAAGTTCGGATAATCGGCGCTCTACTGTATATATATGTTTATTTAATCCAATGAAGAAAGATTTTAATCGGAATCATCTAGAAGAAAAGATATTTCTAATTATCATTAATTGCTTTAATATGCTAAGTAAATTAATTTTAAAACAAAGAAGATCTAAATGCTAAATTGTCAGTAATTGTCACTTTTTATGAATTGATTTTAGTTTTTTCTGTATGATTTTTCTTTGTTTTTCTTCATAAGTCACAGAATATAATTTCGCGGAATTGTCCTCTTTGGTTTCCAGCATTTATATGAAAATAAGCCTAATTTATATAGAAATACTTTATGAAATCAGAAACGCATTGAAATTACCAGATGTCGTTAGACGAGCTGTAGAGATTAAACAACATATTTTTTTTGTTGTTGCTTTTGTTTTAAGATTGAGGGGGATTTGTTAGAAACAAATTATTTTTCTTTTCTTTTTTAATTACGGAGCCAAGAAACATTTAAAAAAAAAAAACCAAAACCTTGAACCAATCGCCACAACTGGAATTGAGGTGAGGAGTCAGACAAAAATAAATGACCTTCTACCGAATGTAATTTTGGGGCAAAGATTATATTTGTTATATTTAATCAGAATTCTTTTAATGTTTCATTTGATGTAACTGTGCCCCAATCCATCATTTTTGAAATGGAGGATTTATTCTTATTCCCCTAAATAATATTGTAAAGTTTCCAATGTATAATACGATATCGACATTTACATGTAATGTTAATTAAACCCAAGCCTCAGGAAAACAAAAAACAAAAAAATCATAAACTAATTTTGTGATTTTGATCCTTGTAGCCATTTTACACTGGAAACTTGCTTTTTCTTTATCTTTTTTTAATTAAATGTGTGTTGTTCCTTTCGATTTGTACAAAAACTTAAAAATGTTCTTTATTTTTTCTTTATTTTGTTAGATATTGTAAGATACTGCCAGGTCAAAACAATTCACCATAAAATGTAACTTATACTAAAAAATATTATTTATTTGTGAGAGAAATGAAAAAAAGAAGAATTAAACGTAATTTAAAAATCGTTAAATTAGAAATTAGAAATCACTTTTTTTGCAACAACGTTAACTTGAAATTAGATTCTTATAATCGTAGTTTGACTGAAGTTTCATTTAGAAACAATTTTCAAATCCTCACACTTTGTAAAAATAATATAAAAACAACAGACACGTTAAAATGCAATAGATTTCAAATTTCTTTTGGTTTTGTTTTCACCTCGCAGTATTAATTTTGGAAGAAAAACCTTAAAATTCTTGTAAATTTCAAGTACCATTACTTTATTATTTTAATTTGTTGATAAATTGATGATCTTAAATTTCACAAAAAATTTTAAGACAAACATTTTTAATGTTATTTCTGATGCAATTTTAACCTATGTTCAAATTTTATCAAAAGCATCAAAATTTCGAAAGGAGACTGAGCTTAAATTGTCAGTGCAATTCGTTTTCCCCCAACATCTTTTATGAAATTTTGAGGACGGGAATTTTCGTTTGCAGAATAAGAGATGTGGTAGGAGGGGAGGAGGGGTAATTTCCTTTGAAAGAAAACATTTGGGTTAATAATAGAGCAAACGAAATCATCTTAGGCTCCTCCTCATAAAGATATTTCTTTTTTTATCATTCCAGTTCTTTTTTTTCTTTTGAATTGATGGAATCTAAAATATTATTTATTTGTCAAGGAAACTGCTTCATAAAAATAACTTAATATTAAATGAATAAAATGATTGATAAAAGGGCAATAGAGAAATTTAGCCTCTATATTTTATCTTGATCTTCAATACGAAGCAGTCAACTCTTGTCTTTTCAAGAGAAATTAACATCTTCAAAATCAGTAGGCAATTGGAAAGTGGATTTTAGCAGTGGTTAAAACAAGCTCAGTTTCTTGTATTTTATTTTATTTTATTTTTTTCTTTAATTGATGAAATAATCTGGGATCAGTTCAATTCAATCACCTGTCCATGTATTTTTTTAATGGACAGTTCCTTGGTTAAAATAGTTTGAATTTATAAAAGACGACTGTGTTTCTGTAGGGGATTGTTGTTCATTTCAGATTTCTGTGGAGGATTAATTAGATGGCCAACAATAAAACTGACCTATGCTTTCTTTCTGTGAAATGCTCCGTAAAAGCTTAAAATCCACTGTTACGTTGACCTAGCAGAAAGAAAATATACATCTGTATCATTATTAGCCACCTAACGGTGGTCTACAGAAATCTGAACCCGACTTCATATATTCTCTAAAAATTAAGAAATCCAGTGAATATTATAATGGGGATAATTATCGCTACAATTGTTGAAAATTCAATCCACTGTTCAGTGTTACTATTTTTATTTTTGTTTCGTAGGTTGTATCAATCCAACTTACGTCACTTCCGTTCCCCTAAACTGAAAAAACTAAAATAATTTTTTTGTAACTATATAATATTCATTTATAATCAGGAAGTACATAAATACCTACAGTAATAAACTTACTAAGTACTTTTAATGACAGCATATTTCTAATGGTAAATCTTATGCAGTAAACGAAGAGCTTTTGTTTTTAAAAGTCTAGAGTATGATAATTAACGGTATGAACTATAAAGTAATTGAAAATAGTTTATAATTACTATATATATTATTAATTTATTTAACTCACACATTAAATTTTATTTATTAGCTGTTTTTTTTTCTTTAATGTTTTAAATTCTTGTAAAAACCCTTTCTGTGGAGTTTCAGCAAAATACAATCCTCGGAAATTGATATTTGAAAATATGTAATTCGAAGAAAAATTATAGTAATTATATATTTTCTAAATTTCCGAAGGCGTCTATTCCTGAAATTTCAGAGATAAGGAATTTTATAAGAATTTGAAATACGAGAGGAAATAAAACAACTGCAAAACACTATTTAATGTTTGTATTTACATAAATTAATGGTAAACATTATAATTATGAAGTAGTCTACTTTCACTAATTACTTTGTAATATGGAAAAAAACAAAACAAAAAAAAAAACACTTAACTGATAAAACTTGAGTTTTGTTTACTGAATAAGAATTAGCTGTTATTAAATATGCTGTCATTTTTTGTGAATTTTAATCAGAAGTAACTTTTTTTTTCTTACAATATAGCAAAATTTATGAAAGGGAAAGCATTTTTATTTTCATTTGAAAGTGAATTTATTTTCTAAGACTTAGTACTTAGAGACTTTGAAGTGAAAATACGTACTGAAATACTACTTTAATAAATGCAAGCATTTTTTTTAAAGTGAATACCTTTAAAACAAGTGCTTTCTTTTAATATGCTTGTTGTTTTTCTTACGTATTTTTAAACTTAAAAATGATACACGTACGAAACAAGACATTTATGTCTATGAACATCTTTTAAACGTTCTTTCATCCTAAAACACTGGTTAGTCGTAAGATCTGAACAGTTTTAATCTTATTATTTAAAAATGATTAAATCTTATTATTTAAAAATGATTAAATCTTATTATTATTTGAAATCTTATGGATCTTATTATTTGAAATCCAATTTACAAAAACAAATATTTTGTTTTCATCCATCATCAAATGTCGTAACTGTTTCCAACAATTGTGTGGATATTAATAATCAAGAATCTTTAAAAAACAAAAAAACAAAAAAACAAACAAAAAAACTTTTGAATTAATGTTAATTTTAGAACGATTTTCTTAACGATGATTGAATTGGACTGATCTGACTTATGTTATAAATCAAATGAACAAAAATTCTGAAGAAAGACGATTGAAGCATTAGGGTTAAAAAAAGTCTCATACTTCTTAAAAAAAAAAAAAAAAAAAAGAGCTGGGAATTTTTAATACTAAAAAATTGATTTAGAAACTATCAATTTTTTATTATTCAAAATTTTCAGCTTTTTTTTTATAACCATTATTATTGTTATTGGGGTTGTAAGCATTACTGAAGTAAAAAAAATCTTCAAATGTATTTCTACGTCTTGCAATAATTCCTTTTCTAACATCAGGAAAAATTGCCTTGAATTTATTTTTGTGCAGGGGCAGTATTTAATAACGGCTGGTTCCAAGAAAGATTTGAATTGAAATCTAAAAAATTGCCCAAAAAATTTTGTATTATTTGAAATTCGTTTCTTTCTTTGTTGGATATTTGCAATCACGTCTTCAAACGGAGGTCAGAGTACAAGTAGAATTCCAATGAGGAATGATTAGATTTTAGCCATATGATGGCCTATCTAGGGCATGTGGGAGCGCACGTTATAGATGGCCCTCGCTTATCAAAAAAAACATTGTCTCTCATCGTACAAAAGGTACAAAGGTCGGTGTACATCGCAGTTTTAATTAATCGGGGACTTCCGAATTTTGCAGCGTCTAATAAACGATAGTTTCCATTAGATGCGGCGATATAAAGATTATCCAGCAGCCCGCGGGATTATCACTAGATTTACGAACGAACGAGACAACTGCCTCAAGAGGATTAAGACGAAGAGGGCATTTCCACCCACGATCAGAAGCTCAGAGAATAGTTTCACTTGAAAAATCCTTCTTACAAAGTCATGTTACCACTATTTCTTCTTTCGGGAACATTCTTACCTCCAAGAGATCTATCAAAGAGAGAATGGATATTTGTAATGTAACTTTAAATGTGTTTTAGTGAATGTGATCTTTTGCTATACTAGTAACATTTTTAACACAATAAACTATTAACGAAAAATTAAAAAAAAATAAAATAATAAGAAATCATTTTATAAATAAAGTTAATTCTCCACTCTCCATTCCAGAGAGAAAAATCCAAAGAACAAGTGTCAATTAATAAATTTATTTTTCTTTTGTTTTTCTATTTCTTTTTTTAATTTCACATTATTTTTAATGTCTTTGTCTGTATTTTGCAACGAGGGATTTTTAGGCAGATTTCAGTCTAGGAAGGAAAACAGCCAACAATTTAGCTGTTCGGATCTGGTCGACTTGTCAAGCCTCCCTGCTCAGCTGATATCGCCCGAACTGGATTCGCCGAATTGTCAAGGTGCCTGAACTAGGTTCGAATCCCGGAACTGGCTTATCGTTCTTTTATATTCGTTTCTTTCTAAGCTGGAAAGAAACGAATCTGGACTGATATAATCTGGACTGTTCCCTTATAGGTCAACGATTTATTTGGCAAAATTAATTAATTTTATTGGCAATTAATTAATTCTAATTAATTTTGCCAACAATTACCGTCTCTTGTTAAGGCGAGTGGCTCACATTAACAATAAACTCCTCAACATTGAATTCAAGCAAAATTTGCTTAGTTTAAATGTTTACTACTAATAATAAAGTCATATTTCCCAGTTAAGGGAAGTCGTAGCAATTAAAAGCATTATCTTCGTTAATAAAGGGTTTGAAGTTTTCGAGTTTTTCCGAAGCTATAGTTGACGATCCAATATAAAATGGATAAGTAATACAAAAAAGCTGATGCAGATGTATAGTTTAGTTTCAAACAAAATCATTTATAATATAATGATTTATAAAATAATAACATATTATTTCATTCATATGTCTTGTCATATGTATCCTTTTTAAGATTTAAAAAAATCGAAATAAAACAAACAAGCAAAAAAAAACCTGCATATTTTGCAGAAGGCCTTTAGTTTTTTTACTAGATTTTGAAAAAGTGAATATTTTTCAAAAACGATAGATGATTATTTTCAACAGTAAAAGTAGTTATCTATCATTTATGAAAAATATCAGTACTGTTCGGTTGGCTGTCTTCTGTCTGCATAAAAATCTCGTTGTAAATTTAAACAGCTTTATGTAGATAACTAAGTATACGAATCATTTCTTTATTTGTTTCTTGAGTAAAACGTTTTGTAAATAATTTCTCAGATTGTTTTTATTGTAAAAATAATAATAAAAAAGTTATGTGGTTTATTTTAAGAAAAGATACTTTTTGATTTTTGTTATTCTTTTAAATGTATGGTAATATTATTATTTGGATATATAAATAAATTAGATAAGGGAGACTTGAATATTAAAAAAAAAAGGTCAGTTTTACTGTGATATGTTTCAAACTAATAATAATAATAAAAAAAATGAACTGTGAATTTGTTTCTTTTCTTGCCTAACATATCTTGTTTGAAGTCCTTGTGTTTTTTAAGGCAAGAATGTGTTCTTCACTGCGGGTGTTTTTTGTTTTTGTCTGTTTTTTTTTCTTCTAATAATTCCCTACCTCCGAAAACCTGACTCAAATCAATCGAAACTACAAAAATAAAAACAAAAAAAGAAAGAAAGAAAGAAAACGCCTTCAATTCAAGGATTACGTGTTTCAGTGAAGAAACGACATTGGAAGTGGACTAACGGAACTGATCGAAGGGATTTAGACTGTGAACAGAACAGTTATGTTAAGACGAAATAAGACTTTGTAATTATGTGACTTTACAAATAAAAAAAAAAAAGTTCTGTGGCTTCACCACCCCTTTATAAGAAACCTTTTCCTAAACCAGTGGAAACTGAAAATATGTGAATGTTGGAAAAAAATGTTAATATTATAAAAGGTAAAAATAAATTTTCATTTTTTTTTTTCTGATAAAAGTTGTTGAGAATTATTTCATTTTTTTTCTATTTTCAGGGAAAAAAAATAAAAAAAACTTCTGAGATTCTTTATACTTATTTCCAAAAAAATGTCTGTTTATTTTTTCATGTTTTTAATGAACAAAAATATGAAAAGGATTAAAATATTAGCACTGTTTTTTTTTTTTCACTGTTTTTATTTGCAATTTGTTTTTGTTGAGAACTGTAAAAATCTCTAATGTCCATTTTTAATTCTTTATTTCAAAGATTATATTGTATTTTTTTATATGAAATTGATAATACAAAATGAATAATTTACAGTGCATTTTGAACTGACTGTAGACCATTGTTAATTTGCTAACAACAATGTTGCTGTTGTTCCGTTAGATCACCATCACAGTGATTGTTCATTGTTTTGAGGACCTAAAATAGCAACCATTAACATTGCAGTATTAACAATGATCTACGGATATCGGAGACTGTAATAGAAGTTGGAGCAAAGACTGTAGGAGGGCGTGATTGAGATTTTTTGAAAGGAAAAAAATAAATTTCACAGGATTTTTTTCTTTGATTGTTTCTTTACAAGAGTAGGCTTACAAGTTATTTATAAGACATAACATTACGTAAACATTGGGATGGTTTTAGATCTTTTGACGGTTCCTTGCCATGGAATTCCCTCCAGCAACAAAGCGGAACCGTTTGTATAGAGATTTTCCAGTATTCTAATCTCCCAAAGCCAAATAGCTTAAACTACACTTAACAAATTTGAAATATTAAGTAATGACCATAGAGACTAAAAACAACAATTCCTTCTTTAGAATTCTACCGTTTCTTATTTATTTTTACGGTATTGAGCAGTAAATCGTTAAAATTATCAACGCCGAACTTCTCTTAAATTGAGTGATAACTTACAAACATTTTGGATTGAAGGCTTAAACCCATTGTCATTTTGTTGACGTTTCAATCGCAGTTTTGTATTGCTGTTGTTCTATGGTAAGTCTTAGCAACCAATAGCTTAATATTATATATTAATCTTATGACCGTTGTTAATTTTATAATTTTTATTTGTTTATTTATTTATTTATTTATTTATTTTATAAAAATCCTTATCTTTTTACTATTTAAAAATTTTCTCCTCTTTAGAAGGAAATTGCAAGGTTAGAACTCAAGTTGATCAGCCAAAAGTTAATAGCACAAAGGTGTGTGGAAAAACGAAAAAAAAAGGATGTAAACATTTTATAAAATTGTCTAAATTCTGTTCAAAAATTTACTAGCAATTGTTTACAGTGTCATATCCGTAACCGAGAAATGTTGATTACCGGTGTAGTTCCTGCTTTTGCCTCTACCTTTTAGCGTGACAAACCAGAAGTTTGTAATACGTTTTTGGTTTGAAGAGAAAGAGAAACCCAAGAATACCTTTCAAATCAATTATATTGATCAGTAATCGATAATTTAAATAATAAAAGCATTGCAATGAATTCTATGCTTTTGAATAAAACATGGGTTAAGCCTAATTTTAGAATTCAAAAACGCCGAAGTAATTCGAAAAATATAATTAAAATTCCTTTAAAAAATGTTTTTTAAAAAGTGAAAACAAATGAAATAACACTAAGTTAAATAAACTTTTTTACTAAAAAGTCCAATGCTACTAGCATATTAAAATCACTTTAACGTGTGCTTAAAAGTTAAAAAGTCATGAAATCAATAAAAAGGCCTACTCACAAGTTTAAAAAACACTAAATATTTAAAAAAAATCCAGACGTTTCATCCAGTGCCACGGTACTTTTTCAATGGGAAATTTAAATACATTTTCAATTGGAATTTGCTAATGAGATATATTTCTCAAGATAAATAACATTTTATTTGATATTATTATAGTAGGGATTTCCTTTAGCAGATCGAGGCCACTTTAAGTGTATTTGATTTAAGTATAATTTGTAACCAAAGGATAATGTAAGTCCCTTCAATCTATAATGAAAAGAAGATAAATGGGTTCAAAAAAACAACGTTTCAGTGTTACATTAGTTGTAGTGTGGATGTAAGCAGTCATCTGTGATCTGTACAACTATTACAGTAGGAAACGATAGGAACGAACAAGATCGCTATTGTTTTTGGTATATAATAAACCCATTGGTAAATGGTTTGGGAATTCTTACTTGAGTTTTTAGTAGTTTGACTCAATATCAAGGCCTTATTAATTTTCTGACAAATCGACTCCATAGGACAGAGCTCAGGAAGGCTTAACGATTCATTAAGCACTGCTACCATGCTGTGTTCTTTACCCAAAGAAGCTGAATGTTTCGTAATATTCTGTTCACTATCAATTTCAGTCACTTTTGTTAAAGTTGGCGCGCAAACTATCATTTGTGGGAAATAAATAGAAATTCATCCGCAAATAGTATTAAAAATAGTTATAAATTTGTAAAACAAAGAAACGAATAAAAAAATAAAAAAGATTCTCCATTCAAAACAATGAAAATACAATGTCCGTTTATGAACTGAACAGTTTTTACTTCAGATAAAAAGAATATTCAAAGAATAATTGAAAAGGTATTCTAATTTTTGTGGCATCAATGCTTTGAATAGAAAATAATGCATATTTAAACAGGATCTGAGGCGAGACTTGGGGAGGCATTTGCGCTTGCCCAGCACATTAGATAAAGCAAATTTAAACATTAACAAAAAAAGAAAAATTTGGTGAATTTCACAAAAATTTGCCAAAGTAACAGTAATTTAAAAAGAAAAATTAAAAACTACATTAGGAACCCCAACAAGCCCTTCAAGGCATTTAACACAAGGCGGCCGCATACTTAAGCTTCTGAAAGAAATCAATGGCTGACTATGACAGTATTTCACTCAATGACTGAAGATCAGTTCCGAGACAGAGGATTCTTATTAGTAGGCCTACTTATTACAGGTTTTTAAATGAAATTCCTAAAATTAAAAATCTATTCAAAATAAGCACTATTTGAATATGATGTAGATTAAAAAATATATCTTTAATCTTCGTCTATATTTCATCTTAAAGTGGCAAAAGATTTCGTCAGGACAAAATTTGAGGAGAAAAACTGTCTCTTCCTCCTCAAAGCCGTTATAAATACAATTTCTCATTTACAGCACCAATAATACAATTTCCAGCACCTACAATACAGGAGTAATTAAGTAATTACATGTTAATAGGACTGGCTAACACAATAATAATAATAATATATATATATAATAAGACGAGAAAGAAAAATACATATCACCTTACTATATTATTAATATTGAATAAAACAATGAACAAGATACATACAAATAATTTTATTAACTTTTAATGTTTTATGTTTGGCTACTTTAAAAGTGACATAGAAAACAAAGAAAAGAAAATATTGGCTAATTGATTTTAAAAGTTATTTGTATGCATCTGGTTCATTGTTTTTTACACAATAGTAATAGTGTAGTAAGGTGATATGTATTCTCATTATTGGCTTAAAATTGTTTTTTCAGCAAGTCGACACGTATTTTTCATTTTTGTCTGAAAATTTTAATTCAAATTGTATTCATAACGGCTTTGAGGAGGAAGACAGAGTTCTTCTTCTCATATTTTGTCTTAATGAAATCTTTTGCTGAAAAAGATGAATTATAGACGAAGATTAAAGATATATTTTAATAAAATAATTTAACGTGTGACTGAGAATGCATACAAGTAATGACCAATAACGCACTTTTTAAACGTGAAAAAATAAAAAAGTATTGACCTGTTTCAGATACCCTTTAAAACGGTATCTATCTTCAGAATAAAACACAAAGGAAATAAACAGTTAACAGTTTTTTAAAAAAGCAGACAGGAACCAATAATCAGTCGCTGCTTGCTTTTTTAAAAAAAAACTGTTAACTGTTTATTTCCTGTGTGTTTTATTCTGAAGATAAATACTGTTTTAAAGGGTATCTGAAACAGGTCAATACTTTTTTATTTTTTTAATTTTTTCATGTTTAAAGAGTGCATTATTGGTCTTCATTATTAGTATGTTTTTTTTTTTTTCTTTTTTTTTTTCAGTTAACAGAAGATTGTGTTGTGTATAATGTAGATGTTTAACAAAGGGGTTTGATTAGAAAAGAGCTCTCAATGATTACCGTAATTTGCATTCAAAAGGTCCCAAATTCCATCAGTGTTATGGCGGTCGACAACATAGCGTGAAATTTTGATATTTTGCTTTTTCTCCATTTAAGTTTCTTCCAGTTTTGATCTTTTTGAAAGAACTCTCTATAGTGAGAATAAAACTGTTTGAAAGATTTCTGTACGACTGTTCTCTTACTCCGGAATAGTCAATAAAAAAATTAGGTCTTCAATTTTTATTTAATCTTTTAACTATTTTTTTAGGTCTTTAATTATTTTTAAAACTACGATGGCGGTTTGCGGGAAACTTTTTCTTGATTTTAAATTCATTATCTTTGTTATAATTATCATTATTATAAAAATTATCATTTTTAATAATATCGGAGTTGAAATTTAGAATTCAAGAATTTATTTATTTTTTTTTTTTTTTTTTTATTGCTGATTTTTGTTGATAGTTTTAATTAACTTTTTTTTAGGCCATTTCTCCTAGGAAAGTTAGACTAAAAAAAAATCAGTGAGTATATAGATATGTTGTTCCCTATCCCCTACAACTTTTTGACCCAGTAAAGAAGGTTTCTTAAAACTTGTCCCGTTGTTTAAGATAAAGAGAATATAAACTTTTCGTAGAGTTCCTTGTTGATTAATTTGCACACAAGAATAATAAAATTGCTATAAAAAAAGGCATGACAACCGAAACAATGCGTATTAACCCGTTTAGTAATCTTCTGATATTTTAAAATTATTGGATTTAGGTAATGTAAACAAGTTTTTGTGATTTACAATTATTTTTTTCCCAGACATGACAATGTGTATTTTTTGTAATAAGTGAAAATTGTCATTTAAAAAATAAACTGAAGATTTTTATTCGTAAAACAATAATTTACGACTTAAAAATAATAATAAAAAAAAACATCGTAAAAAAATGGGCGTTGAGTTCTTCGTTGTTATTTAACGAGATACATTATTAATTCGTAAGAAGTTAATCTTAGTCAAAAGATCTGTAACAAACTTATTACACCTGATCTTCTTGATGGAATTGTTTTCTTCTTCTCTTAACATTTTCCTTTTATAAAAATAGATTCTTTCCTTCATTTCCTTGTATTCTTTTCGATTGCAACGATAAGAAATAAATGGAGTGATATATTTCCAAAATAATGAATAAATTTAGAAGAATTACTAAGAAATCGAAAGCTTCTACTTATAAGAATATTTGAAAAAAGAAGAAATATTAGGCAGTGAAAAATTAAAGCTTTAAAATTAAAGATTTGTTTCGAGTGCCAATCACATGCAAAATCTTTGCTGATTTCAAAACAGATAATATCAAATCAAAAAAAAAAAAGTCTTTGAACAAAAAACATTATTTCTTGTTCTGAGAGTTGTAATTGGTTAAGATTTAGGGATGATTTTACAGTCTAACAGATGGATGTTGACAATCTCGTTTGCGTGAGAATTACGGAAAACACGAGATCTGGCCATTAGCCTCTTCAGCAGGTCTCAAGGAATTTAGTATTTTGAATATCTGTCACTAGGAAAATGCTACCTAATGAATTTATTGTTTGCTTATTGACTGTTTTCAATTTATGAAAACTATATTAAAATGTAGTAAAAGTCTCATGCATTTCCCCGTATTATAATTCATTTAAATATTTTAATATTTTGTGAGAAGACATGGATAGAGGTTATTCTCGCGTAAATTACGTGAAATCACGAAAATACGAGATCGTCAACATCCATCTGTAAGTCTGTTGGGATGAGAATCGCAGAGAAAGATCAGCCTTAAAATTCAGTCCGTCTTTCCTAACATATTTAAGTTAGCAAATACATATAAAGAAGAACTGAATTGTAAGGAATACAAACCTCTAGGAAGCCTTCTTGCAATTAGTTCAAATCAGATGCACCTATTAATACATTGAAGCAAAGTGAAGTGGGAATGCCGAATTTTAAGGTTAAAAATATCATTACAAGTAGATATTACTACAAGTAAACTTTCACTGTACTTCATGCTTATAGCGTTTACTATAAGGTTTATCATAAGTTTTTCGATCGTTTAAAGAAATTTTAAGGTAGGCCTATTTGTATTTTGTTTTGAAATTTGAAATGTATTTTTAGAAAAGAATTTTCAATTAATAACAAAAAAAGAAACATTTATAAGGTTTTAATCTAATTTCAGTTTGTGGCTGGAGTTTACGGGACTCTTTGATAAAAATTTTTCCTTTGTATCAAAGTAACTGTGCCAGAAAACCTTGGATCGGAGATATTCAATAGATTCTGTCTCCATTTTTTTAATCTAAGTTTTATCAATAGCTGAAGGCATTGAATCTTGATCAGACCAAATCTCTTGTTCTAGATATCGATTGACATTGAGGAAGAGGGTTTTTTTTTTTCTTTCCCTAAAACCCTAAGGAATTAGCAGACACCCACACAGATAAAAGAAAAAAGCATTATTTGAATTAAACAAATAAAAGTCACTTTTATTCAAGTCGATGTGTACGAAATCTTTTTAGACATAAAATAATTCATGTTTTCTTTTTTTTTTAGTTTCAAAATTGAAGAGAAATATATTCCAAAAGATATCGTGAAACGTGATGATTCTATTACTGTATTATAACCTCCTATATTTGCTTAGCCATTATTATATTTATGTAAATTAAATAATACTAAATTCCAATTAACCTATTTGTTTTTTAAAATGCATTTTCTCGAATAATATCTGAATTTCTGAATCAGGTTCCAGGGCTTTCTGTTTGTTTATTTTTCCAAGATTTACTTTAAGACGAGTTCATGAGATTAAGAGTTTGGAGTAGTTTGTAGATGTGAGATTGATTAGTTTACTTGTGATATCGTAAAATTATTGATATTATTCAAAAAATTTAAATTAGCTAATGAAATTCTGTATATGAAAAATGTCATTAAAGCAGTCACATTAGTTCTAATTATGTTTTTCAGACTTAATAATCGATCATTAGCAAGCACGAAGAAATTGGTTGCAGTATTTCAGTTTTGTTGGTTTTTTTTTTGTTTTTTTTGTGTTTTTTTTTTTATTGCTAGCGGAAGGACCCGGCACTGTCCTATACATAAGTGACAAAGAAATAAACCATAAACCTACAAACCTCATTTTTTGCCTATTCAAACCTTTGAATAGATAAACAGATAGATGATAGATAGATATTATTATTATTATTATTCACGCTTAACTAATTAAGTTAGAAATATTTACTTAGAATATATGAAATTACATAAAGGAACAAAAGTAATAAAATTTGAATGGTAAAACGTTTCACGAAATGTCGCCAAAAACTTAACGACTTTAACCAAACGTCTGTCGTAGATGCCCGTTGGCGCGAGAAAAAAAAATGTCTTCTTATCCCTGTTCCCCAGGGAATACGGAAATGTCTTATACTTTTAAAAAAACACAATTTAACCATCTACAAAACTCAGGAAACCGCAACAAAATTAATGGAATGGTTCAAAAACTATAAGCGATAATTTGTGTTAAAGCATAATAATGAAAAGATGCACCAATTGCTAGTTTTCAATTTTCAAAAGCGCCTTTATTTACTTCGTCCAATCGCTGTGAAGTTTTTTTGAAGTGTTTTCTTCACTGCTTGGGCTATATAAGGTGATAAAGTGATGCTAATGTGGCTATAAATAATCCCTTGCCACACCTTCTATCCAATATAGAAAACAACATTCAAATTTGTTTGCGTTTCGCACATTGTATAGATAAAGATGTATTGAGGAAAACTGGAGAAAATGGTGGTTCACATTTTCGACGATATACAACAAATAATAACTTATATATTACAATAACTTATATATTATATTATTATATTAACGAGAAAAGAAGACTCAATCATCTTGCTTCCATCGTAAGAGGATTTGTGCTCCGTTTTTGATATTTTTCACCCCCTAATTTATATTAACTGTGTTTCGTACTTAGAAAAATCTAAAAAAAAAAATACTTTGATAACAAAATTACTTGCCAATTTATAAGGCAAAATATATTTTGATCAGATAGAAAAGAGGGTAAATAAATTGTTTTAATTACTAGATTACTTCATCTTATATTCATTATTTTTACTGTAGGCTAAATGTAATTTTTTTTTTATTCGAACCTTAACTTTTTTAATTTAATTATTCTTATTTGGACCCGAAATGGAAATATCCTAGAAAATTGAAACGTTTTATTAGAATTGCTTGATTTGAAACCCTTGATTTTAAAAACAAACATCTTAAGGGTTTTTATTAAGTATTGAAATAAAATTCATCTTTTTTTTTTTGTCTTTTAAACAAAATATCTTCTGGTTTTCCTTCATTATTTCTCTTTTCCATTTCCTTTCAAGTAAATATCCAATAAGAAACTTATTACTCCATTATTCCTCGCGTTTTGCCAATGAATTGTCAATGAATCCGTTGTTCTTAAGGTACTTGAGAATGTAGTTAGATAGATAGGTAGATACAGGGTGGTCCTGAAATAACACGTAAATTTTTGAAGGCCCGATGCAACTTAGCAGAATAATGAAAAAAGTCCACAGGAACATGCATTCCTATTTATTATTCAGATATTACAGAATGATTAACACATACATAGGCTATGGTTTAGCCACTATTAGATGGGGTGTTCGAAGTGTCCTCCACCAGCAGCAAGACATGCCTCACACCATTGTCATGAGGAATGTCGCACACGCTCAAACATCGTTCACTTCCATCCACAATGCGGTTACTCACTGTTAGTATATTGGGAATAGCTATAGTGTACACTAGCGTTTTCAGATAATCCCAGAGAAAAAAAATCCTTACACCGTTATCCTGTTGTTGCTGGTGGAGGTCACTTCGAGCACCTCATCATTAGCTATATTTACATGTTGCTTTATTCAGATGTTTCAGAATGATTATTTCAGCATACATATTTATATAGAGTTCTTTCGTTATTTCGCTGTGTTGTATCGGGCCTTCAAGTTTGGTCAATCATTTCGGTGTATTAAAGTAAATTATTCACACAGCAAAATTTACTTTAATTGGGAAATTAGTTCGTAATCTGAATGTTAGCTTTATATTGCAGCTTGAAAACCGCTAAAACCCCGACGACAGTGTTAATTTGTGAATATTGTAACTTACATTGCAAAACATTATGTGGTCGTGTTACATTTCTATTATATCGATAGAGATTTCCATAAAAGGCTAAAAGATGTCTTAGAAAGTATTCAGTAATGAAACATTTCACTCACTCTGTTATTCTTCAGGTCACACATTTATGTTATTCAGGTCATATTTATTTATGATGTTCAGATCACATATTTATGTTACTTTTATCATCAGCATCTAATAAACCGAATTTCATTTCAAATATTTAACTAAGAGGAAGTTTTTGTATTAAAATGAAATGAAGATATTCTAGAAACTCAATGTCGAACTCAATTGATTGTATAGTTATGATGGAATGAATGAAGGTTCAAGATTACCTAGATAGCAATGATTTTATCTTGAGAACATTAATTCATCTTACTGTTATTTCAAAACTTGAGGTACAAAATAATTAGAATCTTCGGCAGTAATCTAATTCCCAAGCTTTTCACTTTTTTTCTTTTTTTGATTCTCAACCTTTTCGGCATCGTTCCCTTCCCCTGAACATTAAAAAAAATTCATTTGTCTTCTCCTCCTAGAAACTTAATCGAATATTTAAAGTAATCGTTCACACAAGTAAAAAAAAAAAAAATCATGACTAAGTTTTGACTCTTGCTTTTGAATTTTCCAAAGAAGCGCTTAGTTTGAGAACTACTGGTTTAAATATCACATTGTGTAACCACTACAACTCAATGCCTAAGAAAAGATGGCTGTCAATATACCTATGTGTCAATTTGCACAACGTTCGGTCACTAAACATGCACAACATGTTTAACTCTTTTAAATTTCTTTCAGTTGTCTTAAGACGTCTCTATTCGAGCAATTAGAGAAACCACAAAAAAAGATATCGTTTATCTTCTCCGTTGCTTTCTGTCAATAAGCAAATAGAAAACGTGAGAATTTCGTCTGTTTGCGGATGATTTTATCTGGACGCTGAAGATTAAACGCTTTTGCAAAAGGTTAGAAAGGATTAGATTTTATCACTTTAATCAAGTTAAATATGAGGATATTTTTACCATGTAGATAAATAAAATAGCATATACTATATTTTAATAATACTAAATAAACATACCAAAAAAGATGTATACAGTTATTACTTGAATATTTTTATTTATATTTTTCTTATAAAAATATTTAGTACAAAACAAACTGCTGCTTCAATATTGTATTTATAGCTGCATTGAATTACATGATTTTCAGTTAAACTTTGTGCCTTCTATCACTCACTCTGTATTCCTGAATGTGGGTTTGAATCTCGGCGTTTAGATGTTTCTGTTTTCTTTGTTTGTTTCTTTCCTTTTGTATTACGATTTATTGAGCATAATAATCTACAATTTCCCCTACCTTAAAGCTGAATGGCGTAAAGTCAGCAGGCCCAGACGTTGGAACCAAAGCAAGTAACCATTGTAAAAATTTATTTATTTTTTTATTTATTTATTTATTTATTTATTTATTTATTTATTTATTAATTTATTTATTTATTTATTTATTGCCTAAACTTTAAATTTATATTTAGAATTTTAACATTACTATTTTTAGACTTCTTTTCTGAAAGGATTTTATAGTAATTAATAAGTAAGTTTTATGGCGGAGTGCACGAAACTTCAGCTAACTTTGATGAGTGCAGTTTGGACTGAGCTAAAAGTAGTGGGGGGGTGCTGCTCCAGAAAAATTTTAGCCTTTGTTTTAAAATTGTGTGAAAGGAAACAAACATGTATAAAAAGAAATTTATCGAGTTTCTGAATAAATTTTCTTTTTGTAGATGTTTGTTTCCTTTCACACAATTTTAAAACAAAGGCTAAAATTTTTCTGGAGCAGCACCCCCCACTAATTTTAGCTCCGTCCAAACTGCAGTCATCAAAGTTAACTGAAGTTTGATGCACTCCGCCATTAGGATTTCATTTCTTGGTGAATAAAAAAGTCATTTAAGTCAAATAAAAGTAAAAAAAAGAGAGATTAGAAATTAGGAAATATATTTATTTAATAACAACTTTAAGCCTCAGTCATCTAACTGCTTATTAGAGACCTTAAAAAGACTAAACTTGAACTGGTAGAATGTTTATTTTTTAAATGAAAAGTAATAGACTTTTTCAGTTTTATAACTTTGCATACATAATGTTGTTTTTAATTCAACGTATAATGTTGATTCTCATTATAACTTGTACGGTAAGCTTTAATAAAATATGTATGGTTCTCTTAAATACGATAGTGAATGTAATACGTTTGTTCGATTACAATCCTAATGAGCTACTGGAAACGCAGCTTGGAAATAAATAAAAAAATTAATAATAAAAAAAAGAAATTAAAAACGTTTTCTTTTTACGCCAGTCTGTCTCTGTATAGAGGATGGCTTTTTTTTTTTTTTTTTTTTTGTTATTAATTGAGATTTCCGTTTAGGCAACCGTATTTCAGAGGTTGTTTGCCCAATGTCACCACTCGCTGATAGGTATTCTTATGCTGTAATTGATCTGCTTTGTAATTAGCTGCAATTGGGTTTGTGAATGATAACCCTGGCTGCTTTGTCCCAGGCTTTCGTGAGACAGGTTTGACATGGACGCCATTGACGTCTCTCCTCATGCTGAGTGGGTGGACAGGGGTCATATTTCATTTCAACTCTCTCAAAGGAAATATTTTTATTGCATTGATTTCAAAGTGAATTACGTGAATGTATCTGCTTATTGAAACCCCAGTGAGATTAGATTGAACTCAGATGAAATAAACGTTACTAAGAGAGACAGACAATTATTATTATTATTATTAATGTTTAAAAGGCATTTTTTTTTCAGTCAAAAACTTAAAAATGCACAAAAATAAAGAAAGGTTCTCGCACTCTGAGCTATCATGTCGGCAATCTGGGACAGTTGTTTCAGCCTTATTAGCCTTCTTCAGCCGGATTTACTCTTGATGGAAGAATCTTTCTTTATTATACGCTTTTTTAATTTTTTTCACCAAACAATATATATGCACATTAACTTAATATATTTAGCATTTTTTAAAAGAATCCGCATGATATTTAAAATTATTTTAAATTTTATTGTCCTAATATTTATTTTTTTTTCTTTCCGTTGTTTAGCAAACGTATTTAAGTCGAAAAGTTTAGGTCTATGATAAAAATAACTCAAAAACTACTTTTCCTAAAAAAAAAAAAAAAAAAAAAAAATACAAATTTACTAAAAGATGTTTAGATTATGTTTATTATAAGGAATTTCCCTGTTGACCAACAAATAACGAGCTCCGGATCACAAATCTCCATAATTCAAAGACATTCAATTTCGGTAGACAATATTTCCAAAAATAATAAATAAAAAACCAACAAACCAACAAAACCCAGCCTTCTCTTCTGAGTGGATGTTTTATTTTTTCTTTCTCTATTTTCGATTAATGTCCAAAGAGCATTACTAGTATTTCATAATTTTCTCATTTTTTTTTCTTATCTACTTAGGTATTCGATCACGGCAAGTCCATCTTCGAATAGAAAATCTTTAAATAAAGTCGTCTTTATTTTTTTACAGAAAGGATGTTAAAAGTTCTTCACTTTATATACTTTTAATTTCAAACATTTTAAATTTAAATGCGGATGTTGATTGCGTAATTGTCTATAGATTTTTTTAAATAAACTAGAATATCATTTCACTACAAATATCTTCTTTACTGATTGTCTACAATATTTCGTTTCTTTTGAATAAGAAACTTCTTCAGGTTGAGGATAAGAAACTTTCTTTTTCCTCTATATTTCATTCGTTACGAATACACGAATTTTTTTAATTACAATAATACTAGCATTATAAATTAATTAACATCATGCTAAGTGAATACAAATACTTTTTATTTGAAGTGTTTAAAATACTTTGTTTAAGTCGTGCTAATAATTTAATGCAATTTGGTACATAAAACTGTAGAAGATATTTATAGTGAAATGATGTGTTAGCTTATTTAAAAAATATATACAGACTTTGAGATGATTCAGTGTCTATAGATTGTTTCGCTTTTTTTTTCGTTTGCAGACGACTTACTAAATCACATGTTCCACCTTCGAAACGTCCTATGATTAGCGGAGGAGAAATTCAGGAGTTCATTATGTAATGAAAGTCTAAAATACAAATAAAATGATATTCATATTTTCGTAAAGTATAAAGAAACATTAAAGTGCCTTCAATTCACACATAATAACATCTCCGTTGTAAGCTTTGAACAGCGACCCTTTTTTCTCAAATATCTTGTAATTTCAGATAGTGTAACAAGTAATCGCATAAGTTTTATTAAAGTAATAATAATAATTCCCACCCTATTGGATTCAAGGGAAACTTGGAAAAAGAGAAGCTTTTGAAAAAGTCGTCTAAAATTGAAACTGCAAAATAGTTTGTGGCAATTTTTTTGAATTTTAATGATTACCATGGCGACCCATTCATGGATCCTAATATAAATAGCGGTAATGGAAAAATTTAAATTTTCATGTAATTAGCTGATAATCGCATTTAAAAAGACTTGAAGATTCAGAACCTTATGGGGAGCTGACATTAAACTGTTAAACTACTTATCGAAACAGTTTAAATCTTTCTTTCTTTTTTTTTTTTTTTTGTGATTTAACATTAAAGTACAGTGGGCATTTTTTTTTTCCCCTTATCCTTACCTGCTGGTCCGAAAAACATTAAAATCAATAGATTTTTCTTTTAACAGATAAAAGTAAGTTTCAATTTCCTTGGCTACATAGACTATCATTATTACAGACGAACGGATGGATACGTTTGTAAGTTTCAACTTATTTTCTTAAAGTCTAAAATATTTTGACGCTTCCTAAGCTTTTGTTTATTCTTAACTTTTTTCTCTAATGCCTATTAAGGACTGTTATAAACCTTAGATCAAAGCTATCAGTATAAGATCCTGGATCCTCTGATACTGTGCAGGTATTGACATCGAAAAAAAAGTGGGAACAATTTGATTTTAACGGATGTTCTCCAGGTGGTTACGTTGAATTGCCAATTTAAATGCAATTTTTACCTATTGATTATACGCAGATAAAGGAAAAAAAATTGATTGATAAAATAAAAAAAAGTAATCAAGGTAACGGAATGTTTTATTAAGTAATAATAATAATAATTATAATAATAAAAGTTACTTTTCTGTGATGAGAGATAAAGCAAGTTATTGAAATATGGATAGTACATGAAATTAAAAAAAAAAAAAATGCTAACATTAACTAATTTTTGGTTGATGTATAAAATCTTAAATTCCATTTAACATCTTATTTTAATGTTGCGAATGTTCACTTTTTATGTGGATGAAATATTTTTAGAAAACTATAAATTATTAAAAAAGAGAACACCGAAACACACATGGCGAAGAGGAACCAATCTAACTGGATTAACGCAGTTTTCATCAAAAAAAATGTCAAAGTATTCAAAAAGATAAGTTTTGATAAGGGGGCGTTAAAATGTACACCTCTGTGAAGGCAGTCACTACTTGATGACAAATTTACATCATAAAAGTCTCCTGGGTAATTTATGGGCTGTTTTCATGTAAATAAAACATTGTCTTCTTCAAAAGATGGAAAGTAAATACAAACTCGTCTTTTTTTTTTTTTAAATTGCTAACGTCTAAAATGTTATCTAAAAGTACTTTTTTTTAATAAGTCCTTTTTTGAAATTGTATCAATTTTCGGAAAACTGAAAAACCGCTGTAGTGTTATTGCGTTTGATGATCATTATTGTTGATGTTATCTTTGTTTCAGTCGAGAAAATAATAGAAATCTTGCGTGCATATCAAATTGCCCCGAAACGGAAAAAAAAAAAAAACCTACCTCAAAATAACGCATCCGAATTTCTTTTATTTGTGTTTACCTTTTATATAAGCTTACTTTTATTTTAATAATTATTATTGAATCTCAAAAACAACTGATATTAAAAGATAGTTTTAATGTAATAGTATAGTGTATATCTTTGTTGTCATTTTTATAGAGGCGGCAACTTAGGCCCTTATAATTTTAGGGATTTTACACATGGTATCAGTTAGCTCGAAACCGAATCAACTTATATAATTGGCTAAGTTCGTCTGTCTGTCTGTCTGTCTGTCTGTAACTCGATATAATTAAGCTATTAATATAGATCCAAGGTTCTCAATGGTAACATTGAATCAAAGGTACTCAAAATTCGATGAAATATTAGTTCATTTTGTTGTTTCCATGAAATTTTATCCTTGGGAACTGACCTAGACAACTGAAATTTTAACTAAACATACGTTCAAAACCAAATAATTTTGATCCACTGCATCCATTTTAGTGAAATTTGGCATACTTACTCGGTTTTTAGGCTGATTTTGAAACTCAAAACCATTTTTGCCGTAGAAGCTTCGTTCACAAGTTAGCGCAGTATTTAGATTACAAAGGTGAGTTTTAAATGCCTTTCGCGTTATGAGTCAAAAATAATAATTATTCCATTCTTACTTTTAGCAAAATTTATTTATAAGGACAAATTTTAGATATGGTTGGTATTTATTTCAAATCAAATCATCAATCAAATCAAATATCATCCACTTATATAACGGCTATGTTCGTCGATTTCAGGATCTCCATTACGTCTTACGAGACTCAATACCCTTAATACCTAACTAAGTCACTAAAGCAATTATGTTACGGAAACATAACGGAAAACGGAGAAGTGCGTTTAGCCTTTAAACAAATAGCTTTGACGCTTCAAGGGTGACTTCTGGGACGGATGATGAAAGCTCTCGGCAGTGTGTCTTATCGTAGGTGGGCCAACGGCTCATCGTTGTGACAAGGAGGTCCGAAGACATATTGTGCTCGTGGTTTAATCATTCAATATGAAAACCCTGACTTACTCTATAATGTGGGGTTCTCAGACGAGGCACATTTTCAGTTATCAGGGTTCACTACAAGTCAATCAAACAGCAATATTGGCTTTCAACGCTCGTATGTTGAGAAAATCACTGTGTGGTGTGCGATTTCTTAACATGGCGTCACAGGGCCTTTATTTCATTGAGGAAAATGGAAGACCTGTAACGGCGAACCAGAACGTTGCATGCAGACGTGCCTCATTCCTTTCGTCGCCGATCAGCGGACCTTTTTTAGGGGCCATAATCTCCAGCAGGGCGCACACGATGCAGCTTTTGCTGTGCAACTCATTGCAATTAAGTTGCACAAAAAAGGTTGCAAACGACAGTCGGGGCGCACACGATGCAACATTCTTTGCGCCGCCGTTCGGACCAGCGGGCAATCCCATAATTCATTGCGAACACGGCTTCCGAGGTGAAAAATTCAAAAAATCTAGGTTTTTCAAACGCCCTGATACATTCTGCCGCATTAAATTACTGCATTTACATATAAACTGTATTTATGTGTGAAAGAAACTCGCAATACTCTGATATTTATTGTGTATTCGCTATTCGCCTATTTCAAGCGAAGGAAATCTGTTTCGACGCCATGTTTCCCCTTTGGGCCGACGTCACGACTGACGTATTCCAACGCTGCACTGTGATTGGGTAATTCCATGCAGCTTCCTTGCAGCTTGCGGAGTTGCACCGAGCAGATATCCTCGCCTTTGCAGCTTTTTCTCCATGCAACTCCGGTTGCAACTTTGCCCATGCAGCTCCAAAAACGCTCTAGGCCAAAAGTTGCACATGCAACTCGGCCCAAAGCTGCATCGTGTGCGGCCTGCTTAAGATTCACTGAACAGCATTTCCAACAGGATGGGCCACCTGATGGGTATCTTTGATGGATGCTGAAGCAGTGGGTATTCCACACTAACCCACCAAACACTATTCAGGAACTCAAGGAGAGAGTTACATATTATTGTCATACGATAAGACAGTCGTTATTCCGGGATATGAAAATTTGCAGATACGATATAAACTGTGTGTCCACCGTAATGGTAAACATTTAGAACATATTGTATACACCCTGGATGGATAATGCTAAATTAGGGAATTCGTGTACTATGTAACTGATATTTAATTATATAGAATACTTCTAATCCTGGTTTCTGTCTTTCACTATTGTTTGTTGCACTATTGCCCGATACTGCAGTTTTAAAATAGGAATTCTAATTTCTTCTCTTGCTTCATAGACACTATCATTTTACAACATCGTTTCATTCACTGCCAAATTATTCAGGGACTTTGGCCAAATGAATTTAATAAAGAACATTCTATGCACTTATATTCAGTCATTTAATAATCTCAGTCAATTCTCATTAACCGCATGGTTACGTTCCTTGAAAGCCTCGCGGTAACGGAAACCGCGGTTACTGAAACGTTAATCCTTTAGGGAAAATGAGGTTAGGCTCCCGCGGACCCTCTTTACTACACACTTTCTCTATCGGGATGCAGAACGAAGTAAGTCAAGCCCACGGATTCATCCATTAAGCTCATCACAATACGTTTGAGTTTAGGAGCGCTTATTTAAACTACTTTCATTAGCATTAATTTCAAAAATTTAATAAATTAATCACGAAAAGAAATGCTTCGATCTTGTTTTCGCAATTTCTTGTTCTTCACGTTGTTCTGTTAATATTCCAAGTATTCACTAACTCTGAGAATCATCATCTCTTGGTGAAGCTCGTGTCGATGCTTTACGATAGGCTTATTAGAATTTTTTGGCTACTGGCATTGCCGCGGTTAGGCGCGAAGAGACCTCGTACGTGACGAAACGAGTTTCATAGATGCGGATAAACGAATCCCCGAAGAATTTACTGTAATTTCTTTGGTAAGTTGTTTTGTCCTGCAGAATTTTATTGGAGCGAAGTTATCTCCAAAGATTTCTTTCATTGCTGTGGTCAAAACGTGCCGAAATTCCAATCGACGACAACAGCTGGCGCTGTTTATATAAAGCAGGTCGATTGTTTAGACCAGTGGTACTTATGGAGATACTAATAGAAATCCTGTTTTGAAATTTGAATTAATTAAAAGTTTGCTGAAGATACAAATAAAACAGAAGCGAAAGGCTTCCTAAACTTAAGCTCCGAGAATTTAATGTGATGAATATTCTTTCCCAAACCGTTAGACTGAGTACAATTCTCGGTGTGAAGTGGAAGTCTGTCAAACTAATGAGTTTGGCATATATGTCAAACGGACTTGCTATTGCTCAGCCTCTTCAAGAATTTATTCACGACAATATTGGCTTATTACATTTTTCATTATTTCAAGAGTTCGGCTATTTTCGATTAACCACTTCCGGGCATTTTGTTGTATTTTTGCGATTAGGTCTACTTCGGGCAATCATCATCGCCAGCTTTTTATTCTGATGAATACTAACGAATTTTTAAAGAAGCATATTATCAATCCGATTTACTAAAGGACATTTAATATATTCAGAAAAAGCCCTTCAGGAAAAAAAAAAAAAATCTAATTCTTGGTATTTTTAGGACATTTTGAGCTTTACTGCATGCAATGCGTTTTTCAGCTCATTAAGCTTAGAGAAGACAATCAGTAATTTTTTTAAAAAGAAATAAATATAATTGATTTCCAGTTAAATAAAGATTTTATTTTGTTGATTTACAAAAAAAGTGTGGTAATAGCAATGAAAACATTCTTTTAATTCATCTTAAAACCATAATAAAAATTTAAAAATACTTAACACTGTCTAAGTTAATACAACCTTCACGCGTTAAATTTTGATGATGTTACAAATCAAAAAAGTTGGCCAGTCTTTTATGGCTTGCGTTCTACCAAACACTTCTCAAAGATATCCATCGCATTACTAAAACAAAAAATCACTTTTTACAATTAATATATTTCCACTTTTCAGATGTATAAGTGGTTTATTAATTATTAATAGACTTTTTTAATGATTTAATATTTATAATAATCAAAAATAAGTATTGCTTAAATATGAAACATTATACAAAAACAAAATCCTTAAGAAATAACAATAAATGATTTTTTAATAGAATTCTGAGCTACATTTTATAGACTTCTATTCATAACTTAATACAGCGAATGATAAGTCAATGTACGGATTACGGATTGTTGTTGTTTTTTTTTTTCTTAGCTGTCTTTATTTTTATAATTATTAAGGTAAGATAACAGAACTCTAAGAAAAGCATGAAGTTCTTTAATTTCTTTTTTTATTAAGTTGTTGATATTCTTTATTTTGCGCTCCACGGGAGATAACTCCACAGATATTACAGATTTAGCATAATAAGAATCCATCTTTGATGTTTTATCTGTTTATGTTGAAGATAATATAGAAACTATTTTTAATATAAAGCTAAAGGTTTATATTTGATCTTTATTGAGAACGGTACGTGTTAGACCAAACTATAAGAAGCCGTAAACCAAAGTTTCAAATTTCTCCGCTTTCAATTCGGTAGCTACTACGTATTAAATAGATCTTCAGATATAAAATATCTGTACAGTCGTCTTCATCTCCCATCTTACAAAGCAGAGTTTCAAATCCCACCAACTGAAAAACACTGTTTTAGACAACCCAGGCACGAACGCTTGTCTAACACATTTATGTTGACGATCCCGTATTTTCGTGATTTCACGTAATTTACGCGAGAATAGTCTCTATCCATGTCTTCTCACAAAATATTGAAACATTTAAATGAATTATAATACGGGGAAATGCATGACTTTTACTACATTTTAATATAGTATTAATAACTTGAAATCAGTCAATAAACAAACAATAAATTCATTATGTAGCATTTTCCTAGTGACAAGACATTAAAAATACTAAATTTCTTGAGACCTGCTGAAGAGGCTAATGGCGAGATCTCGTGAATTTCGTAATTCTCGCGCAAACGTGATCGTCAAAATAAATATGTTAGACTATATGAATGGTTTCGGGCCTACATAAAATACTTTGAAAGATATATTACGTTTTGGTTTTCAAGCATGATTCTGTGTAAAAGAAAATGCAATTCTCTCTAATTAATTCAAAATGCAATTGAATTGTAATATTGTCCGATTAAATGCCAGTCAGAATAAATGGCTCGTTGTAATGTTTTCTTAAATCTCTTAAAAAGTTTTTTTTTTTTTTTTTCCGAATAGTAACTACAGATTTTTTTTTTTAATTTAATGAAATTTTAATAAACTCTTTTGTAACATATAAGAGATGACATTTTAGCTTTTAATATGCGTTAGCTATCTTTTAAAATTTTCTTTTTTCTATTTAAAAATAACGTACTTTATCTTTGTGTTTTGTTAAAATAAGATTTTTTTTTTTAATTTGAAATTTGATTAGAGGATAGTTGTAGATCGAATTGCTTGACGTAATACGAGATTAAAACAACCGTTTCACTTCGTGCTGTTAATAACTGAATCATTGATAAACTTGTTGGTATTATTCACTAGGTTCTCATTCACTGGGGAGCGGTGCCACGCGATATTGTAATCAGCGGATTTACAAAGATCGCCGCTAGGGGCGCTTAGTTGGGCCGGCGTTCCGTGTTGGTGCAGCTGGTGGCTACTATGGCAACCCGTAGCCGTTCCCCAAATTAACCGCAATTACATGGACTGGGCCAGTGGTCGAGGCACGTGCAGCTGTGTCATGGCACGAGCTCCAAAATAGAGTTTCCGCTTCACATAACCACAGGTCCGTATCTCCCACTTGGTCTTATATAATGATTAGTGATGACGTCATTCTTTCAACGCTTAGTGGCTCTGAATGATATCAAAAAAGTTTGCCTTTTTATTTTGCCATTAAGTGAATTTTAAACACGAATTTTTAATTTCCGATCAAAACTAGCTTCGTTCTCTGTAATTTCGAGCACGTGCCGAAATGAATTTCTCGAGTTCTCTTTTCCAGTGAACTCCTAGTGAAATTTTACCAAAAATCGAAAATTTTATTTTTTAGGAAGATATCTTAGCCATTTCATGTTACATTTGAAAACTACGAAAGCGAAAAATAAAATAAGAAGCTTTTCCGTATTGTTGAAGAGCGTAACAACATAAGAACTGTTCATGTTGCTTCAAGACGTACGTTGTTATCTGATGATGATAGAAAAAATAAAAATAAAAACAAGGTAGGAGTAGCAATCCCAGTAGCGATCGCATAATGCTAAAATGTTAAAATGTTAAAATCTCGGAAACTTTACAACTTCAAAACCCCACAGAAAAAATAGAAGCTCCCATAGATTTGGGAGATCTTATTATAATAAAAATAGACCAGTCATTGTATTTATTTCAAGAATAGAAAGGAAAATTGCCTTTTTACCTTTCAAACAAAGAAAATATTTAGTTAATAAGGATATCTTGAAAAATGATAATAAATATATATATATATATATATATATATATATATATATATATATATATATATATATATATATAAATGTATAGAATTAACATGGGTACAAAAAGATTAGAAAGAAAAATAACGTCTTGTGCGTTTGTACTCTTATTTTTCTTTCTAATATATATGTAAATGAAAATTTAACACAAAATTATAACTTGAAAACCTTCCAGAAAAAATAGAAGCTCTCTGTAGATTTGGGAATCTCATTACAATAAAAATAGACCAATCAATGAATTTCTCGCGACCAACGGACAGATAAGGCTTCTCCTGCTATGAGCTACGCTCTGTATTTACGCTCTGCCTAAAAGTGGATTTTTTTTTTCTTTAAAGCACGTCCCGATCTTTTCTGAATAGCATCTATAAAGTATTTCTCAAAACGACTTAAACGTATTCAGGAAGTGATAATTTATTTTTTTTGTCTTGCATTGGCATTTGATTTTTTTGGGGCGATCCAAGGAGGATCTACGAAGATTTAGGTGTTTGTGTGAGTGTGTGTGTGTGTAATGCCGGCCACACCCTAAACCGGGAGTAGGAACTCAGAAGTCATACTTCGTTGAACTCCCTATGGCCTTGAAGTTTGGGAAAAAAACGAAATTTCCGTGGAGGCTACTTTTGATTTTAGGGGGCTGTTGATGAGTCAGCAGTCAGTAGTAGTATTGTTGTTAGTAGTTCAGGAAAATTAGGGTTAATACACTGAATCGACTACGCTGAGAGTAAACATGACCCTTTATTGAGAGTCGCCTGAATGACGTAAAATGGGATTTTAGACATACTGAATGAAGTCAATGTGGCATCGCTTGAAATTATAATTCACCCTTTAATTATAATGAGTAAATGAGTTTTGCGCGGCTGGAGAACGGCTTAAATTAATAGTAATATCACTTTTAACAAAGCAAGCGTTTGATAGATTGTAAATTGTAGGGAGTCGCTAAGCATGTTTCTTTATTTAAAATAAGATTATCATACAGTAGACACTCGCTAATCCGGCACGTTCGGGACTTCGGCAGTGCCGGATTACCGAAAATGCCGGATTACTGAGCGCCATATAAAAATAGCCGTTATTGCGAGGATGTAACGTGTTTACACTTCACTGCTTCTTTAGAGGTGCTTGGTTTAGAAAACATTGCACAGAAATGTGCAACTCAAACTCAAACTCACAACACTGAACGTTCATTGCAAAGCGACACTGTACCGTAGCACTGACAAGTGAGCACTAGACGACACAAAATGGCGGACGAAGATTTGTCATCACTGCCGAGTACGCCCGACCTCAGCCGATTGCCCGCGAACTCTGCCGAACGCGCCCGGAAGGCTTATTCAGTGTAAAAAAAAACCCTTAGACCGATGCCGGATTATTGAATGTGCCGGATTATCGGATGCCGGATTAGCGGGGTTTTACTGTAATTAGTAATGAAAATTTAAGATTTCAAAACGTAAGGAAGAGTTCACACTATGTGTTACATGAATTGCAATGCTACCTGATCCTTCTCAAACATATCGTAATAACAAGAGAAAAATTCCCTTTACCCTTTCCTTTTGTAACTCGTTCCTTTTGAATCCTGAGCTATTTGCATATTGCAGCTGCTCCAACTTAAGCCCATTGTATTTATTAAATTTTGAATTTTATGCGCATTGTATCTGAAGCTGCCGATGGAGTTACACCCACCGAAGTAAGATTGGTCCTGTCTTATTTTACGTGTTGGTTGAAGCCGACGGTATTCAAACTCTTTCCTTATCTTGGTAGACTTGGCTCTACATTTCTGGCCACCGAAATCTCCTGATCTCACACCATGTGACTTTTTCTTGTGGGGCTATGTTAAGGAGGCTGTTGACGTCCCACCTCTACCAACAACTCTGGCCGACCGTGTCACTGCTGCGATGAACGCAGTAACACAAGACATGCTTATTAGCGCGTGGGACGAGTTTGGCTACCGCTTAGATGTTTGCCATGCAGCAGAGGGGGGACACATTAAACATTTACAACCTGTGTTAAAAACCTTTGAAACTTACTCTTTTTATTAGTATGTAGATTGTTCTTGTCCAATTTGTACGTCATTAAATACAAATTAATTAAATTGGGTCCATTTTTAAAATAACAGTATATTAACAGTTTTCTGAAAAAGATAGAACTATTTTATCTTTTTAACAACTGTTCTCATCCAACCAATGTGGGAATGGAAAAGACTTAGTAATGGAGTGTAGTAATTTACTATCTGGTTTTTGTACAACCTAAAAGTCCAACGATATTTAGGGACATTTCGTAGTTATTAATATCCAGGCTCATTTTTAAAACCTTGTAGATTAAAAAAAACGTTGAAGAAATTAATCCTTAGTATTGATTCTTTTGTCTTCCATAAATCTTTATTAAAGAGAATCATCTTCATTTCACTATTTCTGATTGGAGCAAAGGAAGTAAAAATAGAAGATGATGTCACTGCTCTTCGTTGATAACAAGAAAAATATCTGGTATCCATTAGATAAAAGAATAGGAATTTCCAGAGACGCAAAAGCAACTTTAGTGTAAATCTCTGCTCAGGGAATATGAGTTCTTCGAATTAAAGAAGAATTGGAAAGAAGACAAAAAAGAAAAGCAGATTTAGAAATTTGTTTTTCTTGTAAAATTTACATCAAGACACTTTGTTTTGAAAAGAGCGGAAACGCATTAATCACTGACCAACCCGTGTTTGCGAAAACATTTGATTAAATAAACACGGCGTTGACTAGCAGATTATAAATTGCTTCAGGTGCGACTCCCTTCCTATTGATTACAAATGCATTTCACAGAAATTGCGCCAATATCTGGAGGAAGCGGCGGCGAAGGGAGTCACCCTTTCAGAAGTGATAGCATCGTCGTCGGCTCCCTTCACTGATAAGATTAAGAAGTGAGGGATGGTAACGAGGAAGACGCCATGCTTATCTCTCAGCAAAAGATTAACTCTTAACTCCCTCCCCCTTACTTAAAACATAAACCATTCCTCACAATTAAAAATTCCCATTAATCAAAGACATCATTCCGTGCTGCTTTTTGTGCAGTCGAAAGGGTTTTTTTTCTTTGATGGATCTTTGAGTTTCCTTAGATACTTCTCAGTCTCAATAGGTAGAGAGAACAGGGGTTTCTTTTCCTCTAAAGAAGTATTTTGTATCATATAGGCGTAAGGAGAGGGAGGGATATTGGTGGGGGTTGTAACATCCCTTCCCCCATTGCAATGGCAAAAAAAAAAAACTAGGATTTTGGAACTTCCATTTTTTTTTTTTTTGTGGTTGAAAGTTAATCGTTTTGTTTATCACAACCACCACCCTATTCCCGAAAAGGACACCACATATTTTTTGGTTGGAGTGGTTCCGACCATCATAATCCTCTCCCCCCATTTTAAAATTCTGGTTAAGCTAAGAATTACCACTTAGAAGATTAATTCAAAGTTATTTTACAAACAATGATAGATAGAATTCTCTGTAAACAATTGGATTTTTTTTTTTTACAATAAGAAATTAAAGCATTTTTTTTATCTACTTTTCGGAAATCAATATTTTAAAATAAAAACACAAATAATAACAATTAATATTAACATTTTAAACTTAAAAATATGTATAGGCTATAGCATTAAGGAAACTTAATGAGTAGTCCTTAATGAGTAGAATATAATTTGTAAAAGAATTTAGTCTAAATGTTTGGCTCGTCTGTAAATAAAGAGTCAAATACGAGAGCCGCAAATAAAAACAAACAAATAAATAAATAATAATAATAATAACAATAAAACCTTAATCAAAAGTAACTTAGAGTTGCTTGGAGTTCACCGACCTTCGGTTTCACAAAGTTTAGGTGAACTATTCCATGAAAATGCTCTGCTATACTTTCGAGGTAAACCACTGGATTGTTGTTGATTATTAGCTAGTTTTACAAGGAACAGTTAATCATACTTTCGTATGTCTTAATAAAGTATGTCTTTATTAAAGTATGTCATACTTTAATAAATGTATGATTAATGGTTCTTTGTTTTTTAATTTTAAGTTCTACTAGTTGCGACCCGTGAAATATTCACGAAAGCAAAAAAAATTCCACATTTTTGAAAAACACAAGATTGAAAAAGATGTTCTAAGCTCATTTTTTAAAAGCCATGACTTCCGCAACAGCCCACATATAATTTGAATGACTAAGCCAAATTTTTGTTAAAATAAAAGAAAATAAAAAATTGATTTACCAGTTTTAACAATAACAATAACGAATGTCCAACAGCCAATACCAATAATCCTGTCTGGACAACAATGACGACACGTGCTACTTGTTGAGTAGTGAACGAGTGGCTACACGGCCGAAATTATGTAAAAACCGAGGTTTTACAAACACTTTGATAAATTTTGACGCATGAACTTCATGCATTTCAGTGTAAACTTCATTTATGTGGGAAAGAAAATTCCAATACGCTGATAATAATTGTGTAATCGCGATCCGTCGAGGTGAAGTGGGAAGAATATTCGAGGCAACATGTTTAAACATGGGCGTGACGTCATGCCTGACGTGTTCCAACGCTGCACTGTGATTGGTTATTTCAAATTACAAATTTACAAATTTACAAAGATCCGTACAACTTTTGCCTATTAATAGGATGATTTATGTTTTATTTTTTTTATTTAGATTCAGTTAAAACTTATATTTTTTCCTTTAATTTTATATTTTTTATTTACTTTTTTAATTTACTTTAATAAAAATCCTAAATAAATAAATCAATCTAATAGAAATCAGATTAGGAATTAATTATTTTTTAATATTTAATATAAAATATTTTTTTAAAAAAAATTCTTAAGATCTTCAAATTATTAATGCTTAAATTCTTAAGATATTCCAATAAAAGTCTAAATATCTTTTATTTTTAAGTAATGATGTCTTACTCTAACCAATTTTCTCCAATCAGATGTTTGTGTTTTTTTTCCTTCAAGAAGTCCTTCCCTTCTAGAATTTGTAGCGTTGGCTTTTTTAAAGTTCCACCTTCTTGGGTATTTGCTTTATTTCGTTGAAGTGCCTCTCTAGGCAGTTGGATATATTTTGACAGTTTGAAGATGACCTTAGAACTTCCAGAGTTATTAAGAAAAAATAAAATAAATAAATAAATAAAAAAGAATAAGTCTTCTCGAGTGTTAAGAAAACCGTTTGGCGTTCAAGAAAGTCAACAGAACTGGAGGAATCTTTGCAAGGGATGTTAGAAAAACAGGAGGTGATAATAATAAAAAAAACAAATCTGGTCCTGATTACCTGGATAGATAGATAATAGGGAGGTCAAAACTGCATTCTTACTTCGTTCAATTCTTCCATATCACGACCACGTGGCCTTTGTATATATTTTAGCAGCGTCAAACTGCTGACAGCGCCTATGTTGTTTTCTTGCTTCGTCAGCGATTTGAAAATGACCTTCCGTTTATAGAGCATTTTGTGGACAATAACATTGAGAAGTCTACATTTTAACATTTTGTTTTGTAACGATTTTTTTTTTTTGATAGAGCGGTTCAAAGTCTGAAAGTTTTAATCGAATTTCTTTTTTAATAATTTTTTTTATATATTTCATATGAAACTTGTCGACTCACTATTAACGATGATTTTAATTCAAGTTGCTAAAATAATAGTTAGTAAGATTTTTTTTTAAAAAATCATGCTCACTTGAGATGATAATCTAACAGCATTCTTCAGTGAAGGGAAAGGCCTCGATACGGAGTTACAGAATTAATCGTAATACAAACATTATCCGTGCCGTAACAAAGAAAATGAAATTAAAATAAAAGCATTAGCATTTTACAGTGTTTCCTTCCCTTCCTCTATTTTTTTTTCATTTGTGTTGTTGAGAATTTTTTTTTCCTTTTTAATTCCAATTATTTTTACTAAATGATAACCAAGAAAGGCACAAAGTTAAGTGCTCGGGATGTGAAATCCCTTTACTTACTTAGCTTTGTGCCTTCCTTGGTTATCATTTGTTGAATTATTTAACCACGTTAAATTTCTTATTAATTATTTTTACTATTATTTAAAACTTGGCTAAGATTGACTATTCAGTATCAGTAGCCTTGTTTGAAGATGCAGTAGAGGCATCTGTAGCTACTTAAGGAGTTGTGAGGATGGTAAAGGTTAGTATGTGTTTTGTGTGTGTGTGTGTGGCGTTGGGAGGATGGGGGAGAGGGAATATTTTTCGTGAAAAAAAAAATGTAATTAGTTATGTACGTGGGTGGGTGGTTCTAGTGTTATCCTTCATGTATGTCTAAAAGGCAAATATGCTTCTTTGATTTTTGCATCGTAATGAAAATTAACAATCGCAGTTACGGTTTTATCAAAAGTTCATTCAGCTTTAGTAAAGAAGGAAGAGTTTCAATTAAATATTTATTATAAATAACTTGAAGTTTGAAGTTCAAAGTGTTGGTATTTCTTGCGATAATAAATGAACTAGTTTTATAAGTTACTCTTAAGATTATGTTAGGATTGAGAGACACTGAAGGATATATATAGTATTTACGAATATGAATTTGTTCTTCGGTGCTACCATTTGTGACGTCATCTGCGATGAGTGACAGCTCCATCAGCTGAATGACACGTGATTGAATTAGTAGAATGTGATTCGTCCACTGGAAACCCAATCCCGTTCATTTTCAAAAGCGATTCTTACAAAGTGGTGGCGTTCACTAAGTGCAAAAGCGCGCAGGGAAGACCGGGGGGAGGGGTTGCATGAAAAGGAAAGAGGGACCCAGAAAGAAAAAAAAAATGGTCCCGTTCCACTAATGACTGGTTGCAACTGAAGGAGGGGTGTGCGCATGTCTGCCTGAGACTCCTATAGGAAACTGCTTCTCGTTCAGATATCAAGTTACAAACGCTGTCAACATTCTGCCAATTTCCTGTCGTCCCGATGGTTCCGCTCGCAAAAGAAAGATGACGCCATCAGAGCTTTTTATATCTTTCCCCCCCTTCTCTGACCCTCCTTCCCAGTCTCCTGCTCTTTTATCAATGACAAAAGACCCTTCATAAGATAATACCCCCAAAGATAAGAAGTGCAACTTCACTGAACTTCTTAAATCCAAGTAAAATCGAAAACTATAGAATTACTGATGAAATAATTTGATTGGTATAAACTGTTGCAGTTATTCTTTAGTTACTCTCTATAAAAGAAAAAAAAAATAACAATTAGAAAAGAAACAAACAAAAAGATCACAAGAATTCTTTTCCTGTTCTCCAATTTGGAAACATTGGGCATTTATTTTGACTCCCAACTCTTTTAATGATAATATTAATTAATTTCGCATCAAAAACTGTTTTTGTTAAAATAAACCATTATTAAACTGAGATGTTATTTTCGTATTGTCGTTATAATTCAGTGTAAAATTATTCTTTATTGGTGTAAAAATCATACAGTCTATTTTCACGCTTACGATTAGTTGAAAACAATACTTTTTATTTAAACATTTATTTATTAACTTAGTTATTTTCTAATTCTAATAAAAGGCGGAAAAATGAGCACAATTCTAGAAATAAATATTAAATGAAACAGTCAAGTGAAGTTATTTTTGACCACAATACTTTTGACCACAATGTACAATACTCTTATATACTGTACATAAAAATAAATCCTTTTTTTTCTTTGAATTTTCTAAATTATATGTTTTCTTACTAAATTAAATTCTTAAATTCTTTATTCCCAAATCTTCATTTCCATCATTTGAAATTATTAATAAATAATGCTGTGGATTCATCGAGCAATTTAAATATAAATTTCCACAACAACATTCCATTCTAATTTGCCAATAAAGAAAAAAAATATTATTTAAATTTTTTTATTAGATTTCTAATTCATGTAAATAATAAAAGACTTCAATATTTTATTATTACTACAAAGTAAACATCATTTCCAAAGTAAGTATGTTGCTATTTTTAAGCTTTGGTATTACAGATTGTTATAATAAATTCTGAAATTTATTGTTTGAAGAAAACTAAGAATAGTTAGGATTATTGGAAAATAATACATAAGAATATTTTGTTTACATAACTTCTACTAAATCCAATTTTGAAAAATCCATAAAGGATTCCCTAATCCGACTCAAGTCTAATTTCGCGAATCTTGAATTTTGGCAAAAATTTAACGTGCATAAGAGTTAGTAATAAACAATAAAGATAAAAACGCACAACAATTAAAAGATCCACTGAGCTATTTTTGGCATTTTTGTACCGGGAATCAAATACAGACTATTTCGACAATCTTTCTTTCTGCACTGCTCATCGTCTGTATTTGCCATCATGAAAATTGCTTAATGTGTTGCAGATTCCATTTCTTGTTATAAGCCGAGGAAGACTTTTTTGGAAAAATCTTCCAAAAACTGTTCTTGGCTTACGTTATTCCAGTCAAGATTGTAGGATATCAAGAGCTATTCAAAGAGAACTGAAAGAATATCCTTGGGATCAGACATTTGGAACGGTTTTCTGATCATTATTATTTTGAAAAGGAACAGAATTATGCAAAATATAGTAGCATTTTTACTCTTGAGATTATTGAGCATTCAAATTCTCATGGCCCTAATAAAAAGTCGAGTAATCTTTGTGAGCCTCTGGTGTTTGGATCCTGTGTTTTATTATCGGATGTATTTCTTGAAGACAAAGGCAACTTTAGAAGAACGGATCTTATCAGCTGATTGGGGGGGATGTAGAAGGATCATGGTCGGTGAGCTTTTATCGCACGGCAGGTGTCGAAGGAACAACAATAACTTGACGTCAATTAGAAGCAGCTGAAGAGAAAGAAGAAAAAAATAACAAAACATTGGCATCCCTGAGTCAGCAGCACAGTAAGGAATGTGGAAAGAGAATGCGAAAATTAATTTCATTAACACTATTAAGATGATTCTGACCGAACCAATCAGCAATAATTTCCATTTCGATGAGTTATTGAGATTATATCTCCTATTGTTTTTTTAGTCTTCTAATAATACACTACGTACAGCATGACTTAAAAAAAAAAATCACTCATGATATTTAACAAACCTTTCTCAATTTCAAAATATAAAGGTATGGAAGGAGCAGTATTTACATAATATAAAGTAATTCCTCCTAACCCGGAAGAATAAAAAAATATGAATTATGATAGAAACTTGTGGGCGCATTGATTTTAAGGGTCATTGAGCAATAGGCCCGCAGTAATTTGCATTTCTACATTGTACAGGTAAATCTCGGACCTTAGATAGAATGAGACCTATTTTAAGAATATTCTTAAAATAGCCCTATAAGGAAAAAATAAAGAAAGAGCGAGGAAAAAGCTATTAGATTTTTAAAAGTAAAACAATTGGCGCTGATTGTTTCCTGTTGAAGTTGGCTTCTTTAAGTTAAAAAGTTACAACAATCTTTTACAAAAATCTATTACTTTGTCTTTCATAGATGAAAATAAATTTCCGTGACGTAATTGTTTTGTTCTGTGTTGCACCTCATTCAAAATGTTTTCTGATTGTGAATACTGATGCAGAGGTAGTTCTACTTGTATCATAACAGCAGACATAAACGACGATTTGGGTATAGTAGGAGCTGGACGAAAATTGTCGGGAACCATTTACTAACACTTACTTCGATAATTTCTTTTAAATAGTACCATGCAATTTAGGAGAACAAAAACTACATTTAAAAAGCTAATATTGTATTGTGGATTTCTGTAAGTGATTCGTAACTCAGTTCTAATGACCTCAAATGACAAACGATAGGATTTCTGAGGCCGATATTGAAATTACTTCAGAAAAGAATCTATTTTTACACTGTTTTATTACTAATATTGTTGCTCCTGAGATTTATTTTTTGATTACTAACTGAACTTAGTTGCACCGTCCAGGCCCGTTCGCTTTAGTACCATTTGCCTACACTAGGAGGCAAGAGTGGGTCATTGTATACTATTCAATGCCTGAGTACGTCGTAAGAGGCAGGTTTAAATTACATTTCTTGAACACATAATAACGAACACAGATGAAAGAAGACTAAACAGATTCAAACCCAGGTTTAGAGGTCTCAGTCTCATGGCATGACATTACCTTTACCTCCGCCCGAATGACTCCTAATTGGATTGTCAGGAACTCTTAATAAAATACCTTATTAAAAGAAATATTTGAGTAGTCATGATTTATTAATTTTGTTTTTCTAATTGCCAGTAACGAATAATAGACAAAGACCGCTTGTAGCCTAAGTGAATAAGTTTGAGATCTCATTTTGTTATTTTACTATTATTGTATAATTATATTGTAGGCTATCAAGAGTCAGAAAATGTGAAATATCCATTCTTAAAACAAATTGTTTATCAGTAGTCGGTGCATGACTGCTCTCAAATATAGCATTTTTTTTTATTAACAATGACTTTTATTTCATCTATATTGAAATATATTGAAATATTTTGCTACTTCTGTCTTGAAGTTCAAAATATTTCAGTAAAGTTTGAAAACAAAAGTAACATTTAAAGGAAACTACCTTTGAATGTATATTTTATTAATCTGTTCATTAATCCTCGTACTCAAACTTTGATACGATTAAACTTATATCAGATTTACGCAACTTAAGTAAAATTCTAAATTCTCAAGTTTGTATGACGGTAATATCTACAAAAATTCGCTTATGTGTTGAAATTTCCTTGCCAGATACTCAGATGAAAAAGTCTTCAAATGCAAAATTACATCATCCCTTATCCTTAAATAGGCAAACCAAGGTTCAATACTATTCATTTTATTTCAAAAGTTATTAGGTGAACTTACGGACACATACAATTACTGATTTATTTTACGAGCCAACAAATTCCTACGAATTATTCTAAATAGTTTTTTCGTAACGAAAATTATCCTGATATCTTCCTGTGAAATTACAAGATTTGTCTTCGCTATCAGTTAGATTTTAAAAAACGAGGTCCTGAATCACTAAGTAAATCTAAAATCGAAAGTGTGTCAAAGCTAATTTTAAGTTATCTCACCTGTCGAAAACGAAAAAATAATAGTATTATCACAGAAATGAGGAAATGACCGTGGAAGTAATGGAGCAGCGGACATGTTGATACACGTCTGTAGAAGCCAAACACTGTTTATTCTGATAACAGCAATTATTGACACTTGGACAGCAAAGATTGAAGCTGTGGACAAAAGTATGAGTTTGAGTTAAAATACACACTGAATTAGCAGCTGTTAAAAAAAATTACATTCCAAAAAAGGAAGTAAGATAATCTATGTGATTGAACAATTAATTCAATTCAATAAAGGAAATAAAGGATTGAAGAAATTCACTAAGGACGGAGAAGCATTACATAAATCATATTTTCGGTAACTAACAAAAAACTAAAACAAACTCAGTTGTTTCCTGCGGATGTAAAAAGAGCGGACTTCAGTTTTTTTTACATTTTTTTATCTTAAAAACTTTCAGTTTAATTTAATTACATTGAAATAATTTTTTTTTCAGATTGAAAATTGATAAAAAAAATGGTGCAAACATTTTTTTTTTTATAACTATTGTACTTATTTTATATTTTGTTAAGTCCCAGTAATTCTAAAGCAAGTGTGGGTCATTAACTGCTATTAATAGTAATTATTAACATACTAATGGTTAAACATACTTGGGAAATTAACCATTCAAGAAACCTTAGATAAATTTTAGTTTGTTTTCTGTCAAAACATTTCATTCAAAAAATCCAGTGACACTCTGTTCCAATCAGGTCTCATTCTTGTTAAATCTTATTAAAATTTTAATAGATTAGTGTTATTGTATGACTTATTTATTTATATAATAATTAAGAATTAATCTAAAGGAATTAAGAAACATTACATTTTCATTTGAATTAAGCCATTTTATATACAAAATAAAATAGTAAGTAAACGTAGAAGATTCTACTTTTTTAATAACTACATATGAATTATATTAAAAAACTAAAAGAACTAACGATAATAAAAGACAAAAAGGATTTTAGAATTATTGCTTCAGTAAGACAGAAGTACAGTATTACTATTATTATTATATCGAAAAAGTTTCAAACCATGGGATTCCCCAGCTAAGACAATATGGCGGGTCAAGGACCAAAGCACATATTGCCAAGTGTATTAAAAAAAAAAAAAAAAAATTGGAAGAATAGTTAGGGATGTGTACTTGTGTCCATAAATTTCCGAACTATGCGTGTTGTGTTGAGTACTACAGCCTTCTGGAGTTGTGCATAAGTGTTTTTATGAGGTCCTAGTGTGCTGAGGCTGTGATGCAATGTGTGAGGCACCAGACCAGTAGCGGACAGGATGATGGGTACAATACGTACTCGGTCCTGCCTCCACTGCTTCTGGAGCTCGTGTGCTAGGTCTGTGTATTTACTTATCTTGTCAGCGTGAGTTCTCTGCATGTTCTTGCTGATGGGAACTGCAATATCAATGAGATAGGTCTGTTTGTTGACCTTATCAACAAGTGTAATGTCAGGTCTGTTGTGATGTATAGTTTTGTCTGTGTGAATGGGACGGTCCCAGTACAGCTTATGTGAGGGTGACTCTAGTACGCTTTGTGGCGTGTACTTGTAGTATGGGACCGTGTTCTTAATAAGTGAATGTTTGTGTGCTAGCTGTTGATGCTACCTGATTGTGTCGGTGGAGGTAGTCTGTTTGGGACAGAAGGGGACAGCCTGATATTATGTGGTCGATCGTCTCATGTGTAGTGTGACATTTCATTATTATTATTATTATTATTATTATTATTATTAATATAACTTTTCGATAAAAAATAAAGAAAAAAAAGGAGAGCTTATGAAAGAATTAATGAGAACAAACCTCACAGGATTCTTTGCTGTTTTAAGTTGGAGAAAATGACAGCCAAGATATCTGAGTTAATTTGCTGAGAAGAATAGACTGATGGATGTAATGATGATCATGCTAATTTATAACTAGAGAAGGAAGGATGTCATAATGAAATAGGAAAGAAATATATATCCAGATACTTTTTTCAAATTAGTAAATCCGCCGTTTTCAATACAGATCTGTCAGATTTTCCTTATGTAACGACCTCGCGGAAAAAAGTTATTAGTGTGTATGTGTGTGTGTGTGTGTGTGTGAGACGCCCTCCACAGTCCACCGGGGAATCGGAATCCTATTAGTCATATCTCTTTGGATTCCCCATGACCTGGAGGTTTGGAAAAAATCCGACTTCCAGTCCAGACTATTTCCGGTTTTAGGTGGCCATTGACCGGGTTATTCAATACGCAGAGAACGCACATGATAATCTCGACCTAACGTGGCTTCCGGTTTTAGATGACCTCTGTTGTCCGAATGGCTCAAAATGAGATCTAGACTATAAAATAACTCAATGCGGGCATCGCTTGAAATTATGCATCATTGAATGACAACGGCTTGAATAAATGAGTTTTGCGAGCCAATCAATAGTAGTGTCACTTTTAACGAAGCAAGCGTTTCAAAGAAGATAGTTTGGTTTTATATTTACTACAAAACTGCGAATTGATATGCTTTTTGTTTAGGTAGCTATAATCAAAAAGATCATTCAAATATAAATAATGGCATGGGTTAAAAGTTTAAACAATTTAAGAATATCATTTGCTTTTATTTCAGTTATAATCAGGAACGAATTTGAAATTGACTTATGAACGTGAATATCAAACTTAGTATTATGCTACTAGCATCATTTTAAGTTAACCTATACAATATGCATTATTGGTCTGTTGAAAATCTTCGATGGTTAAAAAAATATGCAGGATCGAATACGAAATGCTTGTGCAAACATTGCTCAAGAAACGCTTTTAGCTAGTCGTCAACATTTTCTTCAACGTCTCGAAAAATTTATCGAGGTTGATGTTCATCATTTTGAATATTTATTGTATTGACGGTAAGTTACTCATTAAAATTGTTTGTTTTCTATTGCTAATAAAATATTGCTTTCCATTTTGAAACGCGTAGTATTCTTAACGTATCTTTCAAATTGAAATGGAATCGTCAAAAGACGGTTTAAAGAAAAAGGTTTGAGACAAAACTTACTCATTTTTTTAGCGTAGATTCAGATGCCGCTAAAAAAAAAATAAGTTGAATATGAAATGATCATGAAAACGTTCATCAAATAAAAAACTAATAGCGCTACTTTCTTTTCCCCTTAACACACAAATTGTATTTGAAACTTTTTACTAAACAACGCTTCCTTTCGGAGATATTCCACTTTTTCAGATTAAATGCCTCATCCTGTATATATATATATATATATAAATATATATAGATATATATATAAACAGGATGAGGCTATATGCTTCTTTTTATTTATTTTTTTTTTTATCTTTTCACTTTGTTTAATCTTGATTTAGCTTAGTTTTTCCGAAATTGCTCTGATTTCAAAGTCAAAGAAATCAATATGTTTATACTATATTTGCTGAAGAACCACATGGTGATGAGCATCAACATTTTATAAAGCCAAAATTAACTTATAAATATTAACATTTCACAAATTATTTATTAAATAAGTAAAGTATCGTTCAGATGCCTCGTGTTACTTAGTTCTTTTTTTAGCAGGGATAAGGAAATTCTACAGGAAAAAAGTACAGGAGAATTGTTTGGTTGTTTATCAAAAAGATTGGATATTGTAGATGCTTGTAAGATTTTTAGGGACTATTTTGTTATTTAAATTATTTTATGTATTGTTTTATTTTATTTATGTTTATTTTGTATTTTTATTTTACCCATAAAACACAAAAAAAAAAAAAATCCACATTTGGTTTGAATTCAAGTTATTTTGCTCACTTCTATTGAAAATGAAATAGTGTGTGTTCTGATCAAATTTTGCAGATGCCTGAAACCATGAGCGTGTTTGGGGTGTGACCGAGAGGGTCCTTCTCCCCCACCCGAAATCTCAAAACTTATAGATTGACCCCATTTCTTTTTTTTTGTTTCAATAGCAAGTTGAAGAAATCTTAACCCTCCCCCCTCCCGAAATAAAAATCCTGTACACTCCCCTAATTAAAACCACCGACTCAACCAATACACTGAAAGTTTTGCCAATGTAACAATACCTGAAATATAGAAGAACTTAATAATAATAATATTCTAGCATTTGATTTTGAAAATATTTCCTATTGAGATGGATTCTGGAAAAAAAAATGGATCTACCATCTCAAATTTTCTAGTGTTTTGATGATTTGTGAATCTACGAAACCCACTAGGATCGTTAAGCAAATTCCTCATTTGTCAAAAAAACACTTTAAAGAAATTTATAGGAAATATTAGAAAGAAAGAATCGATTTCAAAAAACTTGACAGTGTTTGTTTTTGTATATACTTAAATGTAATATTTCATCCACGTCTCGTATGGATGTAGATGTCCACTGCACAGATAAGACATCCAAAAAGCAAATGAAGTCTGTCAAGTGAATTATTAAGTGAAAGTTTCTGAATTCTACAACAACCCAACATCAGTTTCCATAATTTGTTTTGATCATTTTACATTTTTTTTTTTAACTAAATACCAATTAATTGAGTGTACTTAAGATGTTTCTGACTTTATAATGTTTCGCTTATTATTTTTTTTATGGACTTTCACTTTTTTCCGTTTTTGTAATACCAACATTATATTGAGTAATTTCGATTATATTGGCATTATATTGACAGTAACATTATATTGGCTAAACATTTTATGATTTATACATTAATTAAAACAAGTTTTTAACTTGGTTTCTTTTGCTATTTAAGGGATGATATAATACAAAATGAAGATGACTGTGTATTATTCAAACAAACAAATGATATCGGATGATATTGGTCGACAGCAGATTTTGAGGCTGGAAATAGATAAAGAAAAAATAATCAATGGACAAGGAAAAAACAGATCAATTTTACAAAAAAAAATTCAAATAAATGAATAGGTTTTTCCTACCAGGAACATAATTGTGTAAGCAATGTATCAAAAAATACATAACTAGCAAATTAAATATTTATTAGTTAAATAACTACGAGGAATAGAAAATTTAAATAATTAACAACGGAAGATAAAAGAAAAAAAATTCTAACTTTTTATAATTTTTATAGCTTATTCCTTCTATTGTCACAAAATTAATTAGATAAGAAAAATAACTTTTTTGAATTTTCATTTTTTACAATTTTTATAGTTTTTTCTTATTTAAGCTTACATTTAAGCAACACGTATTAACAGTTAGCAAATTGTAATGAGTTTATTAAGCTTCTCTCTTAATCTTCATTTGACCCTTTAAGCCCTGAGATCCCCAATAGTTCCAAACCCGAACTACAATATAGCCACAATCATCCTCTGACGAACTATTTCTTTTAAAATGGTCTTTATGTTATAAACTTATATTACAGCATATTCAGAAATTTATCGATGGCTATGTATATAAAGCAAATACATTAATGTTTCGTGCACCTTTTATACATGTATTTTATCCTTTTTAAAATCGTTCGAAATACTTTTTAATTTAATGTTTAACTTTAAATCTGTACACTAGATGGCGTTCAACTAATTTAATGTTTTTTAAATGCATTCGAAAATCCTACAGTTTTAAGGCTTTCTGACAGACTCAATATCACAGTCTTTACATCTTTTCGATGCAAAGACTGTGACATCTGTATAAATGACATTTGATCTAAACGTTTGCTAGCATAATCTTAAAAAAATAAAACCTATGATCACGTGATCTTGGATTCTAAGATAATCTTGTCACCACCCATGACCGCGACCGCTTTCTCACAACCCATCTTGGAGACCTCGCAGTCACGTGATAACAATGAGAATGTGAGCATCTCAGAGAGCATCGCATCTCGGAGACCAGGAATTTACCGGGACATCCGACTGACCCACGTCGATAAAACTGAAAATGTAAGCATCCTCATTACTAAATCTAACGTTTGCCACCTTATTAATATTTTTGTGTCTCGTGGTTTCGGAGGAGAAGCGGACAGAAAAAAAAAAATTAAACAAACAAAACAATCGCTTTCCAACCAAAAAAAAATGATGTATTTCTTCTATTTTAGGATTCAAAGGCGAGGAGGGAATTACAACCACTACCAATCTCCCCTGGGTAATCCAATGCTGCATTCATTCACAAACGTCAACATCGGATTTTTAGAGTTCTATAGAAATGTAGCATTAAAAAAAATATTCCTGATAGATCATAAAAGGCATATATTTAGTTCTAAAGTAAAAAAAAAAATTCTGCCAATGTTTCTAAGAATTATAATATGGGGGGCATATGGAAAATCAAAAAATAAGTTTCAAGACATGTACCTAACTCTGACGTTAAGCGAGGTATAACTGTATCGAAATAGAAATACTTAGGTGACTTTATTTCAATCGATTTTGTAAATAATCTGCTCAAGAAGTTTTTCAATTTTGAGATCTGACTATTATGAGTTTTCAGTTTGATTATAATGTAATCTTTTACTTTTCTTTTTGGTAAGCTTCCCACTACAACCACATATGAATTGTATGCGAAAGACCGCAGGTTCTCGACACCTTTTAGCGGCCCCTAGGTTACAGCTTGCGTGTAAAACATAGGGTGACCGCTCTTGCTTTTATGCTTGCTGGATGTCACACTCTGTAGTGGTCAAACGGTTAGAGATATTAGAATGAAACCTTCACCATTGTGTTCAACATCAAAAAGTAGGTACCACGTCCACGTCAGACCTCTAGGACCACTCCCTGGCCGGATGTTGGGGGTCAAAAGTGATCGCTTCCGATAAAGAGGAAAACGGCGATCGACGTCCCTCCAATATCGACCCTTCTGAACACATTTTGTTTATAAAATTGTGCATATTATGGGGCCCTTTGCTTTTGACACTGTCTAAACTGCGACTGGCATTTTAAAAGAAGAAAAATTAAAGCGTGTCTTTGCTAAACTAACAAGACTTACATAGATTGGCAAAAAGTCCATTTTTTTGCTTATTCTTAAGAGTCCTATAATAGTGCTATCAGCATAGAATCAACATTTCTGTGCCTCGTGCACAAGTACGTATATTTTAAAATAATAAAACAAAATAAGAAATATTCTTATCTTTAAAATAAGTACTAAAATATAAAAAAAAAAATATAAAAAAAAAATTAAAATACGTAGCTCTAAGTATAATTTTATCATTGCTTTTTATCCTAATTTTTTACAATATAAGGATTAAATTAGCATATTGTATTCGTTTTGTTATTAAATTTAATATCCATTCTTTGATGTTACTATCATTTGGATATCCAATACAGTTTTTAAGTAAGTGAGTTCAGGTTAGAAGAAAGATGGAAAATAATTAGATGGGTGAATTTCAAATGATCAAGTTTTGTGAAATACCACCAGAAGGCGCTGTTGTCTTCATCAGTAGCAGATTGTTTTTGTGTCTAAGTAACGACTGTTGAGCAATTAACTTAACATTTTCTTCTAGACATTATTCAAAGATCAAGTTATAAGTTAAAAGTATTTTAAATTTGATCTAAAAAATATAAAGATTTTGTTAAAAGTAATGTAGGAATGATTGATACGGTAGATTTCAGTAGATATTTCTCTTAAGCTTAACATTAGAGATTTTAATTCGACAGAGGATATTTGAAAGATTGAATTCAAATGATAGCCAATGATGATGTTATAATTAAATACAATGAAAAACTAATTGATATGACTTTACTATTTAAGTGTATGTTCTGCTATCCATCTCCTTGTGGGCACTGAATATACAGCGCTTGGGGATGGGGGTTCTATTTTGACGACTGGGCAAAGCTTAGAGACCAAAATAAATGAACCTATGTTTAAGTGGGATCGTAAATAAGCTATCTAATTTATGGAATTCCATCCAGCCTTTCTGAAGTGATGCGCATACTAACAGACAAAAGGACAAACCGAGAAGAAAAAGTAGTGAAATAACGATAAATAAATGGTTATTCGTTATAAAGGTCTTTGCCGTTCAACCAAAAAAAAAAGGGTGAAGCAGGAGGAAGATTTTTTACAAACAAACGATGATTCTCCAACCAAAAGAAAAAAAATAACGTAAAAAAAAATGCTGGATATCTTTTTTTTTCAGATGCTATAGAGTGGGGGGGAGAGAGTTAGAATCTTGATTAATAGGCAAAAAGGAATAAGCACAGAGGCTGCAACATTTTTAAGCACTGGAGATCTACCTGACAAGAAAGAAGTATCAAATCGGATATTTTGAAAGCAACAAATACATCATCAAATTGTTTCTTTGAATTTGAACTATTGTACATAGAATAAAAGTATTGTAGTTCAAAAACGAAAGTGAGTTATTCTTTAGGACTCTGGAAATCTCCTCTGCAAAATACAAGGTTTGTGAAAATATCTTTGGAGTACAAATGGATGTCAAAAAGGAGATTTATTAACAGGTAATATTACAGTTGCAATTTTACGTGCGTTGACCATATTCATCAAACAAAAATTAAGCCGACGCACCTGCTTATAAACTGAATAACTTACTTTATTAAATAACGACTATAGTTTCAAGTGCATATGTTGAGTACCCATCTTCAAGTTCAAACTTGAAGGATGGATGTTTGATGGATTAACAGGTAATGTTACCAATTTTTACTTATGCTTCAAGAGCTTGGGGAAAATAAAGATTTTCCTTTATGAAAATATTTCATCAATTAAAAAGAATCCGGAGAATTGTGTATGGTTAGAAGACTATTTAGTTACGATGATCTTTTTGTACTGCCTGGATTGCCAGCTACCAATTGATTATCAAATATCAAATTCTAAATTGCAAAAATGCAAGGAATATTGCATCAACGAAATAAATCTTTTCATAACAATAATTATAAATCTTTCATTCATTCTTCTTTTATTTTGATCGTAACCATTGACGATCTTCTTCGAGTATGATTTTACAAATACGTTATTTTTAAATTAACAATATCCTCATAATGTCAGCTTCAAATGTGGCATACATAATATTAAAATTGTTTACAGATATTACATTTAAATTATTTTCAATTATATATATAATATTCAAATTAACAGTATCTTGGAATTAATAATGGCAGCCTCATACTATATTTAAATTGTTTTAAAATAATGGCAACTTCATATTACATTTTAAAATAAGCATATTGAATAATGATAATAATAAGTTTAATGCCTTAGCTTCAAGTTTTTAAATAAAGACAATTTGTTACTAGTGTTTCCATGATAAATCGTTCTCTTGTCATCTTTTATCTTATATAAAACTTGTATTTTTGGGTCCGGATTATGTTTATTATCTACACAATGTTCAGCCCATTCTGACAGATTCCTACTACGTATTATGTTTATAGACTCGAACATGTTCATTTACCATTTCAATTAATGCCTTTCCCGTATTTCTGTAATACACCACCCCACAATCCCTGTATTAGCTTATTTATAGTGTATAAATTTATACACCTGTATTAATTTATATTGTCTTCTTTATCTCGGTAGCTTCGGATTATTGTGATATCATTCTTTTTACAAACTTCGTTCATCTATCTAATTTAACATCTCGCTGAACGTTTATTATTTTCTTATAATATTTATCTTCCTTCACTGTTTTTTGTTTATTCTTTTGGATATATTTTGATATAGAACTACATATTTATAACGTGCGGTATAAATACTTATTAAATAGACCAAAAACGCACAATTATGAATAAAAACATTTAATTAAAATTATTCATAAAATTACATGTTACGAAGAGCCGATCTTCGTCAGATAAAAATCTGTCGAGCACTGTGAAGTTGTATTAGTCAGGCGGTTCGCGCCTTCGACATCTTCAACCAATCATCAAGTTGGATTCTTCCATTGTTATAGCAGGATAGGAGTTCGAGATTGTCTTGTTATTGGCGAGTCTATTGTCAACGAGGGGGGGGGGATTAACTTTTGAAGTCACTTCTATTTCTGCATTTTCTAAGATAAAAACTAACAAACAATTAGAACCAGATAAATAAGATTGTCTTGTGTGTGTGTGTGTTTGTGTTATATTGCGAGCTGTGATATCCTTATATTCCATACTGAAGGACATTAGTGACTGATATCTCATTGCTGTAGCACTTATGAGGTTTTATCATTATAGTTCATACCATTTTCGCAAGTAGCAGTTTTTTTGGCTGACATAAATAATGGGCTTATCAGTGTTCAACTTGTGACTCATTTCCGAGCAGTGGCCTGCAGTTGCATGTTGGGTGTAATTCCCTTGTACGGCCTTGGCATGCTCGGCCACACAGAACTTTAACTTTCTCTTTGTTTCTCCTATGTATATACAAGCCTCATTGGTAGTGTCTTTACACCGTATTCTGTAAATTACCCCTGACATTTCTATTATATCCCTCTTTTTTTCCTCCAGTATGTAGCTCAATGTTCATGATACCGACATATGTTGATTTTCGATATACTGACCTAATTTTTATCTCTTATAACCAGTTCATCCAGGAATGGTAACCTATTATTTTCTTCACTTTCCAGCGTTGCCTTGATATTACTGTGTACACTGTTAATAATATTGAGTATCTTCATCCTTTCTTCTTCTTTTGCAATCAAAAACATGTCGTCAATGTATCTGCATAAAAAGAAGGCATTTTCTGAGACCAGTGTAGGCTGCCATGCTGTAGCTTCAATGTAGTTCATAACGCACTCTGCCAACACGGCAGAGGATGGCAATCCCATGAAGAGCCCTAACATCTGCAAGTAAACCTTGTCGTCGAAATGTTTAATGTTTCTTCCATTGGTACGGAGATGTACATTGCTGTAATATTTACTGTAAATATTCGCATTTCCACATTATTATCAAGGTTTTTATCCTTTAGAATATTAATTAAACTTCTTATATTCTTAATGATAACTTTTTGGTTAAATAATGGTAACTCTTTTTAATACATTGCCAAATTCTGTGTAGAGGCGTCAAAAGAATCAATTACTGGACGTATTTGTTTCTTAGGTATTTTTTAGCATTGGTTTGAATATTGGTGTTGTACACATACTAGATGTTATTTGTTTATATTTCTTAAAATGAAGAGTTCCTATTTATCTTTTAACTTCCTTTTTGACTTTCTTATACAATTCATATGTTGGATCCTTATCTATAATTTCGAAGTCCTCAGTTACTACAGTTTCTTCTACTTTTTCTTCATACTTATTTTTGTCCAGGATTACTATATTATTTCCCTTATCCGATTTGAGAATAATACGTGATTTGTCATTCTGTAAATTCTTTATGATCTTCTCTTAGCGTTTTGTTATATTACTTAATGCTGTATTATTATTATTAACTTATATTTGGTATAATATACTATTTTTCGGAGTGAGTTCCTTGGATCTTTCAATTTCTGTTATCATTTTATTCTTGTTAATTTTGCCTAATATTATGAAGTCTAATCCTTCATTTCAAACTAGATCCCCTTCTTTACTTAAAAGTTTTATTTACTTAGATTGATGAAATATTTAGAGTCTTTGCAGTATTTATTATAATGTCTATTATTCATTCCGTTCATTTTGTTTCTTAATTTTCTTTTTTTCACTCTTATTACTCTACTAAGATATTTGTATTTGTTGGGGTTCACTTTCGTAATTTCCATATACACTTGATCAGGATAGTGTCTCTTTATAGCATTGTTTATTTCTAATTCTTTTCCTTGTAACTTCCTAATTTTTTTATTACATTCTTTTATTTGGTTACTTTATTAATTTCCATCCTGCTTCTTTTAATACTCGTTGGGCTTCATTATTTTTCACGATGAGAGACACTATATACGTCCTTTTTTTGAGGGATTTCCTCACTCCGGAATGAGATATTATCTCGATATTTCGGCCCGGTGCCTCGGGCCTTCTTCGTGAGATGTATAAATATCAATCCCATCAAGATGAGCGCGCAACTAACATGAGTAAACCCGAGACTAACGACGGAAATTGTTAGTTGTGCGCTCACCTTGATGTGATTGATATTTATGCATCTCCCGAATAAGGCCCGAGGCACTGGGCCGAAATATCGGGATAATATCTCATCCTGGAGTGAGGAAATCCCTCAAAAAAAGGACCTATATAGTATCATGTCTCACTCCTCCTTCAGAACCAAACTAGATGAGAGACCCTTTATTAAGCTTTCGTTCTCGTAATGTTCTGATAGTATTCCGCTTTACGTATTTAAGCTATGTGTGTCTCGAAATTGGCTAATCTTTTCAAATATTTTTGATGATTTTCCTATTTCTGAGTAAGCTTGTTGTCCATGTAGTCTCTCTATCTCTTTAAAATATGCCATGAAGAATTTTATAAGGACGATATGTACCCCTCAGAGTATTATAAGAATCTTGATAATACTTATATGTAAATGCGAATATTTACAGTAGATATTACAGCAATATATACATCCGTTCCAGTGGCAGAAACGTTAATAATTGTAGAAGAAATATGCAAGAAAAATAGGAATAGTATGCAGAAATACAAAATTAGCATTTTTAGAATTATTAAACTTGGTTTGCAATAACTCATATTTCAAATTCAAAGATAAAGTATTTAATCAAAGGAAGGGATTTCCTATGGGAAGTACAACATCTGCAATTTATATATGAATAAGCTAGAATGACTCAATATTAACACAGAACAAAAATGTATTTAATTACATCGGTACGCAGATGAGGTGTTGATAGTATGGTATGACTCTATGAAATAGTTTAAACAATTTTGTAACTACATTAATTCATTAGACAACCATACAGAATTTACAACGGAAGAAGAAGTTAATGGTAAAATACCATATTTAGATGTTTTATTAAACAATATAGGGTATATTATAGAATATGAATACTAGGGAAAAGTATATAGGAGTCAGCATGTATTGAATTTTCAATCAGCACATAGTATAGCAGTAAAACATTAAATTATAAGGAATTATACGGATAGAATTACCACATATAAAGTGACAGAAACTTATTGGATAAAAAAATAGAAAGCATGGGGGAAAACTAAATTGGAAATGAATGGATACCTTGAAAGATTCATCAATAATTCTATAACGAATTATTTCCAAAATCAAAAGAATAAACAAAAAATAGTGAAGGAAGATAAAAAAATTATTAGAAAATAATAAAAGTTCAGCAAGATGTTAAATTAGATAGATCTATTATGTAAGAAGAATGAAATCACAATAATACGAATTAATGGAAAAAGATTGATTTCTAACAAAATCAGAAGCTATCAAGATAAAGAAGACAATATAAATTTATAAGCACTGGAGTAGTATATGTATATAAGCTAAATATAGGGATTGTGGGTGGTATATTACGGAAATACGGGAAAGGCAATGATTGGAATGATAAATGAACATGTTCGAGCCTATTAAAATAATACGTAGTAGAAATCTGTCAGAATGGGCTGAACATTGTGTAGATAATAAACATAATCAGGAACCAAAAATAAAAATATTATACAAGATAAAAGATGATTTGACAAAGAACGATTTTTCTTGGAAACACTAGTAATAAATAGCTTCAAGTGTTTAAATAAAGACAAAGGCATTAAACTAAATGATTATTCAATATGCTTATTTTAAAATGTAATATGAAATTGCCATTATTTTAAAACAATTTAAGTATAGTATGAGGCTGCCATTATTAGTTCCAATGATACTGTTAATTTGAATATAACATATATTATTTAAAAACAATTTAAATGTAATATCTATAAACATTTTAATAGTTTGTATGCCACATTTGAAGTTGACACTATGAGGATATTGTTAATTTGAAAACAACGGATTTGGAGAGTCAAATCCGAAGAAGATTGTCAAAGGTTAAGATCGAAATGTAAGTAATAAAATAGAATAAGAATGAATGAAAGATATCTAATTATGTTGTAAAGAATTTTCTTTAAATAATAAACTACCTTTGTTTTCTCGTCCACATCCTTCAGGTAGAATTTCAATAGCCTATCAGTTGTAACTTACACTGAACGAATCTTCCTGAGTATAGAATTCTGTGTTTACTGAATTTAAGTTTATTCAAAGATTCCACCTCATTGTCTTTATTACCGATCCTTCAGGATATCAGTAGAAAAACTTGTTTTGGAAACGCAGACCATACTATGGAGCACGATTGTATTAGAATTGACTTTGCTTATGTTCGTGGCCATTGTAGGCAATGAAAGAGCTGATATCTTGACTAAACTAACTACACGACTTGATATTAGTTGGAAATGACTGCGCCAGCTTCCTATTGGAAATTGTTGCACAAGCAAATTGCGATCATGGGTTGGACTACATAGTATTTGAAGTGAGATAAGACTCAATGGACAAAGTTGTTTTGTATTTGTTACTTTTTTTCAGCCGTTTTTTTATTTTACTGTGTAAATATTAATTTAGTAATGTTTTCAATTAATATAAGTCATTGAGCTTACTTCTTGGGATGTACTTGTGGAACACAAGATATGTGTTGTAAATTAAAAAAAAAAAAACAATATGATTCTATTCATTTTTCAAAGCCATTAAACTAGATATGAAGTACCTAGTGCAGGAGGAAAATTTTAGAAAATATGTGTAAAAAGAAAGATTGATTGATGACTCTTAAGAACTGTTGAATTTGCAGCTGTTCATTGTTTTAAATACAATAATTTCCTTTTGTTCTTAAAAAATTAATTTCCTTCTTCGGAATAAAACACTTAAGTCAATGAAACTGATTAATTAAAACAATATTTTCTGTTTTTAAAATCACTGTTATTTTAAACTGATAACATATATCATTAAGGATGTAGAACAAGCAAAAGTTCATTGAAGTGATAATAAGATTGCCCTTCCGCTGATAACAAATTTTAATAGTTTTCTTTTCTATGTTTAATTACAGAATTAGGATTTGTTTGATTGGAAATGGAGAACAGCTATTTCGGAATGTTGACACCGGAGGACTTAGCGGTAAACATTTACCACTTGATGTTTCACTTGAAGATAGCGATATAGTGAAACAACATTAACATAATAATAAATATTATCTAACAAATAACATATCACAATATCGAGTAGTTGCTATTTACTTACACTTTGCTTAATTTTACTTATTCTATTTATCTTTGTACTTTTAAATTATTTTCTTTCGATAAAGAGGAAACTTTTAATAGCTACAGTTACTATTCATTTGGGCACTTTTCCCATTACATATGATAAAAAAAAGACCCACTTAAATCTACAAAACTTACACAGAAAAATGTTATTGGTTGTTTTATTCACTTTTCTCTTTCTGTGTACAATCGTATGTTTAGACGTTTGATGATTAGAATTGTCAAATTATTCATTAAAGTAGAAAAAAAAATAATCATCGCATTTTTCATTCACCCTTTCAAAGAATCATAATCTGTATGGAATCGTCTAAAATGTGGACCCGATGGCTCAAATGGAAAATGAGAAGGACTGCTTGTGGTTTGGAGAAGACTGTGGTCAGGGATTTCGCTGTGGCTATTTCTTCTGCAGACAATATTTTAAAGTTCCTGTGAATCCTATGGTCTTACGTTTATGTGGTGAATGTGGGTGACAGGGAAGCCAAGCACTGCGGCCGGAGGTCTATTGTATTAACCCATGGAAGTTACGACGGGTACTAGGTCTTTCTCTAGAGGGTATGAGTATCCGGCAGAGCTTCATTTTCCCCGTCTAATGTAGTAGCATAGCTCATCGTGAATTGAGGTAAACTAATGTGCGTAACGTTTTAATTTAAAAAATAACTGCGCATTTAAACAAAGCTGTCTTGAAGATGAATCGTTCAATTCAGAGATGAATCAAAATTCAGAATATATTAGACACAAGAAAGAAAATAAAAAAGAAAAGCTTTTTTTTGTGTGCTTGTGTCAGCCTTTTAGTAGTTTTTAAATAACAGCTTTAGAAAAAAGTTTTAGAACAGCGGAGATTTTTTTTTATTATTGAAATTAAAATTTAGCTATTGTTTGTGTAAGGATAAATACTAATAAAATTTACTTTTATTTTGTATATATAAAATGTAAAAAAAAAATACTGAAACACGAATAAATTATAATAAATAAATTAACATTTTAAAAAAAAAGTAGTTAAGTATTACTAAATAATGAACCAGGTTATTAAAAAAAAAATCTATCAAAACATCCATCCCTGTTTTAACTAATTATTAGAATGATAATAATCCATTAATTAATTATTAAATGAAACTATTTTAAAGGAGAGATGATTAATCAACTAACTTAAAGGTCACCAATGGTCAACTGTTATTCAGTGACTACAAAGGAACCGATTTGAAAACATGGATTTCAAATCATAACGAAATTGGATGATAATCAACAAAACCAAATTCATAAATGCACAAGGAAATCGGGATTTATCTAGAGAGAAGTCTTTGGCTGATATTTTTTTTAAAGAATCTATTTACACTATTGAGAACTACATTTTCAGTCATTTATCTAATCATGTTGTTTATGCGTATCTCTTAGTGATTATCTTCTATTACTGTAAGAAAAAATATAGGTTTGTTTGCGTACATTAGTCCTCTGTAGTTAAATCTAGATTTGCAGACCAATGTTAGATGACTAGCAATAAAGTGAATAATATTTTCGTTGCAGAATCCTATCTACTTGACAAAGGTATTGTTTTTGAGAATGTTTTGATAGCAAAAATTTTAGTATTAGGATAAAAGATATATCTTTTATTAAATGAATCTTTTTTTATTTATTTAAAAATGCTGGACATACGTTTTTTTAATATACGGGCTGTTTCGGAAATGGTAGACAAAGCGAAGAGATACGGGTTCCAAAGGTCATTTTGAGTCGAAAATGTTCATGACTGATCATTTGTTATCGGGATTGCTTTTTGCAATAAACCTTTACCTTATTTACGTACACTTCCTAATGTGAACTGAGCTTTCTTTGATTAGGGACCATTCCCAAAGCATTCATTTCCGAACTCTAAAACTATGGCCCGTACAACAAAATAGAACAGTTTCGACTCAAAATGATCTTTGGAACCCGTATCTCTTCGCTTTGTCTACCATTTCCGAAACACCCTGTAAAGCTGTATAGAGCTACTTTATATTATAAATTAACTGTTATAGATCGTTCATGACTTTTCTTATTTTCTTTTCTTTTTAAGTTAAAACCTGTTTACCTTAATGAAATAAAAGAAATCAGTTTAGAATGGCATGAATGAAAAGCTAGCAATGTTATTATTTTATTTATATTTTTCACAGAAGTAATTTTCACTTGTGATTCAATGACGTCATTTAAACATCATTTGACTCACAAGATCATCTGTAATGCAAGGAAACAGTCAAAAACTAAAAGTTTTTTTTTATTATTATTGATTAACCCCCCCCCCAAAAAAAAAATCTTTCAGGTTAAGTAATTGAGTAACTATAAGACGAAGAAGAACAAGACTACAACTTGGGATTAGATTCATACAGCAAAACAGAAGAATACCATTGTCATGTTCTATTCTGGTAAATGCAAAGATTATCAATTGAATGCCAAGTGTAAATAAGTTCATTGTCTCAAAGGCTGTGTCACTGCTGTCAAACTTTATTCTTGATGACTGATTAAAGAAGTTAAATAAATAAAAGTTTTTTTTATCTGTTGGCAAATCAGAAGATATAAGTTGCATCTCGAATTAAAAACTGCAAATCAAAATCTTTCGACAACAAGTTAGAATTTTTCGTGTTAAATTCGTTCAGTATTTCGTACTTTCACCTTTGTCCCAATTTCGTCTCTTCCATTCGTTCAGCTGCTAAAACCATTACAATAAATATTTTTTCTTTTACTGAGAATTCTGCTAATAATACAAAGCTTGAAGTAATTTTTTTTTGCATAGGCATCTTAAATGAAAGTAATGTAATATGGACTTTAAGCTTTTTCAGTTTTGTTTTCCTGATACTTTGGTAAGATAGCAAAAAATTAAAAAAAAAAAAAACATTTTAAAAAAGGTATAGTTTTGTCTCAGTGCAATTTACTAATATCAGAAGATTCATTGAAGAATCTCAAATATTGGATCTGCTAAAATAATGTTTCTCCTGGCTTTTAAGATTTTATATGTTTAGTATTAAAAATCTGAAAGACCATTCTAGGTGTAAGATTATTAGACATGTATGTTTAGGTATAACAGTTAGCAGTGAAATATCCATCTCATTAAAATAGTGCTACAGGTATACTCTCGATATCTCGAAGTCGAAGGGACGCTACTAAAAATTCGAGATAGCGAGTTTTCGAGATAACAAGGTCATAACCAAAACATAAAAATTCACATAAAAACACAAGATACGGAATAATATTCTAAAAATTAGAGTCTTGATAGATGAGAATAAGTATAAATATGTAATGGTAGTTGACAATAAGTCTCAATAAGCAATGGTAATTTTAATTTTTAAAAGTAGGCGAAAATAATTACATTTAATTGAAAAGAATTAGTAAAATACAATGAACTTACATTGCTAGAATTTCTTAAAAAAGTCCAGTATCGTGGCCTGGCGACATCTCTGATGTGAGAGACTCTTGGAAAAATACCTTTATTTGCTTCGACGCAACTGAATGGCGATTTTTCCGGAAAAATTCATTTTTTACTTCGAAAAATATTCGACATAGCAAGGTGAAAACTCTTCGACATAAGAATTAAAATTAACATTAGATGAATATGTAATATCAAGGGGAAAAATAATTTTTCGACATATCAAGGTTTTCGAGATATCGAAGTTCGAGATATCGAGATTATACTGTATTTACATCCAGATGCTATTGTTAAGTTAGTATTCTGTAGTTTATGGGTCCAATTTAAAGCATCCACGAATCGTTTTGCTTCTAGATTATTAAAAGGAAAGATTCATTCAGGAGATATAAATGAGCCTTGAAAAACATTTGTTGGAAATTGTTAGCAGTCATTGAAGTTTACATGAAGACAATGTGATCCTGTAAGGTAAGAAGCTCAAAGGTATTGCAACAAGTAAAAATAAAAGAAAACAACAAGTAAAAATAAAAGAAAACAACAAGTAAAAATAAAAGAAAACAACAAGTAAAAATAAATTCCTCCAAGTTCCTAATAGGGATCAATAAAGGAAAGTTTCTTTTCAGTTGTTTGTAGAGCAATTACGAACCTTTACCAAAAGTCACATAATGGAAGGAGTTCTTTAACAAATAATGAAAAAAAAAGGATAAATTTTTTATAAAACAATGGTAAAGTGATGCCACAATTTTCAATTTTAAAACGTACGTATGCATTGGTTTCCGAAATTTTATAAAATATTATTTGGATTTTTTTCGATATCTTTTGCTGAATCAAACAGGATTTCAAAACCTAAAAAATGTCATCAGAAATTAAGAATTATTTTCCTTTTAAGTTATTATACTTAAATAAGCATCCTTCTCATCAATGTTGCTAGCGCTTGAAATAAGTTCGGTCGCGGAATATCAACAAATTATTAATATTTCAGAATCAAAAGATCCAATCATAATTTTAGCTACAATAAAAAATAATTAGATTTACAAAGACCTATTTTTAAACACTTTTTTTTTTTTTTAAGTTATTATCTTTGTTATAAATTTCTATATTTTTTTCACTTCCTAGTTAGATGTCTCGCTTATTTCCTTATTGATAAATCAATCGCATTTCTATAAACTACAAAAAGTAAATGTTATTATTGATTTATCAAATGTAGTATTGATAACTACAAAGTTAAGAATCAGTCAACAAGAGTGGGAAATTTTCATTCTTAAATTATATAAGAAAAAAAAAAATAAGATATTTGCAAGACAAAGATTTATCATTAATCATTAATATGCTTATCTTTAATAAAGAAATAAAAGATTATTCGTTTAGCTTATTTTTTTTTAAGCAAAAAAGATAAAATAATAAATTTACACATCAATTAGTAGGATTTTTTTCTTTAATTAACAATACGTAACAGTTATATTAAAAAATTTTGTTCTACATCTCTAATGCTACAGAGAAAATTCTTGATTCATTTATTTTTTGATTTTTTCTTTACCTTTCAATGAAATGTTTTAGTTAAAATTCATTCTCATCATATGGTGAATAACGTTTACAATTGCTTTCTTTTTTTATAATTTAAATATAACTTTAAGAAAAAAACATATTAAATCTAAATAACATATAAAAGGTGAGTTAAAAAATGACAGTTGTCTGCTTGTTGTATTTGTCACCATCAAAATAATTTCCTCATTAGTACAGATTGCTCATGATTTATTCATCATTGCTAAAAAACAGTAAAAAAAAATTATTCTAATTTTTATTGAAATTTGTTTTTTAGTTCAGCTAATTTTCTAAATGTCATCAAATAATCGTCATATTTATATTATATTTATATAAATTTATATAAATGATTTATATATATATATATATATATATATATATATATATATATATATATGACGATGTAGGAAAAAATATAACAAGGTTAAAAATAGCAAGGTTTTATTGTATTTATTCCAATCTTGTCATTATGCTTGAAAAAGAGAAGACATATACTACTACTCGAAAATTCGCAATTTTTAGTATTTAAATAAAAGTTTTATATACTACGATGTGATAAGTAGAGTTGTATCAATATTACACAAGAAATGAAAAGGAAGATTTTACTTGAAGGTTAAAAAGGTGCGAAAATTATTCATCAAATTTTGATTTTGATGTATATTTAAATTCACTCCGTATTTACCCAAAGAAATTTAATAAATCCTGCGTTAAATTTATATAAGCACTGAAATTTGGCAAACCAATTACCATGTGAGGTCAGTAAAAATAGGCATCCGAACTTTTCTATATATTTTTTTTATTTCTACAGATTCATATTTTTGCCAAAAATGAATTGGGAGAAAGTGTCAGCTTCATGAATAAATTACTCAATTGGCTGAATTATTTTGATAATAGACGATCAAATGGACGTTTTTATTTCCACTTCAATTTACATTCTGAACTTTAGCTGCCACTCGTTTTTTTCTGTTTTAAGAGATGTATATAAAGCTAGACAAACCTACAAGATCACTTAATAGATAGTTTCCGATTGACTCTTGTAACATTGGCAGATAGTATAAATAAAACAAAACTTTATTTCATTTTTTTTTTTTTTTTGAACTCTACAAATGTTGCCAGAGAAAAATAATAAGTGTTCGTTTAATGAATTTATCTTCATAGGATTACTTGAATGTTTCTATCAATAACATGGTTTAAAAGATTGCATAAAATGAAGTCATAGCACCGTTGTATTGATCTCCGATTGTGTTGTACAATTAAAGATACGTGTGCACCTGTTATCTCTGTTTTCATCACGATCCGCTTGGTGTCGTCGGTGTTTGGGTCATCGTCGCCATTGAACTGGCGCTAAGTGGGCAGAGAAAATTAATTGTGTTAACAATATCGTGGCTGACATTATTGTGGATTGTCATCAATAATTCAAGATGCCATAATTTCCATGCATGCATTATTAACAACCACCCACTTACCAAGATGAAATTACGTTATTGGAGGGGAGGGGTCGATAACACAAAACCCCCACACGCAATAAAGCCTAGTTGAGCGTCCAATTAGGGACGATGGTCTAGACCCCTCCTGTTCTTTTACCTCTCTAACGCCCCCCCCCCCCTTAGTATGCGGGTGTTGAGAGGTTTGGGGAGGGATAGGGAATAGTCTGACGGTCTGTGGGATTCCGAACTTCACCAGCTGTCGGGTAATGAATACGGACCTTCTTAGCCAAATATTGTCACATCATTTGCGACGATGTTTTTTTTTTCTCCATCCTTTTCTTTCAGTGCTACATTAATGGCCACCAGGCTGGAATAAGGCGCTGTTGCCAACACGTGCTTTGCCACTGTTGCTTTCTTTCAGACCTTGTTTATTTATTTGAGTACTATTGTAGCACTTAATTTTTTATAGTACTGCTGGGTAAGAAAGAGAAAAAAAACCTAAGAATACCATTTAATTGATTAGTCAGCATTGAATGCTTACTTGTTAGTAAATTCAATGAAAACATTCAATAATATTATGACAGTGTTTGTGGAGGTGTCGAGTACATTAAAGAATAACTTTGAAAAGTTCTGGAACTGAACTGATATAGATTTATTTAACGAAGAACATTGGTTTTTAAAGATTTTTTTACAGCAATGAATTGATTGGATAAGTAATTAAGATACATTATGATTGGACAAAAACATAACAAATTTATATTGATTAACTGATTTAACGGATACAATGGAAAATAATTTAAAAATAAACAGAACATCAATAATTAAGAAATGAAAAAGGAATATTTTAAATAAATAACGGTTAAAGATAAAATGAATAAAAACTACAGCTAAATGATTCTTAGAAAAACATTTTATTTACAACGTACAATATTTAGATATTTTCCCAGGTTAGTATTCTTTCTTTAATGAAAATGCTGATCTTATCTAAAGTTAATTCTGTTAACTTTATTATAAATCTTTCATTATAAATCTTTCATTAATCATCTTTCATTAATTGTTTTCAGAAAAAATAACTTGCATATTGACAGATTCAACAAAACACCCTTTTTGGCAGGGTGATGTTCAAATTCAAACTGCCGAAGAATTGAATCATATTGTTTATACATACTGTTTTGAATCATGTCATTTAGGATTTTTTTTTTTAATTTGGATATTAATGATTTGGTTGTAATCAAGGAGATATGGACATATTGAATGTTTTTAAATTCCTATTTGGTTGAGTAAAAAACAAATCGGAAATCGCTTATGGATTGTAATTATTACAGTATTCTAATATTGGATCGTAAAGCATTTTCATTCTAAAGAAGGGTATATCTCTAACATAAATTATGATTTTAAATTTCAATATCGTTCTTCAAAACTTAAATTCGATTAATATCTTAAGGTAAAAATCAAGTAAGTTTCTTCAAAATCCCCTAAACCATTCATAAATTACAATGACGAAATATCCTCATGGGCTTATTTTTATTAGGGCTTCAGATTACTTTAGATAAATGGTAGTGATTTAATTAAAAGATTACTGAAAAAAAAAGCCTCAAAAACTGTTATCTAAGCATGCGCTTTTTCAGGGTCTACTAATATTGAATATTTACAACCCCCGGACTGTAATGTTTCAACTATTTTAAACGCAATTTTAGTTGCTTTTGAAAGTTTTGACAGTGAATCGTTTATCATTCTTAATGTTCTCCAATTTTAATGTCTTAACTAATTCAGATTTGTTTTGACAGTTATTTAACAATTGTCACTATTAGATACGTCAGACTTTTATCGTAAAGATCTCCTTATTAGTTTACTTATTCCCAAATTACACTTATCGAATTTTTTTGATAATTTATCTTTTTCAAATAGTGTTTTGAATGTTTGGTTTGTTCTTGTGAGTTGTTGCCATAGTGTTCTTTTAATAATAATCAAGTATTGATCACTCCGAGTAATGACAGCTTCCGTATGGCTTTGTTATACTTCGCAAAAGAACGATATTGAGGTTTTGGCTTTTCTTAGTTGATTTACAAAGAGTTTTATAGTGGAAGAATAGGTGTCATCCAAATTTAACTTCTACTGATAACATCTCGTGATGGTTTCGCTTCAATTTTTGCGAATCTATTCGGAAACAGGATTTGTGCGTTTATGAAATTCTTACAGTTTGAGGATTCTTGTATAATTGATAATTATTACAATAAATAATAATTATTATTGCTAACTATGTGGTTAAAAAAAAAAAATTAAAAAAAAAGGATATAGTTGGCATGACAACTTTCAATTGCCTGCTTAGTAAAATCAGAACAGTCTAACCAAAACACACTGATAAGAAAAAACATTTCCGTATTATGGTATTAACTATGATAATAGCGCTTTTTAAAAACTCTTGTTTTAATAGTTTTCAGTCCCTACGAGTCCAAATTTTATGAATATCATCAGGGAGATTACATCTGATATTTATCTACCCACTAAAATTTCTAATATAAATGACTTTTGAGCTATCATGATTCCTGCTCTTTTTTTTTAACGCTAGCACATGTCTTTGCCTGTCTCTGTTAATTGCATATTTACAAAATCAATAAGAAATTTTCTCAAGACAGATTTCTAATATTTTAGCTTTCTACAAAATTTTGAAATATCGTGATCATGGGCTTACGGATAATAATTTTTATGTGCATTTCAAGTTTAAAATAGAGTTTTAAAAATATTATTTTTCGACGCATATTAAGAAATATTACAGAGTTAGAGAAAATCTATAATAGTCTATCATAAGTAACTGCCATATGTTGCCATACACTGATGAACTAGTTGAGAATTGGATTTCAATAAATCACGATTTAAAAGGCAAAAAATGCAATTAAAAAAACAAATTCGGATAGTAAACATTCGGAAGCAATTGTTTTTAACTACTAATATGCCGAAAGTATTTCACGAATTGTCACACTAAGTAATTTATTTTCCGGAATTTTTATTGCGCTTTTTTTTTTATTTCATTTTTTTTACTTCTAATGTTGAAGTAACTCAAATTAATAAATGATTAATGGCATTAAAGTAATGACATAATTAGAAATCTCCAACTGCATGCAACTATTTTAATCCAAGCATGCACTGAAATATCCAAAAAAACTCATTGAGATGTTAGTAGATAAGCATATATTTTTACAGAATTAAAGGACTTAAGTTATATTTAGTTATATTTTACCTCATTTACGAGATTATATTGATAAAGTAATTTTGAAAAGAATAACCCTCTTTTTTATCAAATTGAGTTCAATAATCGTAAGTATTTGTTAAGCGTTCTTCCCCTTAAACACAACATTGCTTTAAGAAATATGCATTGAAAGGAAATGTTTTTAACTCGTATAGTTGTTGGTTTTTTTTTGGTTTAAATAATAGATTTATGTTAATCTATAAAAATTAAGATGGAACTTTTCCTGAACTTCTTCACCCTTGAAAATCTACTTAGAGGTGATCCTAGAATTCGAGTAACTAAGAAAAGGAACTATTATTGTTGAACAATTCCGGATATTAGCTTATTGACAATTGAAGGATCAACAACCATAAAAAACTTAAATTCCCAATAACAGAAAATTTCTATATAATGTTACCATTTACTCAGATAATTTATAGAATCTTTGGTTTTTTTTTACATTAAATCTTTTTGTTAAAACAGACGTTTTATTATTTTTTCTTAATACATAAATTTTTCTCAAATATTATTGTTTATGAAACGTTACAACGATAAATACAAAATTATCTTTGACTTCTTTAAGCGTATTTTTTTTCCTAGTTTATATCAGTGCTTCTCAACCTTTTTTTCTTCTTGGCGCATTTTTGTATTTCAGAAATCCTGCGGCACACGTCTAACCTTGCTCTTAAAATTCCACGGCACACTAAAACTTTTTCATTGCTTTTATTGCTGTCATAGAATCCTCTGAAAAGCACCTAAACTTACAAATAAAGATAAAAATCTATTGTAAGCATTTGAAGATATCCTGAAATGTATTTTTAAACCGATTTGAATGAGAATTAATACTTTAACATCCTTAATTATTAAAATGAAACAGAACTTAGTTCAATTTTTGTTTGGCCAGGTTATTGGATGCCTAGATTTTATTTTAGGTACGATTGTTTGATTAGTGTGATGGTAAATGTTGATTATAGATGTATTCTGAGAATTTTCTCGCGGAATATCAAAGGTATCCCGACGGCACACCGGTTGAGAAGCTGTGGACCCCTAAAAATATATCAGTTTACTTCATTTCCTGTATCTGAGTCGGCTGTTATTTTTCCAAAGGACATATACTTGTTGTAAGAAAAGGAATCGAAATAAGGACTGTTTTTACAGATATTTTTACTGGAACAGAGTATGGTAAAAAAATTAAAAATGGAGTTTGAATTTAAATTCCATTTGCTCTTTATTTTTATTTTTTTAAATTAAGGGAAGCATCATTTTTATTGAAGAATATAGTTAACCTTCTGCATTTAGCATGGTGAAGCAAACTAAACTATTGTTTCATTGTGAAAATCTTTTAAAAATAAGGATTTTTTTTATTATTATTTTTCACTGGCTTCATCCTTTATTTGATTCCCGATCTAGTCTGTCGCTCATCAAAGACTTCTCAGTCCCTTATTATCATCTACCATTTTTGGTGTACGATCAGAATAAACATCACGTTTTAAAATATCAGTCTGTTAA
>JAFIDM010004315.1:33261830-33313862 GCA_023159025.1 Thereuonema tuberculata | reverse complement strand
TTTTTTTTTTCCTCTCTCTTTTTCCTTTGATAATTCTTGGAAAGGTGAATTTGGCTATTTTCTTGGCCCTGTGCACTTGAGAGGAAGCCGCTGCTCTCCAACCAAGAGGGTGGTATTGGGGGTGGTTCTGTGTCCCACGTGAAAGACCGTTGGAAGGTGGTGGTGGTATCGGCTGCCAGGGTCCCGCCTGTTTGTTGACGGTTTGGGACCAACCCACAAAGCAAACAGATCAGACGCTGGAAACAGAAATTTTTCCAAGTTTACCTATCGCCCAGGACGAAGATCAGAGAATGCGGGAAAGGAAAAGAAAAAAAAAACACAGAGAGAGTGGGCGGAGGAAGAACAGAAGAAAAGGAAAGAACTAAAAAGAATCCCCGACGAAAATCACAAAACGGTGAAGAGAAGGACTTCATGGGAAGTAAATGGAGAAAAAGAAAAAAAAATGGCCATTCAGTGACAAACAACAAAAGAAGAAGAAGAAATGAAACATTAAGAAAAAAAGAAAAAGATGAGATAAAACCGTTTGATCAAAACAATACAATTGATTAACCTTAATTAATTCTCAAAATTTTACAAAAATAACTATTGAATCAAAAGAAAGCAGACTAAAGGTTGTTAAAGTTTTCTTTTTTGATTTTTTAATTCATTTTATTCTTAAATTAATTAAAAAAATTAGAATAACAATAGGATGGAGTAAGAAGATGAATAGATAATATGAGAAGGGAAAATTTTCGGTTGAAACAAGCGATTTGTTTCTTTCTGGTAAAATCTTAAGAAGTGCATGATAATTTTGATTTACATTTTGTTCAAAAAAAAAATGAAGCCGTTAAAATTAATGAACTCTGCTTCTTACCAGCAATGGTGAGATGAGTCGTATATATATATTTTTCTGTCAAAAATTTATGACTTTATAAGGTGACATTTTTTCTTTTTTGAAAGCAAAAGAGATGGAGATGATGTCATCCGATAACAGCTTGTCAAAAAAATTCAAGCGTTTTATAAAATTCTACATTCAACTTAAATTAAGAATGCTGTAATGAGAATAGCGTCTTTCTTTCCGAAGAATTACAAGTCGAACTTTCTAGATAAAATTCACAGCTAAAGAAGTAAATCAGCAGAACTTTCTAGGAACTTTCTAGATAACAAAACTGAATATAAGACTTCTTTTTGTTCAAGGGAATCACTGGCTTTCCTTGTAACAAAAATTGGAGTAAATAGAAATAGCCGATCAGATTTATATCTTCTTATTATCACAAGAAATAAGTATTCGCTGCTGAGTTAAGAGAACAGAGCAAGACGATATTCACGCACACGTTACTACAAAATTTCTTATTTTAAAATTCATTTAGCGAAGACTAAATTGTTTCATGCCAAATAAAATACTTAAATAAGTTCAGATAAACAATAATCTTTTTTATTCTAACTTAGAAATTCGTAATAATTCATTTGATTTTTATCTAGTTTTTGATCATTAATAGAAAGTTGGTTTGAACTCATTAAATAACTTAGTTAAAAATATTTACCAGATCAAAATAATGAAGTTCTTAGCTTTTGGTGACAACCGATTCGGTTACAAAAATAAGTTTTACGAGTCAGAACAAGTTCTGGTTAAATACTCGTAAAACACACATTCATCCTCATAGGTAAGAAATATAATTCTGACTTGCAAATGCTAAAAGAAAAGCATCTGTTCAAATGAAAAACATGGTCGCATAACTGTCTTGCGGAAAGCAATAGAATCTTTAATGTTTAACATATATAAACATTTTGAAAAATTCTTTGAAGAAATTCTGATTTTTACCTAATAACTTCCATTTTGTCTTAAACTTATCGACACGTCTTATTTAAAGGTTACTTATCATTTTAACACATCGCCTATACCTCTGAAGGTTCGGGGCTCGGGCTCATGTAATTTTCCTGATGACAATCCACTCTGGACAGGGTTTCCTCCATTTCTACCTATTCTTTCATCATTCTCTCCGTCTGTCCTTCTTTGCGTAGAGATGATACAACAGATCTAAGGTCGTCGTACTCGGCTTCCCTGCCACTCATATTCACAAAAATGTAACATTTAAATAATTGATCACAGAATATTCTGACAGAGAATTCTTATGAATTTTTATGAACATATGTCAACAAAAGAACAAAAAAAAAAGTTAAAATGGCTTATGAAACTATCATCCCTAAGTCATCTCAGTTTTTTTTACTATCAATATCTGATGAGATTGCTTTTATCAAGATTGTTAACCAGTGGCTACTTGATTTGTGCTTATCTTATTTGATTTGACAATGTAGATATATGTGAATCCATGGAATTAATTAGAGGGATTATCTTCAATTTGATTTTAAAAACTGGTACAACTGATCTAAGACTTGGTAGTGGGCAAGCAACTTTCCTGACTACTTTTCTGTAGGCATAATTTGAACATTTTTACGCTAAAAATATGAAAACAATAAGGAAATTTGGATTTTTCTAAACTTCTCATATAATTTTACTACATCTCCGAAACAAAAAACATATTTGTCTGGAATCCGGAAATACATATGCTTTTTGATGTTGAAAATCTAATATGATGATGAATTATTTTACCTATTTATTAATGCAATAAATAATAATTATTATAATGCAAATGCAGAATAATTGAAACATCCAAATTCAACAGACTTTTCAACCCAAAGACTCAAAAGTCCGCATTGTAATTTTCCTTGTTTTTTCCAAGAATCTGTAATTACAAGAACTAATCTGATTTACTAAAATATTGCCTAAAACTCATAAAAAGATAAATTATCTCCAAATATAAAACAGCAATAATGGAAAAAGAAATAATTTCCCGAATAATGAATCTAACATTTTTAAAATCACATTAAGAAAATTATACAGAGGATTTATCCAGATTCTCTGAAAATATCTCTTCCTAATATTGAAATGTATGAAAATAGTAAAATTGTCAGTTCGAAGACTTGACTAAAAGTGTCGTACTTAGTAAGTTTATTCTTCTCAGCATATTCTTCTGGAAGTTGTTTTCTCGTTATCTTCAAAGGACCAAAGACAACCAGAGAGTGGGTAAATTCCAAGATAGGACTGAAGAAGACCCCTTTGAGAGGACTAAGACACACATATATTAAGAACCTACCACACTTTGGACCCACATTCTCACTCAGCATCGTTAAGTTTGATTAGTAGATTCAATTACTGTATGATGTGTTTCTATGTTTATTACGAACGTTTACCCTAAATGATAGGACTTTTCCTGAGTACGGTGTTTTCCTTGTTTTTACTAAAAAAAAAAAAAGTAATGATAGAACTATAATTACTTAGACATTCAATAGTTATGTTATAGTATTGTCCATATAGGAAATTGGGAAAAAATATAATAATTACTTTGACAACTTGAATTTTTGTTCCTGTTAGCGGTTGGACAACATTGATGCATCCATAGAGAATAAATAGACCATTCATAAATAACGTCTTGATGGCACAACATGTAATGAAAAGTGAGCTTTGCCATAAACCAACCGTAGCCAGAAATGATTTTGACTGTTGAGATAAAGCGAAGTAATGCTAGTAAGGTAATTAGGTACGGATTCTTCATTCACAATTTTTAATTTATTATAAATGTTATCCAGTTAAATTTCTTAACAAGTAATCCTTTTTGTTTAAAATAAAGAGAATGTTGTTTTAAGTTAAAAAAAAATTGCATCATTAGAATAAAAGAGTTTTTATTCTTAGTTAGTTAGCAAGTTGGATTTAACTTCATAAAGAATTTCGAATGCTTATTTTCCATTTGGATAATGAAGTTTACATGTTTATTAATTATTTTTCATCTATTTTTTTTTTGAATGGTGATCTGCGCCAGTTATCAAGTTTTTGACCCAGTGAAAGTAGAAATCATGTCTTCCTGGTTTTAGTAACAGTGGTATTAGGAGGAAAGAATTGTTCAGATTCCCCATCATTTTGAATCCTCTGCTGGTATATAAAGCTTTTCTGGTCCAGCATATCTTTCGTCTGCCATCTACTAGAGAGTCTCTCTCATTTTATCAGTGAGATTCACTCTAGAATTTCTTTTTCTCTTTAGTACAGTTTACTCTAAAGTGTGTGTGTGTGTGTGTGTGTGTTTTTAAATATTTCTTGTTGCTGCATGCTTCATCTATTCCATTTCTTGGTAGTCAGTTGTTTTCCTCCCAGAGACTACTTTTGTTGTTTATCTTCTGTTAACTCACAACCTGTAAATGTCTGTGACTTTTTTTATTTTATTTTAATGTTGTGCTATTCTTTCTTTCCTTGTTCTGTATTCTGAATTCGTTCTTGAAAAATGTTTATCTAGTGTATTTTATCAGTTCTTATTTGAAATAATAACCTTTTCAACGCTACATCTTTTCTACCAAAGGAATATATCCAGGTATGAATCTAAGAATAATTTATACAATTTGGGTAAGGCAATCAGTTATCTTAGAAGTTAAAACAACAACATTGAAATCCAAGGTAAATTAGATAATAAACATATGTTTCTACGTAAATTAGGTAATACGAAGATTAGGTTAAGGGATTTGTTCAATACCGAAAATATCTTTGATGTGATTTAGTTTATTATTAAGTTTTTTAAATAATTTAAAATCTTATTATTCATACTTATTAAAATCAGTTTGAATGTTCAATTTCTTTTTTTTTTTTTTTTATTTATTCAGTTTAGAAAAACTGAAATTTTGAAACTGCTTTTCAAAAGGCAAGGAACTATAAATATGGATTAACAACTTAAAACTTAAGCTATTTCTATTAATACAGTTGTTGTAATATTTGTATTGTATTCGCTTGAAACAATTAGAGATTCTTCACCGCAATTTATCTCATTTGCATTTTGATGAGACATTCTCTATTGATATCTCACTTTAATTACAGATAAAATGCCAAGTTTTACTTAAAAATTTTATTGATTGATCCATATTTTAATGAAACGGAGACTCGTTAGAATAGATATTTTATTAGGAAGCCAATCACATTTATCATTTTTATTTCTTTAATTTCATTTCTTAATATTGAAAATATTTTTTATATTATTTTTTACTTAATTATACACTTAATAAGCTCTTCGTAATTAACTTTAATTATGTATTTTTTTTTATAATTATAAAATAAAAGTGATTAAAAAAATTGTAATTATAAAATTTTATAATTATTAGTATTATTTTTTTAAATTTCTATCCTATTTTCCTAAGCGCTTAGGCTTATAATATTACTGAGTCTGTGCGTATATCTTGTTTTTGATTGGTGAAGGGGTCTTCTTGAAATTGCATATTTATGGATAAGAGACGATCTATCATTTGTATTAATTGTTTTCTGTAAAGGTCCTTGTTAAGGAATCTGCGCGCGAACGTGATTAAACATTCTACATAAATGCCTTATAAACGAAACAACGTATTTCTATTGTTATCTAATAATGAATATTAATATTAATCCTTTCATAATCCACTTTCATTTCTGTAAAATGATTAAAATTAATTGAATTTCGCGAATTTGTGTGTTTTGTCTGTTGTAATTCCCAGAAAATAATATAATTTGTGCTGTTTGTATTTGGTAGATCGGCCTATTATAAACTTCATTTAAAAATATTCAGAGATTTTTTTTTTTTGTATTGTTTTTATGAACTTTTAAAAAAGAAATAAAAACAAATTACGTTTAAAGTTCTTTGAGGAACTTCTTTCTTTGTAGCACAGTTATAGTTTCCTTAGATATTCAGTTGTCGAAAAGAATTGAATATCAGCAACGCAAGAATTCAATATCTTCCCGTTTCTGTAAGAATGATCTAATTTCTCTTAATCCTAATCTTTTTTCCTTTTCGAATACTAATGTATTTTTTTCCGGGTGAAAGGATTTTTTTTCGTCTTCCATTTCACTTCCTTCTCACTTAAACAAAACTCGGAAACTTTCCCTGTTTGTACTGATTAATTTGACGAATAAATATTTTTCCAAATAGTCTCTGAAAATTGCTGTGTATCCAGCAGGGATTTCGCGGAAGTAACTCGCATTTTGAAAACCTTGCAGCAACTAATTAAAATTTATGAAAGACGTTTGTTTTCAGACACTCTTCACAAAAGTCAATAAACACAAGAGCTTATGAGTTACTTAGTTACAATTTACCAGAAGAAAGTAAGCAAATGGTGGAAGAAAAAAAGAAAGAAAAGGAATAACAGGAAGAAAAATTAAAATAATTTGATGCGTCTCGACAATCTTAGAACTCCATTCAGTTTCATTGAATTCAGACTGATGGATATTTATATAGGAATATTCTTGTCAAAATAGTGAATTTTAATAAGGGAGAAGTTTCCAGAGCAACTTACCCGCAAAATAAGATCAAAAATAATTGTTCCAAAGGATAGTGATTGAGAATTTTCATCATTTCTGTGTAATGTGTTCCTGTATCATAATCAAGGCGTTTTATTAGCTTTGGTAGTTTTAAACCTCTACAGGTCCAATTTCGATCAAAATCAACAGGAACTCATCTATTCCGCCAATAAAATTTCAGCTTTGAAAGATAAACACTTTTTGATTTAACGCAAGTATTGCGTTTTCACATCCACATTATTTTGGCGTTTCTTTTGCCCTGAGCTTTTAAACCATTGGTTCACTGTTTACCAAAGCATCTCTCAGAAGTAATATTAGACCGAAACACTCTGTGAAAGATAGGCTTATTCAGCGGATGTAAAAATACCAGTTAATCAGCGTTACTCTTCTTTCAATTAAGCTATTGACTCTCTTAATTTTTTTCTTTAAGTTGTTTGATAGTTTGATTTTTTTTTTGTAAGGTTATCTTATCGTAATCTACTCTGATCCATTGCAAATAAGTATCCACTGTAAATTGCACTTTTAGGTCCTGTACAGTTTTGGAAATTATAGATTTCATTCCTTTTTCTCAACCAAACAAAAAGAATATTCTTCACGTTAAAACCTGCAATTTTTACTTTTTTCGAAAGGATACGAGAAAAAAAATTTTCATTAAAAAGAATTTTTATTTTTTTAAAATTTGTCTATTCCTTGTACTCGATCTCTTCGATATACTCGAGACTGTGTCATTTGATCCTTACTTTTCAGGGAAAATCAAGAGTATTAAGTGCCAAAGTTACTCAAGATTAAAAAAAGTTTTATGAAGATCATAAATTTTAAAGAATTTTGAGAAAACTTTTAGCAAAGTTTCAATTTAGAATAAACTGTTAACAATCAAAAAAGTAAGTATTTTTTTTTTAGTTCATTCATACAGTAATAGTAGCAATGCAATCATTTAATTTGGTAAATTTTCGCTTAGTTTAATCAGTTACATGAAATAAAGAGGAAATCACGTGATGTGATTTCACTTCTCTATTATTTTTCTTTAGCTACCTAATATGTTACTTTGCTTTGATAAATGAAATAATTTGGGAAAATTGCTAAAATTTCCTTTACTTCATATCTGTAATTTAACATTTTAAACTTATGTAGCTCAAGAGATGCTGTATGTTTATCCGGGTAGGAGGAGAGCGATTCGATCCTCGGATAGGGGCTGGAGATTTTTCGCGGTTTGTTTGTCATCCTAATATGACCGAGGGCTCAGCCAATCTCTATCAAATGAGGTAGGGTCAAGTCGAGCCAGTACCTGACTAACGCTCTGGTCAACCACTTCGTTCTTATTCCTCTGGACGGTCCTTCCAAAAAGCCTAAAACGGGATTTCATTCGTTTATTCCCTTCACCAAGTTTGTATCTGCCTCCTGACGATCTCTAAAGATTCCCGACTATGTTTCGGTGAACTCAATCGATTTGAATGAATATTGTAAGTTTCAAGTGGTTTACACAGAGATCCGTGAGAAAACAGTTACGATTAATTTGAGTCAATTATACATTACTCGTAAACTATCTGCCAATACTAAATAAAACGATCAATTGGTATTTGTTAGATCATTCTGAAGCCATTTCTTCCTAAAGCTGTTTTGGTATATTTACAGCGTCTGCTTTTCTTTTTTTCTTATAATTTATGAGCAAGTTGGTCAAACAAATATTTGGTAGCAAAGGCTTAGTGGTACACTTGCTATTAAAGAATTTTGAAAAGCCATCGATAAGGTGAGGCTCGCACAGGTGCCTCCCACCCACAATGGTCTAAATTAAACAGTAGCGATATGTATGGGACTGTGAATGACTTGTTGTGTGCTCAGGTGGGTCTCATTGCGTCGAAGAGAGCGTCATCACCAGGCTTCCTTCACGATAAAACCAAGAAGGACAAAGACAGGACACAGCAGCAACATTCCACACCAAACTAACCAATTACCACTTAGCGGAAAAGAAAAAAACAAACCTGATTTCACAATTGCCTCTCTTAAAAAGTTGTATTTAGTTGGGGTTTTTTTTTTTTTTTTTTTTTTCGAGAATTTTCTTTTTCCAAGAAGCTAACAATGAAAATGCATATATTTATATATTGTAATAGATATTCGTAGTTTTTTATATGAGCTTTTTAAATTACATGGACGATTTCACTTGTCGACTTTCGTTAAGATGTAATTAAATTTAAAAAAAAAAAAACAAATTTAATAAAAAAAAACCCAACTGAATGGAATTAAAGTAAAAAAAATTAGACTATCTTGAAGTGGTTTTTTTCTCGATCATGTGTAAGTTCACTTTTTTTGTTTTATTTTTTAACAAGTAAAGAAACACATAAGTAAAATAAGGAAGCGTTTTCTCTCTAATTTCTAATGTTGTCGTGAGGATAAAATAGAGGTGTCATCATGAAATCAATCCCGTTAAGATTAAGATTCCAAGTAGTAAAGACGTCCTAGATGAGATCGTGGTCAAGAAATCACAACTCCGAAATATAAGTAAAACAGTAAAAACTATTGCAGTTGTGAAAGAATTCTTTGATTAGTTTTAATAGAAATCAAAAGTTTTATTTTTAATTTGTTAGTTACTTACTTTATTACTAAATTTGTTCTTTCTTTAATTAATAATTTTAGTTTCTATATTTTTTTTTTTATTTTTGAACTTCTTTTTTTTAAAAAAAAAAATTCAAATTAAAGATACTTATTATCGTCGCGGTGAGAGTTGGACCTGCGAACACATTATCATTCACTAATTTCTCCAGTATCACTGCCGTAAGCTCCGCAGAAAATGTCAATCTTAATTATCAAAAATAGGAAATATCAAAAATCTCACATACATCTTCTTGAAATCGACGACCAACGTTAAGAATAATTTCCCTACTTGATTTTTTGAGACCTTTTCCTCGTCGAAATGTTGAATGTGAATCCAACGACCGCCATTTTCTCTTACATTTGAATGTGACCGACAGGCCAGGAAAGGTAAATCTATCATCTGCGTTGCATTCTGGGAGGATCATTTCTCGCCGCGGTCACTGTAACTCACTATCATTCCTGAATGGATGGTTGTTGTTATAAGCAAAGGAATCTAAAGAATAATCCCTCCCTCCTGGAGTCGAACATTAGTTCTCCGAAAGACATTCTGTCTGGCAATGATGTTTTGTTTTGTTTTCATTGTCTATAGAAACAGAAATTAAACACAAGAACTTTATCTTCCTTTAATAAAAAGTATGGAGTAAATTTTCAACAGCTTTTCTTGATAATGCGCTTTATTAACTACTTAATTAATAATTTTTATTATAAAGTAACCTATTGCGACTTATCATACATCTACAATACACGAATTTGTTTAATAATCTATTGACTGCTCGTTGACCATTATGGGTTTCTGAAAATCTTGATTCAAGACTGTTGAAGTTAGAACTGGATATTTGACTTTATTATTATTATTATGTAAAAGTTTCAAACCTTGGGTTTCCCCAGCAAAGACAACATGGCGGGTCAAGGACCAAAGCACATATTGCCAAGTGTAAAGAAGTGAGCAAGAATGATTAAGGATGTGTGGTTGTGTTATTATTATTATATCGAAAAAGTTTCAAACCATGGGATTCCCCAGCTAAGACAATATGGCGGGTCAAGGACCAAAGCACATATTGCCAAGTGTATTAAAAAAAAAAAAAAATTTGGAAGAATAGTTAGGGATGTGTGCTTGTGTCCATAAATTTCCGAACTATGCGTGTTGTGTTGAGTACCACAGCCTTCTGGAGTTGTTTATTATTATTATTATGTTTGTATGTTTCAAACCTTGGGTTTCCCCAGCAAAAACAATATGGCGGGTCAAGGACCAAAGCACATACTGCCAAGTGTAAAGATGTGTGCAAGAATGATTAGGGATGTGTGCTTGTGTCCATAAATTTCCTAACTATGCGTGTAGTGTTGAGTACCACAGCCTTCTGCAGTTGTGCATAAGTGTTTTTGTGAAGTCCTAGTGTGCTGAGACTGTGGTGCAATGTGTGAGGCACCAGACCAGTGGCAGACAGAACGATGGGTACAACACGTACTCGATCCTTATTATTTTGCCTTGGATATCTAATATTTTCCTGTTTATCATGCATGGAAGCTATTTTTTCTTCTTTTTTACAGTGTTTTACGCTCAACGTATTCTTTAAAATACTTGGCAAGAGTTGAATCAAAGAACAGGACTGCTATTACTTACATATAAGCATTATCATCCTATTAATAGGCAAAAACTGTCCGTCCGGATGTATGTTTGAAATCAATGTGTGCTTTAATTTCCTTATTATTAAAAATGTGATTGTTGAGAATTGGTTGCGATTGTTGTGATTGTTGTAGAGCTATATTATACATGTGATTGTTGCACATGCAACAGACTTAATTGTTGGGTGTGGTGTGATTGTTGCGATGATTGTGATTGTTGCTAAGGGAGCTGTATAATATAGGCAAAAAACTGATGTTTGTCATCAATCAAAGTGGAGAGAGTCGGAGAGAGAATATTGTATTAAGTGGAGTAGTCAAGTGGCTAGTGTTCCTGACTGCGATTACGGAGGTCCTCGGTTCGAATCCAATGCAAGGCGAAAAAAAAGAATGAAAAAATAATTACAAATACACTAACTAATGTCTAAGAAAAATTAGTTGATTTAATGTAAGTGCGTTGTTCAATACTTACTTAAACTTGTATACAAAATAATTAATTATTTTAAATCATTCCAAAAATTTTAATTCAAAAACAAGTAAAAACAGGATACTTAAGTATAAACAAATCTCCTCATAAAAAATGATCTTTTTCTACCTTGTGTTTTTGAAAAATTTTACGGTATTTCAAAAAGGTGGAATTTGTTTTACTTCCGTGAATACTTCACGGGTTGCAACTAGTTATTATTATCAATGTACGTTTTAAAAATTGTAGTGACTGATATTAAAACATGATAGTAACGATGAGTGAAACTATTTTCAACAGAAGGGTGGGTGAAATCAAAGACAGACCCTCATTAAATCCCTGGGAAAGAAAATTGGTCTACATCCGCCATCCTTTTATCGAGTGTTAGATGGATTTTCAAAGAGACGCAACGGCTACCCAACTCCTCGTCAGAAAAAAGTAAATGCAAAAGGTTGTATGTGAAGATCTCAGACTCCATTTGATTATTCTCGTTAATTTCAGTTTCATAGTGAAGTGGAACCGAATAATATTTCCTAGGACCGGGGAAGTTAGAGAATTTATCTTTTCTCTGAATAATATCAGGTGTCAAACAGCTAATCGATTCAAAATGTTGTTAAATATTGGATTTAACACTTGATCATCAAAATATGGACTACGTAAATATTCATGGTTAATAGTTATGAATTCCAAAGTATTGGATAGATAAACTTTTTAAAATACTATTAGGGTTGTTGTTTTTCTAGCTCAAAAGATCTCCACACAGTTTCTACCAGTTTTGTAAATGTAATTTCTCCAGATTGTCTTTTCTAAGCACGTATACAGTCAGATCATTTCTGCGAATGTATCACACAAAACAGCCTAACGATGACAGAACAACAGCTGACGAATTATATAAACTGAAGCTTATTTTATCGCCTAGAACTTATTTGTTCCCTCCTTTGAATTGGATAACATTGCTTCGAGGGGATGATCCCAATTCTATTAAGAGCAAAAAAAAGGCGACTTAGATATTCAACAGCAAAAGAAAAATAAGTTTCATCCCAATGACGACACTTGAAACGTGTCAGCTGGTATCACGTGAGCAGGGAATCGCTCTCCCACAATACTTCAACGAACGTACGAATCCCTGCTCAGATTTTTTTTTTTGAACAATCAAGGATAGAAAAAAAAAATCCGTAAAATAGTGATAACGATAAATTTAGTTCTATTACTTATTTAAATTTATCTAAACATTTTACAAAACATTTAAAAGCTTAACACTAAAACGTACAGCCCATATAAATAAAACAACGAATCATTAAAAAAAGATCAGTGAATATCAGAATGTTTATAGTTTGATCTCTGAATACGATTGTTAAGATAAATAAGAAAGAAAAAAATATTTTGGTTTGTACTCTTTGTTTACTTGTCAATTCGATTAGGATCTTTAGTTTAAATATCTCATGTTAATAAAAACAATTGTGATTTAATTTGTTTTACTTAAATATTTTTCTTTAGCAGATATCATCTAAGGACTTTTTTTTTTATTCGTTGTTTATTGTTTATTCCTCCCCCTCCCTTCAATCAATGACTTCCATTGATATTCCATTTGAACGTGAATTGGTTGTTTGCGAATAAACATTTCCGATAGCATAATTTCATTAGATAATTTGTTTTATTTTTTTACTCGATAAATCCCCATCACCATAGCGATATCAGTAAATGTGTTGTCACCCAGACACCCCTTGCCTCCCCCCCATCATAATCTATTTTTAACGTTTTCAGCAAATATGTGTATATTTAAAAGAAAAACGAAAAAAAAAAATTTTTTTCTTCTTTTTTTGTGTCTGCTTTTGTCTTGTGTCCACACTGTCGATAAATTTAGCTAGAGGTTTTCTAAACAAATGGCAGTTAGGTTTATTTGTTGTGTCAACCTCTCTAGGGAGAAGCTTTTCTACAGGGTCTATCAAACCACACATCTTATTTGACCACGGATACGGCAGATTTCCCCAGCAGTTTATCGATAAAGAAAGAAAGAAAAAAAAAATCTTTATCGCTCTGAAAATAACATAGATTTACTCTATCAATATTTTAATAACATCGATAGTACAATGATTGAGAAAAGCGACTTGGTACGAGTAAATATTTTGTTCGTCAAATTTGTTATGTATGCTCTGTATATAGAAGAGGGGGGATTTGAGTGTGTAGAGGGAGGGGGGAAATGCATACTTTGCCCTTCTGCAGTGTCCAAATATGGGAAAATAAACATTTTCACAACTTTAAATTCTGATATATAAGGTTTGCGTATGAAGATTTGATAGCGAACACAGCTCTTGTGGAGACGGAACGTTGTGAAGCAGGGAGAGCAGCGGCAGCGGCGGCGGTGGCGGCAGCGCTGATGCCTGTGGCGGACTACCATCGGACGGGTCATCGCGTCGGCGGCCGAAATGAACTGTTCGCGACTATACGACAGATGGCGTGATTTTTACCCTACGGTATTAGGCTTCGGTACACTTCATTTCGCATGTGGATCATGAAATGGGATAAGTTTTACTTGAATCATACGATGCCTTTAAATATACAACTATGAGAAAAAAAAAGAAACCTAAAAAAAAAACCAACAACACTGCAAATAGTAAAGAAAAATCAGTATTATAAATCAGATACTACTGTTGGATTGATAAATGGGACATTCATAAAAAAAAAATCAGATCTAACAATTGGATTTAATATCTACAACCACTTAATTTACATACAAAAAAAAATGGAATCGACATGATTATACAGTGATGGAATATGTTTTTATTATATTTTTGTGAGTGTAAGGATGAAAAAAACTCCAACAAAGACTGTTCTGAATGCAAAGGTGGAAGACATCTTTATCAACAATTAAAAAAACCAACAACAATAACAGCAATAACAAAAAGTGCTATTGTAAAAACGCATTAGTTATATTAAATAATGTATTCATTTGAGTTATTTTAAAGTTACTTATCAATATAGTTTGAAAGAACTAAAAATATCTTAAACTTAAAAAAAAAAAAGTGCTTATCTTTTGATTACAGGATCTCGTAAGTATTTTTTTTTCAGTAATCTTAGTTTAATTATAATGTCCCTTAAACATTTATGTCTGTGTGTACGTATTTATGAAATAATAATTATAGCGTTCATTGTAATGTCTGTCTTATAATTCATTCATTTATTTTTATCTATTTAAAAGGTTTTAGTTAGTGAATTCGAATAGCTAATTCTTATTTTAGTCAATCAAAACGTCATCGAAATTAAAATATCAGTGAATCTCGTTCGAAATGTTCTATTCGGTGTTCTAAATGTCTCCTTGTTTTAAAAACATTTATTAGTGAAACCTTGCTTTTCCTGTAAATAAGCAAAGGAAGTAAGAACATTCTATGCATAATATACAACATTTTATAATATTTTAAATATAGGTTAAAAAGAAATCATATTTATACTAAATATAAATTATGAAAATGAATTAGATTTTAAAAAATTACGTTACGTGTCTACTTTTATGAGATTAATGCTGAAAATCTCTTTTTATTTTTAACATTTTTGATGCTTTTCTTAATTTTGTTCCTTTAAAATTTTGAAGTATTTTTTCCTTTTGAAAGTAGTTTAATTTAAAAAAAATCTATTTGATAATTTTTATTTTGCTTATCCTTTTAAATCCTCTGTTTATTCTTATTTAAAACTGTTATTCCTTTTTTTTGAAATTTGAAATCCAAATCATAAAGTACTTTATAGAATCTATATATTATATTATATCCCTGAAACCGAGGTGTCACCAATAGGTATATAATTTAATGAGACCTAAGGGATATTTTAGATAAATAGTAGAATATCAATCCATGGTAAATAGAGTAGGACTACAGTTCAATCACACAATGTTGTTTATGTTGTGTTTATTCCCAGTTATTGTCGCCTGCGGAGTTATTAAATAGTGCAGTTCAATCATGAACTTCAACTGAGCAATCGCATCATCCAAATAGCTGTTGAGAAATATTAAAGAGTTTAAAGTCCTATTAAAAGTATTTGACAATTTTTTCCTTTTTTGTCTCCGTCTTTGAAATGTAGCGTTCCACTTCTTGCAAATTGTCTGTTGTCTCACAATTTTGAATTTAAACTTAATCTTCTACCAAAAATTCGATTGGATATTGGTCTGCTTTAAATGCATCTGACTGAATCTGTAGGAAAGAGAACGTTAAGCCTATTAAGATATTCGTCACAAAGTTAAATATGCTGGATTTTGATTTTTATTAATTTTCTATCATATGAATGAAACTGTATTTCATATCAAACAATTAAAAAAATATTCTAGCTTTCTAAAAGCAATTCTTGGATAGGCGATGTACTATTTGCTTGCTTGGTTTAAATTTAAACTTATTAGATACATCTAAAATTATATTTCTTAACAAAAAAAAAAAAAAAAATACTTTTGGAAGGTTGACTAAATATTCTGTTTTTAATCATTGATTTATTAATTAATTATTTTAAAAGTTATTTCTGCACAAGACTTTGTATTGTTTGCTTTATTCTCTATTTTCTCTTTAGCTAAATGTATTTATAAATTAAATAAATAAACTATATTAAAAGGAAAATGCTCTTTTGATTGACTTGTATCTTGTATCTTCGTTATTTTGTTTAGATAATACAAATACAGGAAAATAAAAAAATTAATAAAAAAAAATTATCATAATAAAACTAACTTAATAACAGATATTTGTTTTTTAACTTACAATTTCTATATTTAATTAATTTCAGGCAGTCATTTTATTCTTTTATTGGAGAATGTGTTGTAGTTAATATTAATATTAAAATACAATGCATATTTCGATTTTATATCTGTTCGATTCAATTTAAATATTCACTTTTTCTTTTTGCCTTTTTATTGGCAATAAACGAAGAAATGATAAAAAGTTTGTGAAGGCTATTCTTCTTCTTTAAATATTTCCTAAAAGACGCAACTAGATTAAATTTATCAGGCCTAATACTTACATCAAATAAAGAGGTTTTTCAAATAGAATGCGTTGACTGATTCATCGGGGGAATACCACCCGCATATTCCCTGACCGAATGAAGTCTTTTCTTGTGTCTCTATTGATCATATTGGCGATCCAGGAAAAGTCCTCGGAATGATTCTACCCAAAAGCAAGTATTTGGCGAAGGACGTCACCATGATGACCTGTGTCGATCGGTGGCTAACCCGATTTCGTGCGCCGACCCTAACCAATGGACGCCGGCCAGCCCCACCGCTCTCCCGTCACTTGCGACCGCCGCTGGCTTTTGTCGCCGCACACGCGGCCCAGCCAGCTGCCGTGCGAGCAGTGCAGGTAAGCCGGCCTTGTTTCCGGATTGACTTCAGACATTTTCAGTTCACTAATACATCATTGAATTAGGATTAGGATGGAATAGAATACGTTGTAAGAGAATGTAACAGCTGTAATATTATGAAATATATGTTTGTTTGTTTTTCTCATTTTTTTTTCTTATTTTTTACTAAAATTTAAAATATCCTCCAAATTGTTGTTAAATTCTTAAACAAATAGATGGTTTCTTTTTTTAGAAATCTAATTTCAGTCAATATTCTTTATTGTAAATTCTAAAATGTTAAATCTGAATTAAGTGTTTAACCTTTTTTGTTCATTAATTAATTATTTAATGTTATTACTATTATTAGTCAATAACTCGAGGAGGAAAAATATTAAATAATTCTAAGATTACTTAAATAAAAGATAAAGCAACAATTTTAACTATTTCTAGACATTTTATAACTATTTATTTTATAACTATTTACATTAATAAGTCAGTAACAGTAAAGTTTTTACTAAATAAATATTTTCCATATATTCTGAAGACGAAAAAATATAAATATCTCACTTCAATATTTCCAAATATAACAAGAATAACGTCCTGTTATTATAGGATAAATTTGTTTGGTATTTTTATCATCTCCTATCTTGTTTTGGTAAATCTGTTGTTAATAAAAACTGAATTGTTTACAAAAATTAAGACTTAATTTCTAACTCGTGTTAATATCTCCCATTATTTATGACACATCATTTATATGATGCTTAATTTTCATTAGGGTACGTTTGTATTAAATATTATTTTTCCTTTGTGAGACTTGTATTAAGTTCAATAGTTGCTTTATCCTGTCAACCCTCAGTTTATATCTTATCTTTGTGCCTCTCTGATTATCGTATCTCTTCCTTTACCTTACCAAACAGTTCCCAGACAGCGTTTAATCTCGCGTTGACCTCTTTATCACTTGGAATTAGTCGTGAGATCAGCAGTTTTGCTTTTGCAGCAAGAAAACGAAGTCAATTTCAAAAACCATTATGGTCCAAGATCCTTTTTTTTCTTCTTAATTTTCGTGAATATTTTTTTTTCTTTTATTTTGATAAAATATAATCAAGTGTTGTAAGTTAGTCAGTAGCAATTAGAAATAAACATTCTATAATTCTGTAAGGATGAAATGAGTTTGAAATTCTACCAAATCTTAATGTAAGCTACTTAATTACAATTCAAAATATTAATGATTATCGTATTTAGATTATAATTCCTTAAAGAATCCTGTTTTTTTTTTTTTATCATAAATAAACTTTAATGTTAAGTTTTTAATACCTAATCTAAGTTTTTTTTAATTATCAATCTTTATCCTTATTCCGACTTTTAAAGTCGGAAAAAGGAATATCGGATATATTAAAATAGAAAAATCTTTGTTGTTCTATTTATTCTATGTTCTATCCATTGAACACTTTAAGGGAAAAAAATCTATACTCAGATAAAATTTCAATGATTCTTAAATTTGATACAATTTCATAGAAGAAATTATTAATGATACAAATATTGAGATAAATAATACTAAAGATAAATTAATAATTCTAATTCTACAACTTTTAAAGATGAACAGAATTGCAACTTTAAATAACATATGCAAAAGCCCGTTCAGTTTTTCTGAATTTCAACAATACGTAAGTATGAAGCTGGTCTTGATTGATTGGGGCTTCGAATGACTATAGACTTATATTTATTGATTTCTGAATTATAATTCTATGGTGTAATATAATCTTATATAAGTCCTAAAAAAAACTTGATCCATTACAAAAATTTTGTTCTTTTCATAGTTTATGTTGCGGAAATACAGTTGGATTAATAAAAGTATGAATACTAATATAATTGGGTTAGAATTGATCTATTTATAAATTGTAATTTTGTAAATAAATTATGAGATGAATCAATTGCTACTTTTATGGGATTCAGTATTTGAAATTTAGAATTTGAGGGTATTTTTGTCTTGAAAAAAATTCTCTGTACTTCTTCAATTACTATTTTCATGTACTCTTGGCGGACGTAATATTATTTTTCTCTGGAAAACATAAATTAGTAAAGCAATAATGTATTCAGTATAAATACGAACTATATCTTTAATTAAGTTAGGAACTAAAATTAAGAATGCAAAGATATGTTTAATTTTGAAAATAATTGAAAATTTTTAATTAAGAAATTCTTGATATTATTTGTACCATATTATGATTAAGAGGAAAAAATCATTTATCTTAAAAAATTACCACTAATTTTCATTTATTCATTTATTTAGTCGGAAATACTGAAGTGGAGAAAAAAGACGAAGCAATTCGTTTGAACCGCTTCAATTTTTATAAAATATTAACCAACTGATTTCCAGAGTTCGAAGGCAGAAAGTCGAAACTACAATTAGAACATTTTTTTTTATTTTTCCAAAAAAAAAATAAAAAAAATGTCTAATATTAATTTTTGAAAGACTCTCCTTGTGAAACGCATAGTCAGTCTGTCTACGTACGAATGTGCATAGTTAGTGAATGTATTTCCTTGAGATTTGACACGTCACAGACAAGAGATGAGAAGTTGGTATTGGAAAAATTTGTTCCGTGTAGGCCTCTATCGAGAAATTTGTGCGTGATAGTGACAAAATTTCCATGAAAAGAATTACAAGCGAATCAATGAACTTCTATCGTTGTTGAACAACTTCTATTGACCCTTTGACTAATCCCTGTGCGCATGATTTGATTGGATTAAAACTAATCGGAATTAAGATAGTACTTCAGATAGCACTTGTGGATTTAATTAAATTTCAGAAAATATGGAGACACTGTACTTAAATATTATAATTTATACATATACTCGGCGATTTTTTTTAACAACTTCAAAACAAAAAAAGGTAAAGAAAAATAAACCCCACAACATTTGAGGAAAGTGAGCATCAAGTTCTTTGAGGAACTTATTTTCTGATTTATTTTCTTTTCAGTGGCAGAATAAATTATTGTAAATTAGGATGAAGCATTATCATTTTCAATTGTAGTAGAATATTAAAATATGCAATTGAACAGAACATCGGGGACTTTCTTTCTATTATAAATTTAAATATTCTAATGGCTTTCAAGTGAGAAGCTATTTTTTTAAATGTCTTTTTTGTTTTTTGCTTTAATAAAATAATAAATTTTCAATTTGACAGCATCAAAGGTTGTTTAATGAGTATTAATTAAAAATTATTTATATACTTTCCCTTTATGCGTTGCAGGAGTTAGTACGATAAAATCGATTGATAACGAGTTCGTTTAGAGTAAAACAGATAAGAATTAATTAGTCTATATTGAACTCCACTGATTAAACTCTAAAAACCTTCTCTGGTTCTTCACAAGCCCATTGAGTAATTTAATTTTTAGTCCAATATCAATTTGTTCTTAAAAACCCTTTTTATATTAATTTTTAAAAGTAGGTAATCGAGCTTCTATTATTTGGATGATATTTAGCTAAAAACATCTGTAACGATAATGAATATGCTTACAATTAAATTTATTATTATTATTATTATTATTATTATAGGTTTTTTATTTTGATGGTTTTTAGTCTCTTCAAAATATCTAATATAGTTTCAAACCATAAAAGGAAATAAACGTCATTCAAAGACATTGTTCGTGTCATAGTTTAGACAGTGGGTTTTTTTTTTCCTATTGTGTAATGTTTTTATGAGTGTCCGATCGAAGGCTTATATTCTATTTCCACTTATTAGATTGACACCTCCCTGGTATCGGCAAAATCAATTTGTTCATTCATTCTGTTCAGGGCATTTTAAAACGCTTGTCTGTAGGTGTCGCGATTAGAGAATTAATATTGGATGGTAAATCGTCTTTTGTGTTGTCTGTTTATCTTAGCCCTCTCTCGCTCTCTCTCTCTCCGAAAGCAGAATGTACCTGCCAATGAATGCACCTCCCTCTTTCTGACCCCCTGGTGGAGACCCCACTTACGATCATTACGCCCCCGAGTCTGCTCTATCTGGGTTGAATCACAAGAAAACTATAAATTATGAATCACTAGGTTTCCGCTCGGTGCCGTAATAATGGCGATTACGAAGCTAACGCATTGATTGCCCAAAACCATTGTCCATAAAAGATCGGACTGTGTAATACACACGCAACCAAAAAAAAAAACATAATTCATCAGAAGAGTTAACCTATAAAACAAAGCAAGCATTGGGAAAGTGGATTGAAACTAAATCCCCTATCAACAATCATGTTTTTAATCAAATAATAAATAAAAGAAAAACATTTAAAATTTATTTAGTATTTATTAAATCATACTTATAAGTTTTTTTGTTTTGTTTTTTTTTAATACTAAGACAGATGTAGAGAGAGGTATCAGAACATTGAAAAACTTCACTCACTTAAATTTTAGCCATTGATGTGTACAATTATAAAGCTTTAAAATGAGGTTAGATTTGAATGCTTTTCAAATGACTAATGATGTATTTGTTCTACGTACATCAATGGCCAACCACGGGTTTTTTATTTTCATCAAAAAATAGATTAAATGTACACAGTTACAGAATTCTGATGACAGCAAAAACAGAACAACACACGTTAACATCAACCTAACACATAACTTTTTTGTCAACTGTGTGTGTGTGATTTAATCTCCATATTTCAAATACGTTTTAGATTAACGGGAAGCCAACTAAATCGACACTTTTGGATAAACCCCTATTAAAAGGATAAAAAAACTAAAAACATTTAATAAATTTAAAAAATCCCATCACGACGTTTCAAGACTCTATGGGCAGTTCTCTTTTTCAAATTAAAAAATTAAGTGAAAATTAAAAATTAAAAACAAATTAACCCTTACCCTAAAACGCGTCCTCCCTATCAGGGATTCGTTGAAAAAGTAATAACGTTTTAGATTATTGATATATTACAGCTTGGACACTTAGGAGCAATGTGGGAGAAGAGGGTTACAATTGTAATATAATTGATACAATTTCTTTCTCGAAAGAGGGCTAACAGATACAAAAAAAAACAAGGGTATCGTTATTGTTTTATTTTACGTCTAAGTTACGTCATATTTTACAGTGGCAAAATATTTGCTCCTGGAGACACTTCTATAGGGGAAAATAGATACATATTCTTTTAAATCAGAGTTTGTTGATTGAATGAATTTGTTGTAACATAATGTGGAAGAAGAACTGAAAGCAGAGAGTATTTGCTTAGTTAAAACGCTGCCAATATTTCCAGTGATTGACTGTGGACAGTTTAGTTTCAAATTTCGAACAGAAGAACCATTTTTACCAGAATATAACAATGGCTTCTTACATTATTAAGTAAGTCAAGTTATAACATCGAAAATATTTGTGGGATCGAGCACTTATTTCAATTCTCTTAAAATACTTCTTTATTACCTTATCATTAAGTTACTTTTTTTTTTATTTTATTATAAAAGAAAGATATAACTTATGATAACTAGGTACGAATTAAATAAGAAATAGCTAACAGTTTAATAGGAAAAAATATTACCTTAGAATAAAAATATATTTCAAGCAAATTTACTTTTTTTAAGTTTTTCGTTATAATTTTTATTTATTTATTAAATTTATTAAATTGACCAATCTTTCTTTTGCTAGGGAACGAATAAAGTCAGCGTTACATTTAAGATATAAAAATTTCAACTATTTTTATCCCGTTCTCTCTCTCTGTATACTTGTTTAATCTGCATACTTAAGTTTTGAAGAAATTTCTTTAATTTGATTCTTTCGTCAACTACAAAGACGAAAATAATAAATATTAACCTTGTAATATTTTCTGATTAACCTTTTATTATTAAAATAACTTTTATTTTGATAAAACAATTTTCATTAGCTTTTTATATTAAATAAAATCAAATAAAGAGCAAATGCACTAAGATATTTATTTAAAAAAAAAGAAAAAACATGGAAAAAGAAATAATAATTATAATAACAATAATAATAATATAAGAAGAATTAGAAAAAGAAGTAGATTTTTAATAATAATAAACTTCGTGTGACATTCAAAACACATTAGTAGGAAAGAAAAAAAAATCAAATTTACTAAAAAAAGATAGTTTTTTTATAAATCTTTGACAGGAGTATTTAAAAAGTCGGATATTTTTAATTTAAAAATAGAGTAATGTCATTCATTATTTGTTGTTCCTTCACATTAGTGATAAAATTTGAAAAGAGGGTTTACAAATCCGTGTACAAACGCCATAGATTTTTTTTTTTTTTTTTTTTTTTGTAATGCTCATGTAATGTTTTATGCTTTTCACACATTCCTTTATTACACTGAGACATTCTTTCGAAGGCTATGTTTGGTTAAATATATTTATAGTTTTCCTGGTTTTTTTTTTTGCTCCTTGTGCTTCTCGTACGAGTTCAAATGTTGCCTCTGATTACAATAGATAAACATTCTAGATCGAGTTGGGAAGAAGCCGACGCCATTTTGACTTGCTCCACCATCCACTTGGCAGTCAAGTGTGAAGATCGCAAGGGCGTGCTAATGACGTGTCCGTTGCTGCGCTTCGATTGGCTGACGTGAAGCCACGCCTTTTCCGAGGGAGGTGCTTTTGAGAGTGCGGCGGGCGCAGGCGCACGGAGCTTCTTGTCGTAGAATCCCTCGGTTTTTCAGACTCGGTATGAAGTGGATGGCCCTTCTCTTTACTTTGGTGATTTTGATTTTGAAATTACACGAGAAATATAAACAGAAATGCGTTTAATAAAGAGTACACAGGCCAGAATTTTTATCAAAATAAATGAATCTCAATTGTAAATTAATTAAACGTATTGCTCCTCAGATTCATTTTTTATTTGTACGTAACATAATTCTCTAAATGTGCTTTTAAATAATAAATGACTTCCGTTCAGAAAAAGAAAGATAAAAAATCTTATACACATTGTGTCTATTTGGAAAAAAAAAGTTTAAAAGGAGAAAGAAAAAAAAAAAAAAAAATAGGGAAATAAATTCCTTCCAATTGCGAGAAAGATTTGACAGGCTTTCAACGATTTGTTTTAAGACGTTCGATATGTCTTGGTCGAACTCGGATTACATTAGTTAAGAAACTGTGGAGAATGAATTTCAATTGTGACTTAATTCTTTTATCTGATGCCAATACGTGACTTTGAGATCCTAAGAGAACCGGTGGCTTCTTTCTTAAAATATTGAAGACGTTGATCTTGGGAGTTTCTGGTTCTTCGGAAAGTAGGCTAAATATGGTTTATCGCATTTTCAAGACATTTGAAGTTGCCAATTTAAAAACACCAGGCTTTCATTATTCAACATCATTAATTATGAAAACAATTATTATTGGAAGAACATTTTAACTGTTTAGTAAATATAGAAACTGTTGGAGCAATTACTAATAATGTTTCAGTATTTAAATCTATTTCAAATAACAAACACCTCTAATATCAAACCTCCAAGTGAAAACAGGGACGATACTAAACATAAATCAGATTTGATATAAACAAGACGCAGATCATCATCCATTGCTAAAAGAATAAAATAACTTAAAATAAAAACTAGCTTTCTTTTCTGTTCTTAGTTTCTTATTTATTATTATAAATAACACTAATAACATAATGTGGTTGACGGATTGAGTTTTCGAAGAGGTCAATAGGAAAACAAGTCGCTGTTATCAACTTGTATCGTTTGGTGTCTGATAAGACAAAAGCAGAGCAGATATTCAGGCAGAGCGGGATTGGCAAGAAGAGGGAAGCTTTGCAGAGATTACGGAGTGAACTTCAATCAACAAAACCTTTAGCCCAAAGATCCCTCAGTAAGCACCGATTCTTCTAGAACGAATTCCTTAAGACATACATTGCACTGGAAGTATTTTCAATTGTGTTGTTTATTTCAACCAAAATAACTGAATTACAGATTAGAATTATAATTACAAAAACGAATTGTGGAGAGTAATTTTAAATAAAATAACCTAATTACTCATAAAAAAAATTCTCAACATTATTATAAAATACTTATTATCGGAAAATTAATTTCATATTAGCTAACTCCAAAATAACGTCTTTCGGAATTTTATTCTAAATCTTATTTGATCTTAATCGCAATATTTTTATGGCTTTTTCTTTCTTTCTTTTTTTTATTAGGCTATTTATTTATTTAACTGACAAGATTATAATATTATATTATATTACTAAAAGTACTTTAAGTACTACTTTACAGTAGCAGAAAAATAGAGTTCAGCAAAATAAATTTACCAAACTATATGGATGTAAAATGGAAAACAAGTTTATCCTTAAAAGAAAAAGATTCTAATTGTGCAATAAACAAACTAAGACTGTAAGTTTGATTGAAGTTTACTAAGCAAATTATTGTGTAAACTCCATATTATTAACCTAAATACAGAAAACTATTTGATAAAGATAAGAAGCTTTGTAATATAGACCTGGAAATAGCGAAACCTTCAGCTTTAACTATTGATTTTAAGAATCAAGTTCGAAGTGTCTCCATTCGCTGTTGATGAAAGAATTTCCATTTTATTTTATGAACCTCCAATGTAAAAATCCTTTAAATGTTATTAAAAGTAAAGCAGAATTAGAAAATGAATTGTTCCGCGTAAAACTTATATGGTTTCAGATTATTGCAGATTGTGAAAAATGAATTATTTCAAGTTAAATGTAAAAATGACAAAACTGCTGATGAAATAACAGAAATAAAGTTCTTCGAATTTAAAAACTTATATAAAACTTGAATCTAAGGATTTTAAATTAAAATTTCTTAAAATATTATGTGTGGATTTTGAAAATTATTTCGTTTTGTAAGGCTTAGATTATTTATGATTTAAGATTGGTTTAAAGTTTTAAAAAAAATTATAAAAATTGAAAAAAATGATTTGAATTCACGAATTAAGAATGTAATTGAATTTGAATAATAATAGAACGAGGATAGATTGCATGTTAATCTTTTTTTCCCTACAATAAAGCTTATACTTAAATAAATACGAAAAAATAATATTGTGCTATTATTTTAAGAGATTTCTAGATTACATTTATGTTATTGCTATAGTAAAAATCCTTCTTTTTATGTTTAGTTTGAAAATTTCAAATTTGGATTTTGGCTCTTAACTGTTCATTTTCTCATTTGTTTGGAAGAATATCATTGAAAAAAATTCATTAGGTTTTTATTTTTTGGAGATAGTGGAAATTCTTATGTAGTCAGTAATTTTTGAAGAAATATTTTTTTTTGTTTTATTTTTGTTTTTTAATTAAAAAACTTTCAAAAAAAAACATAAAAACAACCAGATTTTGAACTAGCTTATTTAGCAGTTGTTGTAATTTGAACGTAATGATTGTTATTAAGTTATTGAGGTCGTTACAGATAACGGTCCGCCATAGTTAATAATAATAAAAAAAAAAAACAATATTCTAATACATTTAGATTTTAATCAAATGAATTTTAAATAAACTAAATCTAGTTTGTGAAGATTCTGTAAGCTGAATAGACATGATTGAATTGTAACTATTAAACAGTTTCTAGAACGGAACTCACGTCGTCAATTGTGGTTTTTCATTCCAGTCAAATCAAAACACGATTAAAACTGAAAATTTGCAATTTGAACTGAAATAAATAAATAAATAAATTGATAAGGAAATTCTAAGATCACATTACATACATTTACCGATTTTGAAGATAAACTTAGAACAAAAATACATCTTCAAAATTGATAGATATAGAATAAATGTAAACTTAGAACAAAATTACGGTTTAAAAACTTCAAATAAATTCGTTTTTTAAACAGACTATCAATACGACTATCCGGAATATATCACAATTAGTTTTTTGTTTTCACGCCAATTATAGTAATGCAATTAATGACCCCACAGAAACTAAACTAGAAATAATAATAAATTAATTATTTATTACTGAATCTTATATTTCCTTTACTTATCTTTATAATCATTACATATATATCTGTATTTGTCCTATAATAATAATAATAATAATAATTTGGTTTATATTCTTTTATTCCTTGATCATAGCAAAATCTTCAAGAAATAAAAAAAAAAAATTACCTCTTGTTTTTGTGTTTTTTTTTTAAGTTTTTGCCTTCGCTGAATGTTTTCCACAAATAAAATCATTATTTATTTTCAAACAATTGTAATTTAAGAAGCAAAATAAACAAATAGAAAAGTTTTTTTAAAGTAAATATCATGTTTACTTTTGATTATTTATTCAAAGGAAAGAGATTTTTTGTTACCGAAATTTACACTGATAAAGCGGTTTTGTAATTATTTACAAATTTATAAGCTTTTTATCTTTAAAGAAGGAAAAAAAAAAATCGTTCTTTCTGTTGATTTGTTTGGAAGTTTAATGTATTTTATTTTTTTTCAAGCACAACTTCGATAGTTTTCAGGTGTTCACTGACTATGGTTTTTATTTATATAAGGGTCCCCAAAGTCAAAGGCTTCTATAAGATTTCATCCTTTGTCAGTGATTTTTTTTTCTGTATAATTTTTATTGAATAATTTAAAATAATTAAATTCAAAAAAGTGGTCCTGGTTCGGACTTAATAGTATTTGAATAAGAAATTACAGTATTCTTCAAATTCGTTATCTAAAGATAAGTTATATATTCTAGGGTTTTCTTTCTTTTAATTTAGGGAAAACGAAATTACCATTTTGTTTGTTTGTTTGTTGTTATTTATGTATTTTTTTATTTTTTTTATTTCAATTTTAAGTGAAAGCAATTCATGGAAATATCCCTTAACTTGGCTAAAAATGCGATACAAATCTCAAGAAATTGTATTCACTCAAAAGAATTTTATTTAATCGAGACTGTGAGTTTTTTTGTTTTAGCTTACTGTGAATGAAGAGATAGGAAATTCCTCTTGTGAGGGTCTTCTTTTATTATTATTATTATTTCGAATTTAATAACCTCCCACTCGTAGTTTTTGATTTCCATATCGACGGACCCGTGACGGCACCAGGGCGGCACAGAATGCGGTCTCCCCCGCCAATCCGCCCTGGCTTTCGGCCGTCGTGTCAACACCGCCTAATTAACGCCGTTCCGTGTTTGCAAATGGTACCCGGGCCAAATGGGTCCCTCCTCAGGCCCGCTTTTGGTAACCCCCTCCCCCCTTATTAAGCTCCCCACCTCCTTTAAATACCGATCCGACAGTCATACATTATAACGACAATTTATTATACTTAAGCAAATCCCCACCCCCCACCCCCATTCGCGACTCGGTTCCCTCGATTTGTGTACGGAATGAACGACTCTCCAAATTTGTCAGATAAATTCGGGGGCTCCAATGTAAAGTTTGGCGAGCGAGTACTTTGGTTGTATGATCAATATCTGAAGATCTACGGTAAATATTCGCACTGTGGAAGCTTTTATTTTTCTGAGCCTTCCAAAAGTCAACACACGCTCTTCTACCACACAGACAAATAAAATGCTTTCATTCCAGTGGCCAGAAGCAGTCGGTGCAAAAGCGAACGGCTGTCTTGTCGGTCCGCGGGGAATGACGCCGGGCTCCTCGGTCGCCTTCACGCCGTGGACGACGGCCTCGGGCGGCAAGCGGCTGCCTTGCTACCGTCGGCGGTCGGGTTGCCGACGGCGGCAGAGACGGTTTCTGGCGCGAGATGAAAGCCAGTCGGTCGTCGGCGAGGGACCACCACCGACACTTGTGTAACAGGTAAATTTGAGCGCAATCACGTTTTCAATTCCAAAGGTTACGATTTTACGAAACGTCCCCGAATTTTACACATTCTTATCAAATTAACGTTCGGACAAGGATTAATTCCAAATATTTTAAATATCAAATTTCAAAGAACAAAAATACAGATTAAAAAAAAAAAGAGAGAAAAACCAAATTCGTATGAATTGAAAAAACAGAAAAAAAAAGTCGTCTTTTTATTTCTTAGAATTTCTCACAAAGCTTTGGAAATATTGCTTGACAGTATCAACCTCTATCGTCTTTAATCTTATATTATTAACTTTTCATTCTGTATTAATGTGTCGTCTTCGGCTGCTTTTATGAGATTTACGTGAGTTTTCGAGCCCCGTTGTTTTAGCAAAGAGTCGCTTGAAGCCAAGTGAACACTTTAACTCATAGTTAAAATATATCTATTGACAATTGCCAGCGAAAAGAAGTCTTACACCGACAAAATATTCCAATTGGAGGATGTTTCAACAAACAGCCCACTTTTCTTCACTTACCGAATAACTAATTCTCCTCCAGTTTCATCCCCCACCCCCTCTGATAATTTATGCAGATTCCACCTTTTAATTATTCACAAAAGCTGCAAATTAATATGGAATTAAAGCCGAGGTTCTTGGAGCTTCCGTGGGCTTAGTCTTCATATTTTTCCCGGGGGCAGAAATTAATTTGTACCAGACTAAATGTACGTAAGAACGTTATTTGGCTGTTTTATTTGTAGTTCATGAATTCTCAATGCGCTCTTGTCTTTGATTTAATTGGTAATTTCGTATATTACGTTCGTAAATATCTGGAGGCCACAGTTTGATTACTATTTTCCAAAGAGAAATTATTTAAGAATTTTCTTAAGAAAATTGTTCAGAAAATATCTCCTAGTGTAATTGTTTAGTTTTGTTTGTTTTTCCATTTTAAAAAAATGAGTCTGAATTTCTTTCTGTGTTTTATTCGGAAGGCAGCGGATGGAAGACGATCCCCTGGGAATGGTTAATACAAGAAAAGAGAAATTTACTTAAAAACAGTAAGTCGACGAACAGTAATTATCTAACGAGGAAAACTATTCGATTAATACAATCTAATTAAAATTTTAACAATCCCGAATGAGGTTCTCCAAATAAACGATATCTTGACGGAGAAATACGAAATTTCATAAACTTTCGGCAGACCTATTTGGGTATTCGTTTCAAAATCTGTTTACGTTTGAGTTTTTTTTTTTTTAAATCTAATTTGTTTATTTTTACTTTTGATATTTCAGCCTTAATAAATACAAAAAAAAAAAGAATTACTAATTGAAATTGAAATTGACTTTTTTTTTTTTTTTTTTTCATTTTAATTTTGATGTCAATGTATTGAGGAATTTCAAGATTCTTTTAAAATTATTAGCTTATTTTGTTAAAGTAGGCTCTAATGAAATATAATAAATAACTTTGGAGATACAAAATTGAATAAAATACTTATCAATTCTTAATCAGGTCATCCAAAGAATTTGAATTTATTTAAAGAACAGCTGTTCCAGGATGTCACTTGTGAATAATTTGGTCTCATCCATTGTTATTTTTTAGTAGTCAAGTCTACTTTGCGATTTTTTTTCTTGGTCTTTATTTATAGAATGAAAGACAGAAATTTTTCTTTAAGATTTTGTTTGCTTTATAGAGGATGTTCTTACTTTTTTTTAAATACATTTAATAAATGTTACAAATATGCTTTAATACTAACATTGTTGTGTTCCAATTTAGATTATTTCAAAAGGAGATTTTTAAAAATGATATTCAGTGAGATAGGTTCTAGTCGGCTCTGCGTGATTTTTAATTAATACATTTAAAAATATTCATTTCGTGCTAAAATTCTATTATTATTTAAAGAAAAAAAAATTCCAAATGAAGCAATGGCGGTAGCTTCACTAAACGTTACTAATTGGAGATGATGTTATCAGAATGGTTGGCGTTTTTCTGTTCCAGGAATGTTTCCTCTTTCAATTGGTTCAAAATTTACGAGATGTCAAATGATTCATATTTTGGCTGCTCTGACGCAGGTGACAGATAGGGAAGAAGGGTGGCGTGCTAACAGGGGTTTTATCCACCCACCCAGGGGGCAGAAAGGTTGCGTGGCTCCCGCTTTACATTAATTGGCTTCCAATTAATCCCGGCAATGAGCTGACGGCAATGGCTCCCCGGCTCTGCAAGAGACCCACGCCCGCCTCCTGACACCGCATAACGGGATTCCAGCAGCACAGGATTAGGACCAGGCTGTTGAAGGCCTAATCTTGTTATTTGTCGCAGAATCTTATTAAGAGGTTGTCGATAGAATTTGTTACATCAGAATGAATAATAACCATGTATCCACTCCCCCTCACCCTCTGTAAAATACAACGGACTTATTACTCCTCTTTTTGTGTGTGTGTGTGTAAAAATGGCTCAGTAAAGAACTCCTCACAATCTAACAATTATTAACAGGAACAATTATCTAAATCAAAGTAAGAAACGATTACGTAAGAAATACGGAAAACTATGCAATTGGAAAATACTCAAATAGGGAAGAATAAGCCACTTAAAGAAGAGTTTATAAACATTTTCTTTTAAGGAAAATCATAAGAAACATTTCACAGTACATCTTGTAGATTGTGTACTCTGAAAGTCCGACATTCAATTATATTTACAGTTTGAAGATCTTAAAAAGAATTTAAAATGTAAGAAAACTATAAAAAAATCGGATTTTAAATCAATTTAAAAAAGAAAATAAATAAAACTACAAAAACCAAAAATTATTTCTTGAAAGTTTTTTTTTTTATTATTATTAAATTAAGTTGTAATCCTCTGATCATCAGTGTTTAGAAATAATTCAGGTAATTTTTTTTTTAATATAAATTTTACTTCAGCAAAAGAAAAATGTATTTCGTAAAAATAAAGTACAAAAAAAAAATATTAATTATTTAATGAACTAATTTTTCCACCCACTCTTGGCCAGCAGTCTTCAAATATAGTTTATATGAAATAACAATTTTCTTTGGAAGGAATATTCTATCTGAAATATAGCTTTCCATTATAAATGAAATGGTTGAGACCAAATAGCGAAAGAATATTTATACTGTTCAGAAAAAAAGTTAAAACATTCGATCTATAGAATTCCTTTCTATTTATTTATTTATTTTTAAGTATCTCAAATCGGTGAATCAATGAATTTAATTGGATTAAGGTTGGGAATTCATTTTTGTTTATTTCAATTTCTGCTTCTATTCTAGGAATTTTGCAATCGAATTCATCAATATTAAAGCTGAAACTCTGTAGAAATCGAATCCTGTGTTGAAGTGGTGTTTGTTTGTTTGTTTGTTTTTTAATATAACTTTATGTCCAGTCTGCTTCAGTCATGGAGTCGATGATTGAACAGCTGTGGAAGGCTTTTAAATAAAACAGAGCAAAACATACAATAGTTATCTATTATTTTTCATAGGATTCGCCACCGAAACCAAACAATAACAAAAGATCATGAATGAAATTGTAGTTTTTCAACCGTGCTTTGAATAGCGAACTTCACAACATAATAATAAATGTTTTCTGTTGTCATTAAAGTTAAACAATCTATGTAATATCAATTGAACCTCCAGTTTAGCAGTTAACAATCGGGAAATCGGGAATTGGGTGCTTGCGTTTTAAAAATCTTAAACTGACCAAATTGAGAATTGTTTCTACCAAACTTTTCGCTCTGATTTGGAATCACAGATTCTCTAAAAAAAAAATTTCCCTCCATTTTTCCTAAAGCATTTTAAAAAAGCAAAACAAACCCACTTTAATGTATGTGTATTTACACACAAAAACACCTACAACAACAAATTGAAAGCTTTAGGGAAAACCTGCTCGAATTGTATCTTTAAATCTCGTACAAAACTACAATGAATTGATAATATATCATATTTGAGAAAGGACGCAACTGCCTTGGGTGAAAACGGGCTTGAATTCATATTTTTTTAGTAAATTCAGTTGGATTCATTTTAAAAATAATAGACATCTTTGTTGTTGTTCCGAATATCGTAATCGTCTTCTGTTAGTATCTGATTTGCCAAATCAGAAAAGAAATTTTCTTTCTTTTTTTCTTTTTCAGTGGGAGTCTGTCTAGTTCGAAACATCTTAAGCGATTCTTTATATTTATCTTGGATGTTATCGTTTAATTCTGTTTGATATATGTGTTTACTTGTTAGATATTTATGAATTAATAGGAATTTTATATATTACATTAGGCAATGTTTACAAAACATGATTGGCAAACAGTCTGAGGAAACATAGTGAAAAAATAAAGAAAACAAACTGAAGCCATTTATAGGTTAAAGTTCTCGAAAATTTTTTAGATTGTTAATGTAGTTTTAAAACAGTGGTCTTTGTGTGGTGGCTTTTTAATTTTATTCTTATTCTTATCTTAATAAATAAAGAAGACAGGTTAATTGATGTACACAGAAGCTCGGTTATAAAGCGGTTGTTTATATCGCGAATTCGGATATAACGCGATTTGGTCTTGGAACCCATCTATTTTCGAAAAGGTGTATAATTGTAAAATCGCAAAATTTACCGTTTTTTCTCCTAAAATCACATCAAAGGTGTAAATTAATATGCTTGTTTCCTTATTATTTACAAGTAATTGAGACTCTATACCCACCCTAACGTCACGAAAATGCGTCAAATACAATATATTTTTTAAAAAAATACCAGAATCGCGGACTTTTTGGTTTAACCAAAATGAATATCGAGATCTATTTTTCTGCCAATGACAACTAGTAAAGAGGCCCATGTAATCTAATAGCCGTATGAATACCTAATTTCGATCCACGTGACTCGTCGTTTGTACAAGATGCCAAGATGGCGGCGCCAAATCGATTTTGGCTAATATAACCCATTAAAGTGTTGAAAAGGTAATGATTTATGTATTTATAAATATAAAATTCTCTCACATAGCTCTGAATGATGTAGGTAATCGCGAAATGACCATTTTAAATCGATTTGGAATCGTGTGGGCGATAGTAGGGTGCGATATACGACATTTGACGTCGCGAAGTAATATAAGTACGGTTATATCGCGGTTATATCGCGATCTTGATCCGAAAGATCGCGTTATAACCGAGCTTCTGTGTATTTTTAACTGAATTTCTTGACTTTAAGCTGAAGGGAAAGTTGTCGGGTAAACATCGGAAAAAACAAAAATCCTTTGATTAGGCTACTGTGCAGTAAACTGGACGACAATTTTTGGAGACGTTTAGTGATAATTTATTGAAAGTTTCATTGTATGTCTAAAAGCTCAGATTTGTTTTGTACAATAGCGTTACACGTGTTAAACCACGCAATAATAAAGAGAGAGAGATTATTCAGTCAAAAGTAGGCCTATTCTTACATAGGTTCCTTAATAGACAATCCAAAAATACAGTTTGAATAGAACTAAGAAAAGTCAGAAAAGTATTAAAGCAAAGATATCATCTGCATGAGAAGTAAAACAAAAACGCATAAGACTAAGAGTTCACTGATCTGTTTTTGGAAATTGTGATACCGGGAATCCAAGATGGACAATTTCTGGTTTCCTGATCATCGTCAGTTGGATTCGCCCAGTATCGTAATTAACATCTCAGTGAACTCAGAAAACATATAAAGAAAACAAAAGTAAACACCACAACGGCCCTCCATATTAAAAATATGGTCCATATGGAAAAATATGGTTTTTATGCACGTTAAATTATTGCATCAAAGATATCATCTCTTGCTGGTCGTCTGGAAACATTTTTTGTCTTTCGAAACTATTAAGAAATCCGGCATAAGAACTTACCAGGTTGATAATCTGACAAAATTTCTACAAGTTATTCATTAAATTCGACATATTTCTAATTGAAAGTGTAGAATATTCAGCCTCAGACTTTCTTTGTTTAGAATGGGTCTCAATTTACGTGAACGTAGATAAGTTCACCATTCATCAGAACTTAAACATCTGCGAGTTCAGATATGATAGTTTCGAACGTCTTTGCCGAGACATTACTGCATTAATCGATAATTGCATGTAATTAGTGAAATTTAGTCTCCCAAAAGTAAGTCTCTCAAGTGGATTAACTGAATGCTTTTGCGAAATTACTAAAAAGAATATTTTTTTTTTTTTTTTATATTGATCAACTTTTGATTGAAACTGATTAAAAATATCAAAACAATTAAATAAATAATACTTTGAAGATTCAGAAATTATTAGCTTCCGAAAAAAAATTAGAAAACGAAATGAAAAATTACTTATTTAAATACTTTTCTTAATCTGAAGGAAAACATGTGGTTTTTTTTTTGTACAAACACAAACACACACAAAGCCTTTTCCAAAAGCTTTATGAAAGAATAATAATTACAGCTAAAGTTAGATTTGGATCAGAAAGTTTATTAATAATTTAAATTCAAGAGAAACAAATGTTGTTTTGTTCTCTTGAATTTCACCCATTACTTTTATTTATTTACTTATTTTTGTTATTGCCAAGGCACACAACTGTCGTTGTCACTTGATACAGAAATATTAAAAAATATTACTATCGTTATTATAGTTTTTTCATTTTATTTCAAAGTGAAAATGAAGCATTAAAGTATTTTCTATGAATCAGAAGATCAGTTATAAAAGAAAAAGATCCTATCAAGTTTCGGATTTTTATTGTTCAGAAATTGAGACCTCATATCGACAGCAACTTTAAGTTTATAAGTTTTCAACGGCGTAGTTCTTGCGAAATGAAGGGCGGTCATCTAGGACGTAAATATCCAAAAGTTGGCAGAATTATCAAGTAGAAAAGACAGAAATGATCTCAATCTAAATATTAAATTTTTCTTATGGAAGAAAATTATGATCACTTGTCTCAGATGTTAAAAAAGAAACGGAAAAAAAAAGTATTATTTAATTTACTTTTTAGTTTTTTCCTTTAACGTTCAAATTTACCTTTTTTGACGTCGACATCAGTGAGTCAGCGGAATATGTTTTTCCTCAAAACCCGGATAGAACAGTTTCCTTAACTCATGACGTGAATGAAATTATTGAGGTGTGCGAATTATTATTTATTGTGTGAATGCAAAATAAAATTAACAACGCTAAAATTATTATATATTAAATTCTTAATTGATGTTTATGTAAGAGTTGATTAATTGAAGAGAGGATTATTAATCTTCAGTTATTATATTAAGAATTGTAATATTAATCAAATGGGTAGACATTAGAAGCATTTTAGAATCAGGTAGATATGAATTCTGAACAATATTGTATCAAAAAACTGTGCAGTAGTATGAAGGTGGCCATCGTAAATGATATTTTTTTTTCCAATTTAGAAAATTTGTCCCCCCCCCAAAAAAAAAAACGAGACCACGTTCCCGAAACCCAGTTATTTCATTGGATTCGAGTTCGAAGTCAACAAAATCGGAAGGATTCTCATTGAAGTTTATAGGAATCGAAATCCATGTTTTGGCCATGGGGTCAACTTCGGACATCATTGCGAATAGTTTGCCACTGGCTACGGAAAGTAAAAATATTATTTTTGAAAACTTGCAAAATATTTTTTTTTACTATTTCTTCACTTGTGATTGGCTTCTAATTGTTCAGTTAAATTAATTTGAATTTCTAAGTTTAATTCTTTTTAACTTTCAAGATTTAAAAACTTAAAAATACTTAAAGCTTTCAAACTTTGTTTTGAATTTTTAAAAAAAAAATAAAGTGAAATGAAAATTATGATAATATGTAAAATAATGATTAATCATTAATTTCGAGGTCATCTGAAACACTTTTGATGTTCTTAGTTTTCTTTTGGTTTCTAAATATAAAAATAATAATTAGACCTATTAAAAATAGAAGTAAACAAAAGGGTACACATATTTACTCCTCGAAATCTTTAAATCTTGTGAATCTATAAGTTTTAGATAACCATTTCTTTTTTCCTAACTTCTTTGTTTTGAATTTTGTAACAAGGAAGTTGCCTGGAGTGATTTTTTCCCCTTGATTACTGAAGCTCTTAATTCAATTCTATTTGATTATCAATATATTTAATGGTGTAATTCATTGATAAGGCATCTTATCAATCGCGTCTGCAATTTCAGACCAAAAACACGATAAAAAAAATATGTAAAAATAAAAAAAAAAAAGTACAGAAATAAATAAAACGAGATATTAATTTATCGATAAAATTCTGGGCAAACGTAGTAGGTTCGCTTCGTTGACTATGTACGAGATAATATTCTAGAAGCGAGGGAGGAGGAGCGGGGGAGGGGAGGTATATATCGGCTGCTGTTCACTTCACAAGCGGATTTTCAATAGGGACCAAACGCTGGGTTCACAGGCAAGCGGGGGTGTTCGCCTGGACGACCAATTGGTGCCGATAATCAACCTAATTTGGCGGTTGTCAGCTGAATCATATGGGCCGCTGGACCAGACCCTCTTCAAAACCGCTTCTGTCTAAGAATGACTTTGCAAGAAGCGATAAAAACACATTGGCCCGGTGAACGATTGGAAAGCTGCTGTAAAACACTCCACTCTATTCTTATGATAATTTTATTGGAACGAAAAAAAGAGATTCAACACTTGGATGAACGGCTGACGAATCCATTCACTAACTATCAATTGATTAGAAATTAACGCTTATTCAATGTTTTAATATATTGGCAACCAAATAGGCAGAGTGTGAAATACATTTTATCAATTCCCGAAAATAAAAAAAATAAAAAAAAACTTTGCCTTTCAATTCACATCCGTTGTCGCTCGAGGCTGTTACAGGCTGTTATGAGCTGCGTTTTGTTAATGTAGTATTGATTTTTCTGAAATAATTGTATTTACACGTACTGATTTGTGAATTTTAATATTAAAATAAGACTCGCCTTTCGATGTCCAGTCAGCACTCTGAACGCTACTAGCAGATTGCATATTTTATTGTAATTTTATTTTCATCTTTTTAGTCAAGTGCGGAGGCTCTTCACTGTCATCTCATAATATTGCCCGCACGTTTAATTATTTATTATTATTATTAATATTAAAATACTTGGATGAAATTAGCGCCTGAAAGATACTTGTAAGACGTAAGAAAAAATTAAAGACTCTCGTACTGAATTAGGACGATGTACTTACTTAATAACGAAGGAGTCTTAAAACAAAAAAAAGTATTAACTTTAGAAAATATTAAGAAAGACTCCGGAGTTGAAGTTAGAAGTTGATGTCGGTTACAACCTGAATCCAATTTCATGAAATAGAAAAATCGGATTTTTTTTGTTTTTGTTTTTTTTTGTTTGGTCAACCGCTTGAAACACAAAACAACGCACAATTCGCTTTGTGTGTTTGTGTAAGCGTTTATCAAACAAGGTATATAATTTCACTTAACGAAGATCGAAGACGTACTTAATTCATTATTGTAGAAGGAGTCGAAAAACCTTTTTCAAACACTAAAGTTTTGATATTAATTATACATTAATAAAAATTACGGTAACTAATGATTAATTATCGTAATTAATAATTACGATATTACTAATTACAATGAATAATAATTTTTATAAAGGAGGATAAATGAAAATCTCTTCCTTCTTGTTCCCCAGCTATTGGACGAGTCTATTAAAAAAAAAATGTCAACACATTACACTGTACACATTACACTGTCACTGGATATTGTTCTCTGGAAACGATCTGCAAAGTCTCAAAGATTTCTTTTATGAATGAATAAATGTAGGCTATTATTCCGTTCAGTGTACAAATAATATTCACAAGTACTGTGTTGCAAGAATTACAATACAAGAAGTTTTTTTATGGCACCTGCACATTCTATCTCCTTTATATGTTTTGTGGCCAGTTCTTTGTTTTGGTACAACATATTTTATTGATGAAGCTTTGATAAATCTGGAAGTTTCTTTAAAATTGGAAAACTTCAACACGAAAGAGACAAGAAATTAAGCTTAATGAACTTACTACTTACAGATACAGATTTGAGATGTTTGTATTGCTTTAATTTAAAAAAAGAAAAAATATACTGCTAACATCTAGTATTTTTGTTTTCAGCTGTTAGATGGTTCATTTATTGTCCTTGTGGCCAGTGATAAGTATAGAGTAAGTGGAGACCTTTGAGTTGAAATTATTATTGATTCTCGTCGCCCGTAGAACTTATATCTGAAAAAAACATAGTTTGTTCCTTTATCAAATGATTGTGCAAGAGTCCGTAAGGTCACTAAGTGGATGCACTCAGGTTAATGGAAGGAAGTTGACTTTCACCTTTCGGAAAAAATTAAAACAGAGAAAGGTATTTCATGAAATTAAATGGAATACAAAGTTGGACGAAAATATTACAAATTTTGATGTTTTCCTTCGCCAATAACAGTATACAAATGAGAATCTTTTAGCTTCTTTTAACAATGGTATTAATCTATTTTCTAAATCTTCTCCTTAATCACTATTTCTTCTAATAGCTTTCCACTAACACCACGACCTTAAATCCAACTTAGAGCAGTAACCATTTTCTTCCATTTGTCTTTCAATGAGCTGATGGCGGGATTTAATTTTTAACTCCGTCGATTCCGTCTTCCATTTTCTAAGCAAAGGAGATTCCATTAAGCGTCATTAATATTCTCGATCATTCTATTGATTAAAACACTTGGGCTCTTTATCTGTTGGCACTGAAAGCAAATTCTAACTGTTTATTCTACCAAATGTAATTAAGATGTCACAATGAAACTGTTTCCCATTTTTATTAAATAAACGAGCTGACTGTGGGCGCTTTCTCTGTCTTGGCTTTTTTCTATTTGAACATCCTTTTTAATGAATTTCTTGGAATTGCTTGATTAACAAAAATGAAACTTATTCGCTGTGAAAACTTACCTATAGCTCAAATTACGCATTAATATTTTAGAAAAAGTCGTCATGCGACGTTGGGAAATCTTACATTTCAAAAATTTACAGCTTTTCGACCATCAAGAGATGAATCCATTACCCTAACACCTGTTTATACCAAAGGACAATTAATTATCGCAACAATTAACATTAACTGAGTCTAAGTTGTTACAACTGAAGAGAATTTCGAACTTCAATCGATTAAAGTAAAGCAGCTCAACTAAAAGTATTGCAGTGTTAGTGTCCTGCAAAATATATAAAGTTTAACTCAATTCACTTATAAGACACATACTGTTAAGTTATATTAGGCTGTATTCAGCTAAGTTTAGGCTCCTATTTTCTACCCTTTTTCTCTCGTATTTAATTTCCTAATAGGTTTCACAACTTCAATTTGTAATATCCCAAGGTTTGAGTGATAATAATGTCCATCGTTATTTTTTTTTTCTTCTTTTACATTCCTTCAGAATTGTAAATCTTTGTGGAATGTGTGATTGAAATCTGCTCCCTAAAAATAATATTCATTGGTGAAACAACGGTAGGGAAAAAAAAATCTTTTTTTACTGTTAACATTTTTTTTTTACATGCCAGGAACTTGAGCTTGGTACAACCTATATAATTTACCAATCTGTCAACATACTCTGAAGTGATTTTATTTGGAAAGCTGCCACTGAAATTGATTCAAAATCTCACAAGGGTGATTTTTAAATTAAACAAGCCTTTATAGAAAAGAAACGGTAGAAAGCTTTTATTTTATTAATTTTTAAAAAAGCTAGTTCTTCTACTTAATCAGAATGTCTTGTGATATTTGCTATTCTGATGTATTTGGTTTTAGCCTTTTTCGTACTACAAACATCTGCTCTTCTTCACCAAAACAACTTAATCGTATCAATATTTATTTAAAAGTAAACAATTCTCTTCGTGCTGAGGATTTTAAGGTAGTCAAACTTTTGTTTTATTTAGAAAATATCTGCGGATGTTTAAAGGAAATGAAAATTACAAAGAAATGTTAACAGTAAAAACATTAGCCTAGTTATAAGGATACTATTTAAAAAACATTTTAATATGAGATTTGCTTTAAACGAAATATTTATTTCGTTTCCTATTTCTTTTTTATTTTTATTTTATTAAGAACTTTTATTGTGTTTTTTTTAGCAAATTTTCATCTTCCATTACGTTTTAAGAATAAAAACTGTCTAAAACAGAAAGAAATTTATATCCAAATAAATATTATTCCTATTTTTATTTCTTACGAAAAGGCTTCCACTTCCTGATCTTTGCAGCGCGATGGCATTGGAGAGGCCCAGTTCCCTAAATCAATATTTCTCAATTAGGAGTTCGAAATTCAAGTAAGATACGGTTGCGCTAAAACGTATCTTTGAATTCCTTGCTTTTAGGCTATACCAGGAATGAAAAACGCACGAGAAAGTAAGAATGTACTAAAGAACCCTTTTTTAATTAAAATTCGATTTTGTTTTACTTACTTTCGAATTAACGAATATTTATTGCAACAAAGATAAGATAAGATAGATAATGATTAGAAGCAACTTATCTATAATTTACATATTAATAAAATTGTCGTACATCATCGTCGATGAAATTCTTTGAGTTATCTTTTTCATTATGATGTAAATAATTTGTTTATTCTTTATTATTTCAGTAGTTATTGATTTCATGTTTATTCTTCATGTTCTTGTATACCATTACGCTGGTCCTTCATTTAACACGTTGATGTCTTCTCTGTTTCGTCATTGCGGAAAATATATTTTTCATTGTTGAATAGTTCTATTATGTATTTTCGTTATTAATCCTTTTTTAATAAGTACTTTTAGCCTAGAAATATAATTACTTTGATGATATAGCTATTATATTACTTTTTCATTCAATGAATATGTCATTGCTGATTGACAGCTTTAGATATTTATTTACACAAGATTATGTAAGGATTACTAATTACAATGTCGATTAACGCTAATTGAATTAACACTAAAGACTTATCGTAAATACAATTTAATTGTTTTTTCATATACTTATTTTCAATTGAATAAAATTCATAATTTTTGAAAATTTTTCATATTATTAATTAAACTGAACTTTGATAAAATAATTAATGGGATGGTTTAGTGTCTGTTAATGTATTATTTCAATTAGTTAAGAAAGGATTTCAGTAATTGTACTGAAGAGTTTGTTCATGTAATTACGAGCATCAATTACGTTATATTTTTGTGTTATTTGAAAAGATCAGATTACCGTTGTAGTATTTGACTACTAATAGTAGTTTTAAAGATAAACTGACTTTATCTGTCCATTATTTCTATCAATACCCGTCTTTCTATAGAAACAGTGATCGCTTCATTTCGTGATGCTTAAGAGCCAAAGAAAATATTGACTCATTGATATTAAGAACCTCTATCTCCATCACTGTTAAAACAAATCAGAATAACACTCAAACTTAGCTGAGTTTTACAAACAAAGCAGTGAGTACTTCGCCAAGTATCCGCATTTTGTTCACTGATCTCCGGTAATTCACATTTTTATTTATCTGTAACGCTTATAGAAATGTAATTACACGAAAAGTTAGATAAAAGATGGTCGAGCTAAACATTACATTGCTAAACCATAAATGTTTTATCAATTTTATTGTAGCAATCAGATTAAGAGCTAGAGATATGAAAGTGCCACAATTTTTCTGTATTCTTACGCATTGACATTTTCTTGAAGGTAATAAGAATTTTAAGTCAATCTTTTAATGTTCTAGATTTCTATTTTTAGAATTTGGATGATGTTGGCAAGGGTCTGCGATGGCGCAAGGGCTAAGAATAGGTTTTATTGAACATAAATGAACTCCAGATGATTGGACTCCTGCGATTTTGTAGATCTGATACTCTAAGTTCTTAAAATTTAGATTGTTCCACTTCAATTATTTTAAAGAGAGGTTGGTAGTACACTCCAGCTGGTCCTCCATCTAAAAAGTTAGTACCTTTGTTTCTAGGACTCAATTCTTCCCTCCAATTAAAAAACATAAGACAATTATTATTGTTTAAAGCTATTCTGCCTATTTCTCTACAATTTCAAAATTTATTGATCACTTTATGTTCTTAGTTTTATTTTTTATTTCCTTCTCTCTCATCTTCTGATACTTAATATGATAACAATCGTTTTAAATATTTGATGTTCACACGAATGAATGACCAAGAATTAAATCACAAGTTAAATTTTCTTTGATTTTTAAATCGCTTCCCATCTGGGTTTAATTCTAACTGATAATACAGTAATGCTCTTCAGTATTCATAGATCCATTCAGGGACGAATATTGATGCTAGATGTGAGACGCACACTTATGGAATCGAAATGTCACCGATAGTGCAGTTTTTGTATCTATTCCTGTTAAAGACTCCATTGATTGTTTGTTGATTCTAAAATATAAAAAAATGTTTCGTGAAAAGGAGACGCTTCTGTATTCCATTCTCATTAATAGCCCCTTAATAGTTGGGATGTGCGTTCTCAGATACCGACACCTTTCAGCCCTTCAAGCAGACATACAGATGGCGGAGCAGGTCTAATTCTAAACCTTTCCATTATGTTTAATTCTCCCAAAAGGCATGGCAGAGGGTGTGCGGTAAGACAATAAAATACCTAGAGGTGAGAGCCTAGTCGCTGCGCTATAGGTAACACGATATTTTCTGTCTGAGAATTACAGTGCTATTTCTTTTGCTTGAGATAATGAGTAGTATGAGGAGTTCATTCCTTCAATAGAATTTTTAATTGCTAAGAAGAAATAAGTAAACGAAATAAAATTAACAAAATATAGTTAAAATAATAAGTTTTAGCATCAGTCTGGCACAAAGACAAAAAAAAAGTGTAAATTGAAACAGAAACTTTGAAAAAAAACTAATATTGATACAATGAATTATAAATTTCACTTTTGGATGAAAAGAGCTATTGATTTACTTTTCACATTACTTATTTAGTATTTGCCGAAATCTTTCTGTTTTAAATTCCTGAAGATAAAATACTCGTATAATTATTAGGGAAAGTGATTTTTGCTACAATCAAAAAGATAATTTAAATTAACTGAAATGTTTTATTTTTTTCATTCTTTGATTAAAGTTATAAGTATGTAGAGGATACTTATAAGTAGTCCTTCGGGTCGTGGGAGGTAAGTGTTGTTTCGCGACCATCGGGACTAAGTTGCGATCGGGTGGTAAGTCGTCGCCCGCCTGCCTTTAACCCCTGGGAAAGAAACCCGGTACCCATTTGAAAGAGGGTTAGGTGAACCCTAGGACTTGTTTGGAGGAGAATTCGGCGTTGAACCAGGCTCCTCCAGGCCGCAGTCAAGCACGTTACCACTTGGCTGCCAGGCCCATTTTCCATTGTTGGTAGGAATTTAGCATGGAAGATATGTAGTATGGTCCCGTATTTTTTCGTTAGAAAGTCATCGTTTGTTTGTAAAACGATCCTCCCCCTCATAAGGAAAAGAACAAAAGTTTTATTTATTTATTTGTTTATTCCATTCCAAATTTCTGGGTATCCTTACAGTTGACTGGAACTTTAATGTTGTCCAAGATTATGGATAATTTAGTTAAAATTATTTTACTTAGTAAATTAAAGTATTCAAATTATTCTACAAATAACTGAATTGGACCAAGTAAAAAAAAAACACGCCACTGCGCTATATACTTTAAAACTTTCTGACATCAATAAATTTAAATTAAAATATAATTAAAATCAATAAATTCACATAAGTTCATAATTAACACGTGAATTTGGAAGTGCGGGTTGCAAAAAAACTACTCCCTCTCCATTCAACAGCACACCCATCCCAAATGGGCAGGTGACGCTACTGAAACCATATGCATTCTCTCATTTCTGAACTCATCAAGAATCTCGTGACTGGTACAAGAAAATCCATAAAGTTTAAATCTTCATGGATGTCTGTATGCAAGGATTGCATGAAGTCTTGTTATATAAATTAATATGTTAAAATAATAATAATAATGGCAATATGTGCTTTGGTCCTTGAGCAGCCAAGTTGTCTGTGCTGTGTAAACCCAAGGTTTTAAACTTGTACATAATAATAATCATATATTTGCAATCATACATTGTCCTATTAGTCACAGGCATCATACTGAGGTCTCTACCGTGTGGCCGGAAAGTTCCCGTACCCCTTGAATGGTCGTCATATTTTAAGAAAATATTTACACATTAAGTGTCCAATGCATCTGCGTGTTCTCCATCATGCTGTACCCACAAGTTCACACACAGCCTCGACCTACTTGGCATTTTTTGGAGCATGTCTGGTGTGATAATTCGAAATGCTTAACTGCATTACACAATTCTTCATTTGTAGCATAACGACGTTCAGACACATAGGCCTGTATGATGTCAGGCGTCGTGAGGTCAGGACTTCGTGTTGGTCATTTCAGTGGAGCTGGCAATACTGGAGTAACGCGACCAATCCAGCGTCCTGGAAAATGTTCATGAAGAAACCCCTCGCACAGTAAGAGCGAAGAGCATTTGGCTACCCCGTCCTGCTGTAGCCATATGCGTTCTTGAAGCTGTGGGGTAACTATGTTTATAGCATGAGTAAATAAGTTTCGCCATCAAAAAAATAAGATCGAAACAAATACTACTACTACTACTACTACTACTACTAATAATAATAATAATAATAATACATATGTATTATTGTTAGGAGGCATGGGCACTTCTCGGCCACACTATACACACAAGCCTCAAAATACTCGATACAGCTCCATATAACTACATTGAACTGCAAAAGACAGCACTACTTAATACCTGTAGCATTCTTAGGAAATTTATTCATGCCACTGATGAAAGTAGCATAGAGTAAACAATCTATTTCAATTTCAAGTCCAGTCATCAACCCTTCTTTTCAGAATAAGCAAGTTATTTGTCTGCCTCAGTATTTGTTAATCTACGGCTAATTGACTGAGCGCAGTTGTTTCTTCATAAAGCGAAAGATTCCAAGTTTAATCTGATTCAAACAATAGTAATAATAATAATTTTTAAGTATCAATTTTTTTTACATACCAGTCAAACAAGTAATGTTGTGATAACAAGATAATATTTAATTTATTATCTGCTAGTTATTGTTTTCAGTAAGGAACTATTAGCATTCATTGTGAAACTCAGCAATCTTAATGTAACTAAAATAAAGTCGTGATCGAAATTAAAGATATCAATTTACTGCTGCTGTTGCTACCCCATACATTCACATTTTCCAATCTTTTATGCCTGTAAAGACAAAAGGTTTCTATATCTTGATTTGCTGAAATAAAAACAACGTTAAAGTGGAGATATCAAAACAATTACATATTTTTTCACTACGGTTCCTTGATGTTTTGACTTCGCGGAAAAAAGAGAGGTGAATTCGAATGAGAAAACTTGCCCCCATTCATTGAATTTGAATATTTTGTCACCATATTAACATAAGTTGGATCTAAGTTAACACCCCCTGAATTCCTGAAATTGTAACTTTGCTTCATACTTCTGTTCGAAGTTGTCAATGATGTGGTAGAGGCTTCGGCACCAAGACGGGTGCTGGAAAAATTTAGAAGTCAATGATTAACTTAGCCAAAAAAAACAATAATAAGTTGGGTCTGTTAACAATTTTAATATGTTTGATGACGTATAAGAATCTTTCGTCAATTCAAAACATATTTTGCAATATATATATATTCGTCAGATACCGAACAGCAGAAATCCGGAAATTACAGCAGAATTCGGACAAAACAAGGTTTCTTCGTTGTTTCGACTATGTCTATAACATACATAATAGACATAGGGTGATAATGTTATCATAAAGTGACGCCTTAGGCGAACTTGTACTCCATGTTACTCCATCTATTTAATTTCTGAAATTCAGAAGTCGATGGTCATTCTCTTGTCAAGGCACTTTTTTTTAAATATTTATAATTAATTTGTGTTGCTTTACTGACTACTTAGTAGTAGCAATTTTCTGTGCCGTTTTACCAAGTTAATTTTTCATAACATTACTAATTATAATAATCACTTTTTATTTTTTCTTTTAGTTTCCTTTTGGATACTTTTTCTCCCTTCAAATGTATCTGTCAAATAACCCTTGTTTTTAAACTTTGTTCTTTGGTTTGTTTATTAGTCGATTAAAAACCTTAAATTTTTAAAGCTTTAGTTTAGGCCTAACAGAAATGTTGGTAGCAACCGTCGTTGCCTGCCTTTCTGTCCTAAAGATGCTTTTTCTCTGAGTCAGTTGACTGTGTGAGGTTCTATGTTGAGCAACGAAAATAAAAGGCCTTTGACTGATTCTACCGTTTTATTGCTCTGTTAATTACCATCAGAATTGTTTTCTGGGTTCAAAGGGAAGGTAATTAGTTTTGTGTTCAGGTGTGGGTGTTCAGGTGCTGGTAGCGTGCATCCCATTGTGTAAGGGACAGTTTTATGGAGGGTTGCGTTGTACCAAGAGGAGACAGCTGCTCAGCCTTCTAATTGGAACCATTGTCACTCTAGAAACAAACAGAGCTATTAAAAATAAATAAATAAATAAATAAATAAATATATTAAATTGAAAAATCAAAAATTACAAAACGGGGTAAACTGAGAAGTAAATATTAAGAACAGAATAAAAATAATTTTCTTTTTATTTTAATTAAAACCAAGTCTACGATTATTACTGATTAATTCTTTAGTCATTTATTTACTTCAGTGAATTAGGTTACAACAGATAGGAATTCTTCAAAACGGATCTGTGCCGGATGCTTAAAAATTCTGAAACTCCTGACGTTTCTCTTGACTTAAAAAAAATAATGTTAATGTGGTAAAGAATGAAATAAAGATAGAGAGTGTAGCTGTTTTAAGTTAAATAGCTACCAAAGACATTGAAGTACATTTTACTTCTATTAGATCGTTCAAAGAATGAACTGACTTTCATAGAATGTCATTGTTAGTCGTCAACTTGTGATCTATCGAAACTTCTGAAATATCATTTCAGTCAATAGTAATAAAAAGTGATGTTAGTTGATCAATGCAAATATCACGAACAGTTGTTAGAAGCAAAGAGATTTGTCTCTGAAATTTATTTGCGTAAAATTAAACACAGAAAAACACCTAATTAAACAAAAATTCACTGAGCTAATTTTGATTTTTGTACTGGGAATCGGAGACAGTTCTGTTTCGAGTTGCTAAACTCTCATCAGTCCGACCCAACCAGTAGTGACTTGAAGTAGTACTGTCTCCAATTTTTCTCAGTGAATTTTTTGTTTAATTTTATGCGTTTCTGTTTTCTTTTATGTAATAATCTTATTATGCGCGTTACATTTGATTTTGAAATTAATTTGAAGAAAAAAAAATGCTTTTTTTTATAACTGTTGTTAGCTACATCAAGCTTTGTACAAATGGAGATTTAAGGTATACGAATCCAAGTTTATCCATTCACTTATAAACAAATCATTTCATGTCTGTGGAGCAGCATTTTTCTTAAAACAGGTAAGTTACTGACCAAGATCCACTGTACAAGTCTACTTCGTAAAATGACAATAAACCAATGACGTAGCTAAAGTGACATCAAATACAAATCTTAGCTAAGGTCGAACTGATTAGATGCTCTACACAACCAAACAAAAAAATAGAAATAAAACCACTATATACTAAATGATGAAATTTAAGATAATATCTGTCCGTCTGTTCATTTTGCTGCTTTCGGACAATGCTATCTCGGCTCTTTGAAAAACACTTTCCTGGATTTTTTTTTTTTGAAAACTTAATGATTTATTCAAAATTCCAGAAACAGAAATGGAATTTATTAATATATCAAACCTTATAATCTGTTTTTTTACAGTAAGTAAATTGTTTACGTAAGAGATGTCCAACACACGTTAAAATTAATAACAGTGTAAATAGTAATGATGAATGGCCCCAGCTGATGAGCTCAACAAGATCGAAACATTGAGCTCATCAACTCATGGCCAATCAGCTGACAACCAAGTAGGCTTAAATCTTGTTTTTTTTCATTACTTTTGTTTAAAAAAAATAAAAAAAAAATGGATAAAAAAAACTTTGCGTTGACTTTGATACTCTGTCGCCTTAGCTCAATATTTTAAGATTAAATTTTTAAAACGTAAATTACACTTTTTTTAGGGAAATGAAATAAAATTAATTAATTAATTGAACTTTGTTTAGGTATTTTCAAAAATAATAGAAGCATAAAGATAAAGACTTCGATTCAAGTTGCATCTAAAGCATTCATTTTTTATTTTAGAACTTAAAAAAGAAAAGCAAATAACATATATGCTGTAATAAATAATAATATATATTACAGATCTAGGATGTAATGTAGCTCCTTCTTTCTCTTTTATATGCTGTTCGATTTCTCCATTCCCATTTCTACGATATTATCATGACAGCTAAGAAAATTAAAAGGATTCTCTTCAAGCTTTTGTGCAAAGCAGCAAAGCAGTGAAAGGAAATATCTTCTATTAACCTCTATAATTTTTCTAATTGATAGCTTCTTAAATTAAAATTTTGTTTTGGAAAATATAAACGTAGTTTGGAAATAGAATAAAAAACAAAGTAGAGAAGAAATCTTTCTATCTAATACAGAAAGAGGAATTGAAATGTGATTCCATCAAATGGTTGAATTGAATCTTGTTTTCTGTTAAATCTTAACAACTGCGATCTTGTTTACTTACAACAGGTTGTCTATTACCAATATTCGCTAAACAGGATTATCTTGTTCTGTAATTAAAAGCCAAATCCAATTTGTTTAGTCCTTGGGGCGATCCCTTGTTTAGAAATCTTGTATCATGAGTCAATAATTTTCATAGGAAGATGCAAGTGATCTCGTTGTTGTCCCGATTAAATTTTAATGTCAACCAAGTTTTCATCGTTCTAGAAAATAGCAATTTACCAAAGTTGAAATCCTTCCAGAAATTTATGTTAAAGGGGATTTGATTTGAAAAGTCAACTGGAACAGTAAACAACTCTATAGAATTTAACCAAGTCAATACAGTTTCATGTTAGTCTTTGTAAATTGCTTCACGAAATCGAGTTTCTCAAGATTAATTGTTGATTTTTAATTTATTAGTTTCATTATGAAAACATTAAATACTCAGTGTTTCAATAGTGGTATAGATTAATGCTTGTAAAACAATTCAGGGAAAACGTAAAAATATAAAGAGATAAGAGTTTTTCTACTATTTTCTATTTTCATTTTCTTTAAATTATGTTCTATTCTTTGATTGTAAATACACGTTACATCGTTCAGTGCCTATAAATAAAAGGTAAAAATAAATAGTAATATATTTTAGAGATGCTTAGCAACCATTAACATCAATGTGAGGAATTCGATTTAAAAAATTAAGGTTTTCGTAATAAAGTAGAAAAAGTTTCATCTTCTACATCTAGGAGTAAAGACAGCTTAATTTTAAGTATATTTGAGAACCAAAGAAATTATAGGATGTGAACAGATTAAAGGAGGGAAACAACAGAAAAATATTAAAGGATGAAGAAATATCTTAATTTATACAGTATTTTTACTAAGTTGTTATTGATTGAAATGTAAACAAATATGACATTACCGTAGGACCCTATGCAAGGTTCTGAAATGTAACTTGTTAATTTAAGGGGAGTTGGAAGTGAATTGTTTTTTGTATTATATAGTCATTTATGTTGTAGTATTTCTGTTTGTCCAAAGATAATCAATGCTGAAGGATATCAATTTCTCTACTTTTAGATCAAAGTGCGATATCTTGATTCAGATTCTTGCAAAATCGACATCTTTCAATTTCCTACAAATGTTGCTTGTAGAATATTGAAAGATGTCGATCTATATGATTGAAGGTATATCTTAGTTCTTTTCTTTCGTTTTCTTTTGATCTAATCTAGTTCTTACTTATTTACTCCAATAAAGAGGAAAAATGTTCTGAGGATGATTTAAAAGAAAGAGGAGATTGGAAAATCGTGAAATATCTTGTACGCATATTTAAAACTAAGTCAATGTTATTTTTTTTACCAAAAAAAAAAAATAGTTTGTTTATAGATTTTTTAGTCTCTGTAAATTTTTTACTACAATGTTTAATTAGTAAGCTTAATTAGTAAGTAATATTAGTAATATTACTGGTGGAAATACATTGGGAGGAAGTTTCAAACATTAGTTATTTAATATCGAAATGCTGAAAAAGTGGAAAAAAAGATATTTTAATCAAATGGAGTGCTTAATTGGATACAGAGTAACCTGGGGAGTAAAAATGTACTTGCCTTAGGCTTAATTGTTGATAACGTTGTGACATCAGCGAGAACGTCTTCTCGCTAAAATTCTATAGACGAAATTTGAACTTTGCCTACAGTGGAAACAATAAGGAAGTTTTTCTTTTTTCTTTTTCTGATATCATTTTACCACATCTTTCGAATGCAATATATGATTTGGTAGGAAATAATCTTATATTAATAGGTCCTATGAGTGTTAGCTTGTAGATCATTCTTGGTCTGCTTCCCACCCCTTGCCCAAAGAAAACGCTGACATTTACTTTGAATTTTGAAACTTATTAATTTAAACTGATCTCATTGAGAATTCCCAATTACAAGAAAACTCGAGTGAAAAATCCATTTAGCCATTCGTCCATGTCAGAGTATGTCTTATAGAAAAGTTTTTCTGGAAGTAAAAAAAGAATGCAGAAAGTCTATTCATAAAACCGCAATAAAAATAAGAAAAGACAAACTCTTTATCGAGATTCACAATTTATTCCAGATCCAACATAAATATATTATCGGATATTACGTTGTACTATATAAATATCTTCATAAGATCTTTATATTATAACTTATAATTCGAAGACTAAGTTTTAGTTATCCGACTTCTTCAGTATGCTTAATGTGCAGGGTATCTTCCAAGGTACAACATTCAATTGCTAAATTTTGAGTTCAGTAAGAAGAACGTAGAGAAAGAAATCTGTATTTTGCTGAATTCGAATCTAGATCGTTGACAGATTGTTCATCCAAAGACAAAAACTGTTTCACCATCGCTGGTAGGATTTAGACCTCATAGATCTAGTTTTTGCCTCCAGGTTATTATGTGGGTTATTACGCAGAACAATACTTTAGTTCCAATTGTTGAACAATAATGTTTTTGTAGTTCCAATTGTCGCCTCCAGGTGCATATATGGCGCTTCTCTTGGAAATTGTCCCCCCCCCCCCTTAGGATGTCAATTTCGAAAATTCGTCGAATACGGGTCTTTTGGATTTTGACAAAGAACACTCATGTCAAATTTCGTGAATCTAGCTCAAACCGTTTCCGAGATATGCATAACCTTCAAGAAACTTTACACCCAGTTTAACCCCTTAGGGATGGTATTTTTAAAAATCCTTTTTTAGTGAGCGCAAAATGTACGTCATAATTTCAAGTTCCTAGGTTCGGTTAGGTTTTGGCTGTGTATTGATGAGCGAGTGAGGTAGTCAGTGGGTTTTGCCTTTTATAGATATAGATTCATTTATTTATTTGTAAGGGAATATCAAAGAAGTCTATTTAAATATTTATGAGTAAACTTAGGAAATTTAAAATGAAAGTGAAGTTAAAGATGAATAAAATTTAGGCTTAGAAACTGTGGATGTCAAATGATTTTCTGACGGATTTATGTAAATGGTAAAAAGCTGAGAAACGGAAACAAACTTTCTTAAGAATTTACTTTAATTTAAATTACGATATTGCAAACAAAAGATACTTGAGATGTTTATCAATGACGAACTAACGACAAACAAAAAAAGCAATTTAGAAAAAAAAATAAGTTATAAGCCTAGAATTTTTTTATAAGCTATTCTATTTTTTAAAAAAATACTTTCTTGTGCACTAAAGATAAATTATTATTATTATTATTATTATTATTATTATTATTATTATTATTATTGTCTTAATTTTTTCCAATCAGATTTTAATGAAGAAGAAAGGTTTCAATGATCATTATCCTTCAGTTAAATGAAAACATGATGTCCAAAAATGAAAGAATCCATGTCTAACAGAACTTACTTTTTTATTAATAATTATTCGATTTCTTCCGAAGCTAATGTTTTAATAGAATTCGAAATAGACGATTTACTGTTATCGGTGCAAGAGAAGCCATTTTCTACGTTTTGTTTCAGTTTTTCTATTTCGAAATTAATAGATTTGCCTTTATTTTGGTTGAAATGTAATAAGTGGTGG